>JAFMOC010000403.1:87500-180000 GCA_019802505.1 Corydoras sp. C115 | reverse complement strand
TTAAACTGGATTTCAGAGGAGTTTGCGGACCGTGTTCGTCTCCGTGTTCGTCTCCGTGTTCGTCTCCGTGTTCGTCTCCGTGAGCGTCTCCGTGAGCGTCTCCTGCTTCTTCCTCAAACTTTCGGCGTCTCTCGCACTTTTCTAATTAACAGTTCTGTCGTTCGGTGTTCATCCGCGTGAAGCTACAGTTTGCTCCGCGTCTTATTTACAGCCGCAGCGAGGACGCGTTCGCGTTTGATAACGCAGCGAGGACGGGACGGCTAGCGTCTAATTTATGCGCCGCCGCCGCCGCCGCCGCCGTCGTACCACTCGAGACCAAATGAGCTTTATTTTTGTGTTTACACTTCATGTAATTGATAGTTTCTGCCCAGTGGATAGTTCAGTCTGAATGGATATGAAAAACACGATGTTCAGAGAGACCCCAAACGCTTTAATTGCCCCACTTTCACCGCACTGAGGGGGAATTAGCGAAGAAGTCGGAGAATCGCAGGCGGTAAACAGCGGGTTCCGCCGCAGACGTCGGGCCGGAGGACAAGTCCCGCTCTGCCGTGGCGTTGTGCACTAGAGCTGTGCGGATCGATACAAATATCGATAATATCGATACCAACGCTGGTATTGGTATTGAACAATACTTGCGTAAAAATATCGATACTCAAGTTTTTTGTGTGTGAAAATTCCTTTTTTATTGTTTTGCCTAAGAACAAATCTATTTGAAAAAAAGAAACAAAGAAAGAAAAAACTTTCTAGTGAGGGAAGCATTTTTACTTTATATTCATATTGTCGTTTCTTACCTCAAAAATATATATTTTCCTCACGTTAAAGCAAACTTTGTTTTATTACTGTTCCATTGTTTCTAAACAAAGATATTGATTGGGATACATTATTTTGTTGTCACCTACAATGTTTGGCGAAATTCTATACTAAGTCTTTTGGATCAATGAAGCTTAAATATTAAAAAGTATCGGTATCGGTATCGAATATCGCGATATTGGCCCTGTATTTACTTGGTATCGAATCGATACCAAAATTCTTGGTATCGCACAGCTCTATTGTGCACCTCGTTAACTGGATTATTGTCCTTCTCACAAAAAACAAAACCCCGCAGACCCTGACGTGAGCGACGTCCGCCCCCGTCGTCATCGCGCCCGCGGAACCGACGGCCCGCCTTTACCGTCTCGGCAGATAATGAAGATTTAATGTGGAAATTAGTCTCGTTAGAACGGGGTGACCGATGCCCGGGACGGATGATGAGCTATTCATTTAAGCTCGTCTTCCTGTAATAACGCTGGACGTTCTGCCCGTCGTTAGATCATAATTAGCTCGCGCTATCTGCGGCGGATCGGCCGCCGTGTCCGCCGCGTCCGCCGCGTCCCCGGGTTCCGCCGGCCGGCGCTCGCCGATGGAAACGCCGTCATCATTTAAAAAGACTCGAAGCGCTTTAAACCGTTAGAATAATCCGTTTAGAACAGGACGTCATTTAGATATGAGAACTTAGGGCCTATCCCGGCAGCTCGTGTGATGTCAGTGATATCTGCTCCTGCCGCGGTTCTGGGGTACAGACTGGATTCATCTGCTGATGTCGTTATCAGCGGCCGCTTCATTCACAATACACTGCCAGCTGCTTTCCACTGGAGCCTATCCCGTCATCGAAGCAAAGGCAGGTAAACATTGGCTGAGGTGACGGGTGTGTACCGTATTAAAGGTGTTTTCGCGTTTCCTGATGCAGATTATCATATCGTACGATCCAGCTCAGGGTTCGGTCGTCTGATTAACCCTTTAACTCCACGATTAACCCTTTAACTCCACGATTAACCCTTTAACCCCACGATTAACCCTTTAACTTCATCATTAACACTCACAGCATTATAATGCATGGTATCTGCAGCGTCCTGTGTCTCTGATGGAGGATTAGAGGACGGAGAAGACAAACTGTGCATCACTGTCTCTGACTCTACATCCACAAGGTGGCGCAGTAAGGTGGAGGAGTCTCCAACACAACACAACAACACACCTGCACCACCATCACAGTGTCTCTGCAGCACTGAGCATCATCCACCCCCCTCACAACCCCTGCTCTGTGAGGTCCTGACCATCAGAGGACAGAGGGACGAGGACTAACAGAGGGACAGGTGGACTACAGAATGGAACCGTAGGACTACAAACCCCAGACGAGACGAGACGATTTCAGAAACAGCAAAATATGATGCACACAGCGACACAGAGGCCTCACACTGAGAGAGCGAGCGAGCGAGAGAGAGAGAGCGAGAGAGAGAGAGAGAGAGGGAGAGAAAGAGTGAGAGAGAGTGAGAGAAAGAGTGAGAGAGAGAGAGAGGGAGAGATGGAGAGAGAGAGAGAGAGAGACAGAGTGCGTGAGAGAAAGAGCGAGAGAGAGAGAGGGAGAGATGGAGAGAGAGAGAGACAGAGAGAGAGAGAGAGAGAGACAGAGAGAGAGATGAGAGAGTGAGAGAGAGAGAGAAAGAGCGAGAGAGAGACAGAGAGCGTGAGAGAAAGAGCGAGAGAGAGAGAGAGAGAGATGAGAGAGTGAGAGAGAGAGAGATGAGAGAGAGAGAGAGAGTGAGAGAGAGAGATGAGAGAGTGAGAGAAAGAGTGAGAGAGAGACAGAGAGCGTGAGAGAAAGAGCGAGAGAGAGAGGGAGAGAGAGAGAGATGAGAGAGTGAGAGAAAGAGAGAGAGAGAGAGACAGAGAGATGAGAGAGTGAGAGAAAGAGCGAGAGAGAGAGACACAGAGAGAGAGAGACAGAGAGAGAGAGAGACAGAGAGAGAGAGACACAGAGAAAGAGAGAGAGAGAGAGAGAGACAGAGAGAGAGAGACAGAGAGAGAGAGACACAGAGAAAGAGAGAGAGAGACAGAGAGAGAGAGAGAGAGAGAGAGAGAGAGACAGAGAGAGAGAGACAGAGAGAGAGAGACACAGAGAAAGAGAGAGAGAGACAGAGAGAGAGAGAGAGAGAGAGAGAGAGAGAGGACTCCAGGTGGCAGATGGCCATATGGACGAGCGCTCCTCAGAGTCGGGCAGCAGTTTGTTTTTCACACTGTGATCACAAACACGAAACGTTCAACAAATGTTTACAACGGAACGTCCCGACAACAACCGCCGTTAATGAGCCGTCAGCGTCGGGGTCCAGGTTCAGGTGCTCGCTGCGAGGCTGCATGAGGCGGAGGACATGAGTGAAGCGGCGTCAGTGTGTCTCAGACCGGCGTGTGTGTGTGTGTGTGTGTGTGTGTGTGTGTGTTCATATAGAGAGCGGGAGTGTGTATCGGTACCTCACACATACCTCACAATCAGTGGGAGAGGCTGGTGTTGGAAGCTCGCGTGTGAGAATGCATGTGCGAGTGCGTGTTCTGCTGCCTCAGCAGTTCTTTCCTGGCGTTTGCCTGCGTCCCCCCACCCCCCCCCGGCACTGCTCCAGGTACCGCTCACCGACCCGCCTTTTAATAAGCAACATATTTACTTTGCGGCGTTCCAATAACCGGCCTGCGGGGGGCGGTGTTCCGATACGCGAGCGAGTCGCTGCGAGAGGCCGAGGTGAGAAACACGGAGCCAAGAAATCGGTGCGGGGCGGGGCAGGGCGGGACAGGGCGGGACGGGGCGTAGCCCCCGAGCCCGCCGCCTCCGGGAGACGACTGCTCGCGCAATTACACGGCCTCGTCTCTCTCGCTGTCACAGCCGGGGACGCTGCCGGGGACGCTGCCGGGACGACGCCGGGGACGAGCTCTGCTAATTACACCAGAGTGCCACATTTTAATTTGATATAAAAAAAAAATAAAACAAAGACGAAATTGAGAAAGTGACACGAGGGCGACTTTAAAGAGAGTCAATAATTAACACACAATGGAAGTCGCTCCCTATCACTGATCTAGTGCCCTTCAGGGGAGTCAGCGAGGGTGGAGGGTGCTTCAGGGGCGTTTGGACGTCTGGAGAGGTGGTACCTGAACACACTGCTCACACACCCCTCGGGGGGGGGTGTATTCACACTCAGCATTGCTATTTTAACCATGCAAAGGGAGAGCGTAAAAAAAGATGGCATCACCACACGCCCTGCGCAGGGTGGGAGATAACACCACTGAACACACCACTCCATCTCCACCCCATCATCACCCAACGACCAACCCATCACCACTCCATTATATCTCCACCCATCACAAACCAATCACCATTCCATCACTACCCCATCATCTTACCATCACTACTCCATCTCCACCCCATGACCATGACCATGACCAACCCCATCTCCACCCCATCAAAAACCCATGTCCACCCCATCATATTACCATCACTTCCTCATCTCCACCCAATGACAAACCCATCATGACCCCATCTCAACCCTATCACCAACCCATCATCTTCCAATCACCACCCCATCTCAACCCCATCACCAACCCATCACAAATCCATCATGTTCCAATCACAAACCCATCTCCACCCCATGACCAACCCATCATGACCCCCTCTCCACCCCATCACCCCACATCTCTACACCATCACAAACCCATCTCCACCCATTACAAACCCATCATCTCCCCATCATATCCCACTCACCACCCCATCTCCACACCATCACCTACCCTACATGACCCCATCTCTATCCCATCACAAGTCCATCTCCACCCGATCACCTCTCCATCTCCACCCCATGACCAACCCATCATGACCCAATCTCCACCCCATCACAAGCCCATCTCCACCCCCATCACAAACCTATCTCCACCCCATGACCACCCCATCACAAGCCCATCTCCACCCCATCACAAACCCATCTCCACCCGATCACCTCTCCATTTCCACCCCATGACCAACCCATCATGACCCCATCTCCACCCCATCACCCCACATATCTACACCATCACAAACCCATCTCCACCCATTACAAACCCATCATCTCCCCATCATATCCATTTCCACCCCATGACCTACCCTTCATGACCCCATCTCCACCCCATCACAAGCCCATCTCCACCCCATCACAAGCCCATCTCCACCCGATCACCTCTCCATTTCCACCCCATGACCAACCCTTCATAACCCCATCTCCACCCCATCACAAACCCATCTCCACCCGATCACCTCTCCATCTCCACACCATCACTTACCCTTCATGACCCCATCTCCACACTATCACAAGCCCATCTCCACCGGATCACCTCTCCATCTCCACCCCATCACAAACCCATCTCCACCCGATCACCTCTCCATCTCCACCCCATGAACAACCCATCATGACCCCTCTCCATCTCCACCTGATCACCTCTCCATCTCCACCCCATCACAAACCCATCTCCACCCGATCACCTCTCCATCTCCACCTGATCACCTCTCCATCTCCACCGGATCACCTCTCCATCTCCACACCATCACAAACCCATCTCCACCCGATCACCTCTCCATCTCCACCCCATGAACAACCCATCATGACCCCTCTCCATCTCCACCTGATCACCTCTCCATCTCCACCCCATCACAAACCCATCTCCACCCGATCCCCTCTCCATCTCCACCCGATCATATTACCCTTCAGAAGCATGTGATTTATTTTTTAAAGTCGACTGAATAAAACCTTAAAGCTGCTCAAACCACAGTGACCTCCTCAGAGATGTTTAAGGTGAAATGAATTGCTGTGAGATCAGCTGATGATGGCGTGAGCGTGTTTATCAGCCGGCTGTCTGGAGCGGCGGCGCTGAGCTGCGTGTCCTGTTGATTGGAGCGCCGACGGCCCGCCGTTTGTCAGCGCTCTCTAAAGCCTCGGCGCCGAGCAGCGGGGCTCCCTGATTACTTAATTGCTTGTAAGAAGCTCATTAAGGCCTCCTATCCATCATAAGTTGTGTGGCGAGGAAGACGAGCCAGAGAGCGAAGAGCCGGAGAGGAAGTACAGAGGGCTGCAGAACCGAGTTCAACGTGCCATCTCTGGGTCCTATCCCAGCTCCACACAAAAAAAGCCTAACTCCACAGACGGGAGTCCGTCCGGCTCAGCGTTAAACGACTTCGTTACGACATCGCTCGTTAGACCCCAGACTGCTTTCCATTCCTATGAACTGCAAGTGTGTCATTTGCCTACGCGACCCATTTGCATCGACCACAGTTTTACCTTCCTAACATGGCCGACTGAACAGATGTAAACGACGTCCTCTCGGCCGGAGGGTTCGTGACGTGACGGCGAATCGAACGATCGAAGCATAAAGCAGCCGTCAGAGCTCGCGCCGCAGCCGTGTGAAGCGTCTCCGCCGCCCCCGCAGACCTGCGCAGACAGAGCGCCGGCGGATCGTTCACACCGTAAAGCTTGGCTTTTTGCGCTGCATTAATACGGAATTGGGATGCGTTTGCACCTACGCAGAGTGCATCGCCCCGAGTTTAAGCTTACACATAAACAGGTGCAGAATAAGGCCCGGCTGCTTGGCATATTAATTGCCAATCATTTGCAAAACGGGGTGGAAAAAAAAAAAAAAAAAAGAAAGAAAAAAAAAAAAAGGAAAAAAAAAAAAAAAAATCCTTTGCCAAAAGCAAGTCTTAGAAGCCTCCAGCTGGGAGCGTCAGGGGCAGGCTTGTTGGCATCGCGGCGGCATATGTTTGGTGCCAAGAACACCAATGATTTGCATTTTCTTTATATCATTTTTACAAAGCCAAAATGCTCTCTCTTGTGTAGAAATGATCTGGATTTGAGTCTTGCAATTAATCACAAGTGAAATATATTTGCCGATGAAAAGGCCTAATTCTAGTCGGAGATGTTTTGTTTTTTTGTGCGAGCGGGGAGCAATCAGTTACTTGCGTAACATCTGCACAGAGCTTCTGCACGCGGGGTGATGAATGTGCCTTTAGGCTCGTGGAGTTTGGCTTCATTTAGACTGGCTTGAAGGATAGAAAGAAAAATAGCGCCGTACTGTAAGTGAGGTACTGCAAACACGATCATTCATCTGCCCCCCCCCCACCCCCCGTCTTTTGTCTCCACCCGCTAAAATGCACATCTTGCGCTCGGGCTGAATGCAAGTTGGCACGGGGCCATGTTTCGACGCCGCGCGAACAACACCAGACCCCCCCCAAAAAAAAAAAAAAAAAAAAAAAAAAAAAAAAAACGCACTCATCCGTTTTATGGTGCCTTTCAAGTTTCTTCGGGAAGTTTCGGAGGACGACGTCGAGGCCTGTCACTTAAAACGGGAGTTTCCTTTTCATCAACTAAAGACAAAAACCCCGTAAAACACACCGTCCTGCGTCCACAGAGGGTCTCTGTCCCGAATTATAAAAGATTTCCTTTACCAAACGATCAGAACGGAACCCGCTGAAGGTCTAATCTGTTATGTTCTAATAGCTCCGTGTCCGGGCGTCGAACTAGCAATCTGAAGGTCGTGGGTTCAAATCCCAGATCCACACTTAACTCTCATTACTCCAGGGGGCGCTGTGGCCGACCCTGTGTTCTGATCCCAACCACCAAGTTGGAATACTTGTAAGTCCATCCATCCATTATCTTCCGCTTTATCCTCTATTAGGGTCGTGGGGAAGGGGGGGGTTCCCCCATGTCCATCCAGGGGAGAACGTTTCGGGCGCTGGGCAGATAGACCCAGGACAGGAGGGCAATCTATCACTGGGCACACACTCACTCACACACACACACACTCTATATGGGGCAGTTTGGAGAATTCAATTGACTTGATCCATGTTTTTGGACTGTGGGAGGAAACCGGAGAACCCGGAGGAAACCCATGCGGACACGGGGAGGACATGCAAACTCCACCCAGATTGGGATTCGAACCGGGAATCCCTAGTGCTGAGAGAATGAAGTCACCATGCCGCCCTTCTTGTAAAGTCTCTTTGAGTAAAAACATCGACTTAATGACCAAAAATTATTTGTAATGCGTTTTACTGAATAAACGAAAAGATCAAAACATTTAATTATAATTAATTATAGATCGGCGGCACGGTGGCTTAGTGGTTTAGCACGTTCGCCTCTCAGCGCTAGGGATTCCCGGTTTGAATCCCCATCTGGGTGGAGTTTCCATGTTCTCCCCGTGTCTGCGTGGGTTTCCTCCGGGTTCTCCGGTTTCCTCCCACAGTCCAAAAACATGGATCAAGTTAATTGAATTCTCAAAATTGCCCCATATAGAGTCTCTGTGTAAGTGAGTGTGTGCCCAGCGATAGATTGGCGCCCTGTCCTGGGTCTATCTGCCCAGCGCCCGAAACGTTCTCCCCTGGATGGGCATGGGGAACCCCCCGCGACCCTAACAGAGGATAAAGCGGGAGATAATGAATGAATGAATGAATAATTATAGATCTTCGTGAGTGCTCTAAGCTTTCTCTTTTTGGTTTGTCGTTTGGTTTAAGTGGCCCAAGTAGACAAAGGTCATATATATGCAAAGGTCCTTCTATATGCAAATATTAATACCATATTCATATCTCAGCCATGATCAGCTGACCATTTACATTTACATTTATTCATTTAGATGTTTTTATCCAAAGCGACTTACAAATGAGAACATCACAGTCAGAAGTTCTGCAGAGAACCAGCTGCACTGCAGAACGATCAAACCTGATGGTTATTAGACTCTGCATTCAGTACAGGAACCTGAATCTGATCTACAGAACCATCTCTGGATCTGGCCCCTCTGACCTTCACTCATTCATTCATTCATTCATTATCTTCTACTTCATCCTTTATTAGGGTCGCGGTGGGGGTTCCCCATGCCCATCCAGGGGAGAACATCTCAGGCGCTGGGCAGATAGACCCAGGACAGGACGCCAATCTATCGCTGGGCACACACTCACTTACACAGACACACTCTATATGGGGCAATTTGGAGAATTCAATTGACTTGATCCATGTTTTTGGACTGTGGGAGGAAACCGGAGAACCCGGAGGAAACCCACGCAGACACGGGGAGAACATGGAAACTCCACCCAGATGGGGATTCGAACTGGGAATCCCTAGTGCTGAGAGGAGAACCTGCTAACCACTAACCCACCGTGCTGCCGACCTTCACTCTATCTTTTCAAAATACACTCGTTCACTTCGCTCCGGTGATGATCGCCCCCTGGTGGTTCCACCTCACCGAGGAGCTCAGTCTCACTCCGTGGCGTTCTCCACTGCAACATGATAGTACGATCTTCCCAACTCTGTCCGTAAGGCGGAGTCACTCGGCGTTTTTAAGAAACTACAAAAGACGAATCTTTTTAGCAAAATTTTTTTTTTTTTTTTAAAATTGGGGGTGGCTTACTGTTTTGCTCTCAGCGCTAGGGGTTCCCGGTTCGAATCCCCATCTGGGTGGAGTTTCCATGTTCTCCCCGTGTCCGCGTGGGTTTCCTCCGGGTTCTCCGGTTTCCTCCAACAGTCCAAAAACATGGATCAAGGTCAATTGAGTTCTCCAAATTGCCCCATATAGAGTGTGTCTGTGTGAGTGAGTGTGTGCCCAGCGATGGGTTGGCGTCCTGTCCTGGGTGTATCTGCCCGGCGCCCGAGACGTTCTCCCCTGGATGGGCATGGGGAACCCCCCCCCCCCCCCCCCCCCCCCCCCCCCCCCCCCCGCGACCCTAATAGAGGATAAAGGGGAAGATAATGAATGAAATGTAAATGTAAATGTAAACATGAAAGCTATTGTTTTAAAGTTAAAGTTTGTGTCTTTGCTGATTTGTTGTTCGTATTTGAATATTGCAATAAAATAAACATCAAACATTACAGATCATTACAGATCATTACAGATCTGCGTCTTCTGATTGGTTTCTCTGTTAATTAGGTTAATGATTCAGAGATCTGGAGATGTTCAGGTCAGCTGGTCAGGGAACCAACAGAACCATTCCTCTGTAACAGCAGCTGAATTAACCTCAGGACAGAGACGCAGGACAGTCTGCTTTATCAGGTTTATTTGTCTTCAGTTGATGTAAAGCACAAATTCACAGCAGAACTCAGAACCCTCAGAACCCTCAGAACCCTAGGAACTCTTGGAGCCGGAACCTGATGTCATCGATATGTATTTCTTTTATTTGTAATTTTGTTTTTAATGATTTTTTAATGATTTAAATAGAAACTGAAGAGACTGAGCAGAGGTTTGAGTTGTGGAACTGAACAGAGATCAGTTCTCACATTAGAGGGCGGTGCTGCTTCAGGGGTTACAGAACCCGACCGTCCTCCAGCAGGACCAATGTCTCAACACTGCCACCTTGCCTCCATAAGGTCCTTTCACTTTCACAGAGATGTGATCATAGATACGCAGACATGTTGTTTAATTAACACTTAATGTTAATTAATGTTGGTCTTTAGTTTTAAAGCCAGTTTTATTTCCATACATGAGGTCAGCACTGTGATGCTTCATCTACACTCAGCTTTAGAACACTGTCTTTTAAAACGTCCTAAATGTTCCTCAACAACAAGACTGGGCTTAATAAATCTAATTGATTTAATAATCAAACGAATCTTAATCGTCAGTTCGTTAGTGCTAAACAAACGGCTCGTGTTGTACTGTTCGACCAGGACACACCATCTTTCAAAACATCATAAAACCCCAAAAGCAAGCTCATCAGAAAATTAAAGCACAGAACGTATAAAGCCCAATGACAGGGAACCCAGTTCTAGCCAGCACCCCGCTGATTGGGAACTGATTGGGCCCCTGAGGCCCCCGAGCATGCCATCCCTCCGTCTTCATTCACGCGCCGTGAGATCAAAGTTCCAGAGACGTGAACTTTTTCCAAAACTCGATGACGTTCCGAGTTCTCAGAGCTGCGAGGTCCTGAAGGAGCTGAATGAAGAATGTTGCCGGCGGCGCGATCGGGGCCCCGGGGACGGCGGGGACGGCGGGGACGGCGGGGATGGCGGGGACGGCGAGGCGGTCACTTGGCTCCACATCGTGTCTCTCATCTTTTGGAGTTTTTTCGGGGGGAAACGTGATGGGAGCTTTTTTTTTTTTTTTTTCCTCAGAATGATAATGATTTACAAAATGCCTCCCATCAAAGAATTCATTAACAAAGAAAATTAATTAAAAAATAAACGGGTAAACATCGATATGAGAATGGCAGCGCGGTGGAAGGGAATTCATTATGCGACGTAATGATGTTTGAAGGGGATTTTAGCACCTCAGTGGGACTCTTTTAAACCCCTTACCTCTTAGGCAGTTGCTTATTTTGCAAGCCTTTGTTGTTTAACAACAAAGAGAATGGGCTCTCGTAATGTTATATTAATCAGCAGATTAATATTTCAATTTGATTTTCTTTATAGTTGAGGTGCTGTTGGCATTTCCATTTGCCCTCCATATGTGCAGCGATGTTAAGTGCTATCATTACCATTTCTACCTGGGGCTTCTGGAGATAACAGGCACCCGTGATCGCTTTATTCGGCGCGAGGAGAGCGCGGCGCCGGGTAGCGGCTCATGCATTTTTTAATGGCGCCCGCTCGCTGCCGATCGGCTGCCGTTCTTTTAGATCGCGCCGTGCGAACAGCTGAGTCAGGGACTTCGAGCGCTGCCCGTCTTCAGACCGTCAAAGGAAAGAAAAGATCGTCAAAATTAAAAAATAAATAAAAAACCCTCACAACAGTAACGAACTCAGGTTCGGGGTTTTAACCCTCCATCAGCATCACTTTGCTTTCCTGTTGTTTGGTGAGGTTGGGCCTGCGCTCCCACGCTCGCCTCGCTCGCCTCGCTCCCCTCGCTCGTTTGCGGCACCCTCACAATCGCAGCCGCTTTATTTATTGCAATCATCCACCACCCTAATGATACCCACTCTGTGGGGGGGTGGGGGGGTCATAATGTTTACCTGACTGTATTTCATACACTGTCCTTCCTGCAGTGCCAACGTTCGGGGTATGAGGACTACAAAAATATTTGGATAAGGTTTTATGCTTTATTTATTAGGGTTTGGGGGCCATTAAACAAAAAGTTGTCATTGTGGGCCCTCAATCGAGGCCCTCAGCCTCCATTGCCGAGTCGCGAGCTCTGACCGCCGGTGCAAACCGAAATAGTTTGCCGACGGATTTTGTCTCCAATCGTCAGATACACCCAGGACATCGCTCCACTTTGCTTTCCTGTTGTTTGGTGAGGTTGGGCCTGCGCTCCCTCGCTCCCCTCGCTCCCCTCGCTCCCCTCGCTCATTTGCGGCACCCTCACAATCACAGCCACTTTATTTATTGCAATCATCCACCACCCTAATGATACCCACTCTGTGGGGGGTGTGTGATAATGTTTACCTGACTGTAGGGGTGTATTCAACTAAGGATTTTCATAGTCGAATCTGATTCGTCAGATTTTCCCTATAGTCGACTGATAGTCGAATCAGTTAAAATTTCACCACAAGATGGCGCTATAAGCGTGGTTTTCAAAAAAGATTTTTAAAAATATTTTACTTGTTTTTCTAGAGCACCGTAAATGGGATCCCCGTTCTGGACCTTTTTCCACTTCAAAGGAAAAACCTAAAAAAAACCTAAAAACCTAGAAATTAGGATGATTTTATTTGACAAAAGGCTATATATATATAACGAAAACAAAGACATTTCATGTAAAAACTAATGCTTAGCAGCAGCCATGGGCGCCCCCATGTGGTCAAAATGGTACATTCGACTATGAGGTTCATAGTCGACTACGGTTCTCCGAATCGAATCGTCGAATCAGGGAATATTGCAGCTCACCCCTACCTGACTGTATTTCATACACTCTCCTTCCTGCAGTGCCAACGTTCGGGGTATGAGGACTACAAAAATATTTGGATAAGGTTTTATGCTTTATTTATTAGGATTTGGGGGCCATTAAACAAAAAGTTGTCATTGTGGGCCCTCGATCGATCGAGGCCCTCAGCCTCCATTGCCGAGTCGCGAGCTCTGACCGCCGGCGCAAACCGAAATAGTTTGCCGACGGATTTTGTCTCCAATCGTCAGATACACCCAGGACATCGCTCCACTTTGCTTTCCTGTTGTTTGGTGAGGTTGGGCCTGCGCTCCCACGCTCGCCTCGCTCCCCTCGCTCGTTTGCGGCACCCTCACAATCGCAGCCACTTTATTTATTGCCCTCAATCACACCGGTGTCTAATCAACCTGCTCAGCTCTGAGGTAACTCGCGCTGCAATTACATAAGGTCCCGCTTCCCATAAACATCAGACGGTTCGGAGTAAAAATAGCGTAATTACCCCAGACTTCTTTTTTTTTTTTTTTTGACTGACAGCCTCTGATTGACACGCCATCAGGTAATTGTTCCCAACAGCTGATTAGTCGACGTCAAGTATTATTCAAATATCACCGCAACACCTCGGAAACCCGAGCCGAGCAGGTCCTCATCTGCATGCAAAGTGAGAGGCGGCTGACGCGGATACCGTTATCTTCATTACATCCAGATCTGACGCGAGGACGGAGACGCCCGCTAACGTCTTCACGTCCTGTGTAAATATTTGCGCTGAGGATTCCGGGCGATCGGAGACAAAATCCGTCGGCAAACTTTTTCGCTTTGCGCCGGCGGGCGGAGCTCGCGACTCGGCAATGGAGGCTGAGGGCCTCGATCGAGGGCCCACAATGACAACTTTTTGTTTAATGGCCCCCAAAGCCTAATAAATAAACCATAAAACCAAATATTTTTGTAGTCCTCATACCTTGAATGTTCGTACTGCAGAAAGGACAGTGTACGAAACACTGTCAGTTAGACATTACCCCCCCCACCCCCCCGCCCCACAAAGAGCAGGTATTATTAGGTGGTGGATGATTCTCAGTGCTACAGTGACACTCCATCCATCCATTAGCTTCCGCTTTATCCTCTATTAGGGTCGTGGGGGAAGGGGGGGTTCCCCATGCCCGGAGGAGAATGTTTTGGGTGCCGGGCAGATACCCCCAGGACAGGACGCCAATCTATCACACACTCACTCACTCAGACACACTTTATATGGGGCAATTTGGAGACTTCAATTGACCTTGGTCCATGTTTTTGGACTGTGGGAGGAAACCGGAGAATGTGGAGGAAACCCACGTGGACACGGGGAGGACATGGAAACTCCACCCAGATGGGGATTCGAACCGGGAATCCCTAGTGCTGAGAGGAGAACATGCCAAACACTAAGCCACCGTGCCGCCTGTCATTTAAATTATTTAAGTATTTTATTTGTCATTGCAGTATACAGCAGCAGGGTGGCTTAGTGGTTTAGCATGTTCTCCTCTCAGCACTAGGGATTCCTGGTTCGAATCCCCATCTGGGTGGAGTTTCCATGTCCTCCCCATGTCCGGTTTCCTCTCACAGTCCAAAAACATGGATCAAGGTGGTGGTGATGGTGGTGGTGGAGGTGAAGGTGGTGGGGGTGGTGGTGGTTGAGGTGGTGGTGGTGGTGGTGGTGGTGGTGGTGGTGGTGGTGGAGGTGGTGGTGGCGGTGGGGGTGGTGGTGGTGGTGGTGGTGGGGGTGATGGTGGTGGTGGAGGTGGAGGTGGGGGTGATGGTGGTGGTGGTGGAGGTGGTGGCGGTGGGGGTGGTGGTGGTGATGGAGGTGGTGGAGGTGGTGGTGGAGGTGGAGGTAGTGGCGGTGGGGGTGATGGTGGTGGTGTTGAGTGCGGTAAAATCCTGCAGACGGTAAATATAAAGGAACACGCTGACAAACAGTCCACAGCATTTCTAACCTCGGTTCTGAATCAGGAGAACCGGAGCGTATACATTTCCTTTGCACCGAATGTTCGGTTAATCTTCCCGGCGGTGGTCACCAGCCCTCCCCCGAGAGACCCCCCCCCCCCCCCCCCCACTGCTTTAATTTCTAACACCTTATTCAGCTAATCAAGACCTCCAGAAGGCAATGATTAGATGGTTCAGGTGGGGGGTTGGAGTTTCAGATGAGTGCTCGGTGACCGCTGAGGTTCACACACAAATCTATTTCCAGAACTCGTCTGCGATCTCCGAACCGCCGGCACAATTCCGTACAGGAATCTGAAATAACACCGTCCACCGAGCCCAGAGAGACCGCCCACCCGGCGCACACTGCTCCTTTAATAAAAACAAAAAAACTTATTCTACTGTACAAATGCTTACACAACTCAATCACAACTCAATCAGAACTCAATCACAAAACCAACAAACATTACAAAACCAACAAACATTACAAACATTACAAAACCAACAAACATTACAAAACCAACAAACATTACAAAACCAACAAACATTACAAAACCAACAAACATCACAAAACCAACAAACATTACAAACATTACAAAACCAACAAACATTACAAAACCAACAAACATTACAAACATTACAAAACCAACAAACATTACAAAACCAACAAACATTACAAAACCAACAAACATTACAAAACCAACAAACATCACAAAACCAACAAACATTACAAACATTACAAAACCAACAAACATTACAAAACCAACAAACATTACAAAACCAACAAACATTACAAAACCAACAAACATCACAAAACCAACAAACATTACAAACATTACAAAACCAACAAACATTACAAAACCAACAAACATTACAAAACCAACAAACATCACAAAACCAACAAACATTACAAACATTACAAAACCAACAAACATTACAAAACCAACAAACATCACAAAACCAACAAACATTACAAACATTACAAAACCAACAAACATTACAAAACCAACAAACATCACAAAACCAACAAACATTACAAACATTACAAAACCAACAAACATTACAAAACCAACAAACATTACAAAACCAACAAACATTACAAACATTACAAAACCAACAAACATTACAAACATTACAAAACCAACAACCAACAACCAACAAACCAACAAACATCACAAACATCACAAACATTACAAAACCAACAAACATTACAAACATCACAAACATTACAAAACCAACAACCAACAAACCAACAAACATTACAAAACCAACAAACATCACAAAACCAACAACCAACAAACCAACAAACATTACAAACATTACAAAACCAACAAACATTACAAACATTACAAAACCAACAACCAACAAACCAACAAACCAACAAACATTACAAACATTACAAAACCAACAAACATCACAAACATTACAAACGTCACAAAACCAACAAACATTACAAACCAACAAACCAACAAACTAACAAACATTACAAAACCACACACACACACACACACCTGCACACACACAAACACACACACACACACACACACACACACACACACACACACACACACGTATATATTTTTAGATGCTCAGTTCTGCAGATAAAGTTCACTCATCAGAGTCCTGTGACGGCTCCAGCTGCATCATGGTCCCCGTTGATAACGAGGATGTTGCAATTTTCAGCTATAATAACATAATTGTAAGAGACTTTACTAATTAACAATTAAACTAATCACATGGTAAACCTGGATTAGCTAGAACAATGTGTCATTAGAACGCAGCGGGGACGAGGGACGGATGGAAACGTCCTCTGAACACCTCTCAGGATAATGTGTTCTATTGAGAGTCAGTCCTATAGAAGATAGAACGTCTCCAACGATCTAAAGGTTCCACCAACAGGGTTACAAACACACAAACACAGGGACCTCAGGTGAAGGGGGGGGGGGGCAGGGACCCCGGTTGAGACAGGGACTGTGAGATGGTTGTTGGTGCCAGGGCTGAAGCTCAAACTAAACTAAAACTAAACTGAACTCAACCAAAACTTAAACTAATCCTAAAAAAAACACCTAAAACTAAGACTAAAACTAAAGTAAACCTAAACCTGAACCCAAAACTAAACTAAACCTGAATCTAGACCAAGTCAAACCTAAACATGAAGCTAAACTAACCCTAAAATTAAACCAAACCAAAGCTAAACCTAAACTTAACTAAACCTAAAACTAAAACTGAACCTAAAACAAACCAAACCAAACTAAACCTAAACCTGTAAATAAAACTAAAACAGAATCTAGACCAAACCTAACCAAACAAAACCAAACCTAAATATAAAACTAAACTAAACCTAAGTCTAAAACCAAACACATACAACTAAACTTAAAATTAAACCTACAACAAACCAAACCAAACTAAACCTAAACCTGTAACTAAAACCAAAACTGAATCTAGGACCAAACCAAACCTAAAACCAAACCTAAAACCAAACCTGAAACCAAACTAAACCTAAACTTCAAATTAAACCAAACCAAACCAAACTAACTAAACTCAGCTCAACTAAACTAAACCAGGTCCCCACCAGTACGAACATCATGTTCTTAAAGCGAACGATAAATCCTAAAGTTAAATGACCTGATTGATCTTCTTCCAACATAAAATCGGCATCCCAATTCACCTGTGTTCGTTAATCCCTCATGACGAGCTCTAAATGTCTAACCCCCCCTCCCCCCCCCCCCCGACCCTCTGACCTGAAGGGCCGCACGTGTTATTAGTATCTAATAGAAAAGCTTATGCTCCTTAATTCCCTCAGTGACCCCCCCCCCCCCCACACGCTCTCTGATAATGAGGCTGTGATAAAGGCCCTTCAGAGTGAATTGCCCGCAGCTGCAGGGCCCCTCGTCGCGCTGGCAGCGGTGCCCCCGTCATCGGGCGAGGGGGTCTATCTGACCTGCTAATTTGGAGCATATGTAAGTGCTCTTAAAGTGGCGGCCCTTTTGACATGCCACAAACAGCAGCTGCCACAGCTGCCCTCCAGAAGCTTCATTTAATTCAATTACATCTCTGGGAGATATGTAAACGAGGCTGGGCTTGATCAGCGAGCGAGCGGGCGGGCGAGCGAGCGAGAGAGAGAGAGAGAGAGAGAGAGAGAGAGAGAGAGAGAGAGAGAGCAAAATGAGCGAGAGCTGCCGAGGGGCAGTACGGACTGAGGGGATGGGAGAAAATGGGTATTGAGGGCTCTAAGAATTCGGAGCCCCCTTAAGCCCACCCCCCCCCGAGCCAACCCACTGCAGTTATTCACATACGCGTGCACGTGTTGGAGCCCTCCACCACCCGCACCACCACCCCCTCCACCACCCTCTCCACCCCCCCCCCTCCACCACCCTCTCCCGAATGCCAGAGTCGAATCCCAGGTGGCTCAATAGGCAAATGACGGGGGAGAAGATCCAAACTTCCCATTCCCTCCCTCGCCCTCCCTCCCTCCTCTCCATGCTGCACCTTGGCGGAGTGAGGGAGGCGGTGCACCGATGCTGGGGTGTGTGTGTGTGTGTGTGTGTGTGTGTGGGGGGGGGGGTTAATCAGGGTCGTGATCCTCTGTCATTGGGATCAGACTGACGCAGCCCCCGGGCCACCCTGCAATTAATGCAACTTTTGCGCGAAGAAGAGCGAAGATAAATATTCGCCATCTGGCAATTACGGGCGCGCTCGCTCCTCCTGGCTCAGCCGCCGCCACGCCGCGCCACGAGAGCGGGACGAGGCGCCTCACGCCAGTCTAGCGCCCACTAGATGCTCCGCTAAAAGGTTCAATTTGGATCTCCTCTTTCAGAGCGTTTCGGGGGGCTCGGGCTCGGGCCTGCCAGCTGCTGGCTGCGGTGGCGTGCCTCTGAAAGGAGCCCAGATCATGGTGATCAAATTAACTCAACCCCCCCCACCCCACCCCCCACCCCCCCCCCCCGAAAGGGGCGCAAAGGTTGTCAATGTGCGGTGCGTCGCGTTTGAGCGCCTCATTGATGTTATGATTACTCATTTAACTGAACAATGAGTGCCAAGTGGCTCCTCTGAATGCCCTCCTGCATGAAAAGGGAGCGCTGCTCGTTAAAAGATAGTGATTTAATAGCAGCGCTGATTCTTTTCATCCCCTTTTTTTTTTTTTTTTTTTTGCTCCATCTGTGTATTGTGGAACACAAATGGATGCGAGACAAATACAGTGATTAGCCGGGTGATTAATCTCAATTATTCCCATTGCAAATGGGGGACCTTTTCGGCTGAAATGGGGAGAATAAGAGCTCTGGCTCAAGACAAAAGCCCCACAGAGGGCAGAGATGAGGTTCCAGATTTCTCCGTCAACTGCGCCACACTAAGCGCCGATGCTGATGCTGCGGCTGGGAGGGAGCATCACTATGTGATGGTCATATTAAGGGGGGAGGGGGGTGCGGACCATTTGGTGGTTCACCTATAAACATCATTATGGCCTCGGAAATACCACCCAGGGTCAACCGTGATACCCCACCCCTGAGCAATGAGGGTCATAGGCTTTGCTCATGGTGGGTCGGGGGCATGAACCCCCGACCGAGTCCAACATCCGAACCACTGACCTGACGTCTACGTCACGCCATCGGCCACCCAACGCAAAACTACAAGAGCTCGCCAAATAACGGAACATAAGCCGCTTTATCCTCTATTAGGGTCGTGGGGGGGGGGGGGGGGGGGGGGGGGTTCCCCATGCCTATCCAGGGGAGAACTTTTCGGGCGCTGGGTAAGACAGGGCACCAATCTATCACTGGGCACAGTCACTCACACACACACACTCTATATGGGGCAATTTAGAGCAATCAATTTACCTTAAATACATGATTTTGGACTGTGGGAGGAAACCAGGGAACCCGGAGGAAACCCATGCGTACATGGGGAGAACATGCAAACTCCACTCAGATCGGAGAGTGCTGAGAGAGGAGAACGTGCTGGCCACCATGAACGCGTCTTTATTAAAATAAAATCTAATTTATTAATTTAATTAATTAAATGAAGTTTCAACAACTGTGTGCGTCCAACATGGTGGTAACAGTTTAGGGAAGGCCCATTTCTGTCCAAAGATGCTCTCCAAACATTCCCACAGCGACGCTCCAAATACGAGGAAAGCCTCCTCAGAGGAGTGGACGCTGCTGTGGCTGCAGGGGGAACTGAGTGAGACTGACCCCTACAGGCGTGATGTGTCGGTGCCACGACCTTCATCCAAATCGTTTATAAAAGTTCATCCCCATCGTAACTAAAGCAGCATTAATTACCCCGATCCTCATTCAGCGGCCTAAACGTTCCGGCTTTCTGCCCCCAGTGCTTAGAACCTACCCCTCCAGGATCAAAGGTGGTAATAATTAATAATCCATTTAATATTGATCTCGTTAAACCCCGAACGGCGCTCAGAACGTTCAAACCTCTGTGATCGATGACGGGTCGCTGCGTCCATGGCTCGGTTCCTCGCTGTTAGAACGTAGAACCTGTTCTCCACTCAGGACCGGGTCAGATGGTGGAACGCCGGTCTGCAGCTAATTGGCTGTGGTGTTTCGCGAGGTGCCCGCAGCTTTGCAGCCTCTCTGTGGGTCCCTGTAAAGAGATAATTACACATCTTTAATTATTAAGTCTCGTTATCAAAGCGCGTGCTTTAGTTGATTTGCTGTACGCTCTGATTCCTTTGATCTTCGGCGATCATTATTTATTAAAGCGCTGGATGCTTCGTTCCCGATGGAACCGCGAGGACGGGTGGCTCACCGACGCTGCCGGCTCGCGACCAAACTCAAACTCGGTCGCCGCCGCCGCCGCCGCCGCCGCCGTCCTTAACCACAATACAAACAATACGCATCGCTAATGACTCTAATCAAATTATTAGTATTTTGGGAAATGAACTAAACCCTCAGTATAAACCTGCGCTGCGCACATCACTGTGAAAGATCGTTATTAATCATTTAGGACATTATTGAACCCGTGTTTCCCTTAATCGTCGTATTTGTCTCATTTTTTTAAACTCACGCTGCTTCCAGGTTAAGAGTCACACAGAACACACGACGTTCTTAATGAGGTATTAATTAAAACACGATCAGAACGGACCATCTGATCTCACTGAGCTCAGATCACATGGTGCAGGTTTTCTTTTAGTTCCTGCAATTAACACCGACATCTTTGGATTTAAATCTTTTTTATTTATTTTAAGGTTAACAGACCGTCAGGGCTGTCATTTAATTCATTCAAGTAATTTATTTATCGAGTGTTTTTTACAATCGTACGTCGTCACAAAGCAGCTTTACAGAGCTATAAACCTTTAAACCCCCAAAGAGCGAGACCAAGAGACAGCGGCAAGACAAAACTCCCTGCTATGATGATATTTTAAAGAAGAAACCCAATAAAACCCTTTGACCCTTTGTTTTTTGAGGGGTTCTGGTTTAAAACATTCTAAAGGGCAGTTGTAGGCTTGAGGTTAAGGAACCAACCTTATGACCTGAAGGTCCCAGGTTCGATTCCCAGTCCCACCCAGTGCTACAGCTGAAGTGACCTTGGGTAAGGTCTAAATAAATAAATGTGCTCTGATGAGAACGCTGTGTATTTCAGCACAAAGACCTCAGACCTCAGACGTGCGTCTCCAGCACCGGCATTACAAAATGCTGCCGAAAATAGTTTGGCATGTTCTCTCCCCGACCGTAGATAAGTGAGCATGTTGAAACTCCAAAACAGAGCAACAGAACCGACCTCTGTTCCTTAAAAAGCGTGTGGGTCACGTGGGGGGGGGGGAGTGCCGGAGCGCTGCTTATTTCGGCCTCTCGGGGCATCGGTTATGTAAATAAGCAGCCGGGCAGCCGGGCGGCCGGGCAGCCGGGATTAGAACGCTGTGGGCGTGTGGTTTACACACCGAACACACACTTCAGATTGCATTTCAACTCCCAAAATAACAATCCTATTAAAACGTTCTGACCAAACGAGATCGCGTGTCCAAACAAACGCAGCCGCTCTGAACTCCTTTATAGAGTCATTATCATAACAACACAACACACACACACACACACACACACACACACACACACACACACACACACACACACATTCTGCAACACACTGCATCATTTAAAACACATGTTGTCATCGAATGAATAGAAACCATCAGTGTGTGTGAGTGTGTGTGTGTGTGTGTGTGTGTGTGTGTGTGTGTTTGCTTTTTATAATATTTTAATGACGACATCGTAACACGCTTCTCAGCTCCTCTGTTTTAAACATTTAAATATTCAGAAATAAAGTATAAAAAAAAATCTTCTTTATTAGAATAAAACTTAATGATGAAGTCAAAACATCAGTCGTAATCCTGAACAAAAAAAAAGAAAAAGGTTTTTTTGAATGGTGCTGTTGATAGAGTCTTATATTCTCAATAGAATATATTAATATTAATTAGTTTTAATAACCTTTTTAATGTATTGTTTTATTGTTTATGTTGTATTCTCGTTTTTTTTTTTTTTTTCATTTTAAGTTGAAACCCTACAGAACTTAAGCTGCTGTTGTTTTAAAATGCTTTATAAATAAAATTGAGTTGAATTGAGTTGAGTTGAGTTAAATAGTGTAACTGGGACCTGCAGCCTATCCCGGTGCTCAGTGGGAAAAAGAAAGAAAACATCCTGAAGAGTTTAAGCACAGATCACAGGGACAGGTCAGCAATTTAATTTGTTCAAATATCTAAGAGAAGCTCTGATTATCTATAGAAGGCACATGGGAGACCCCTCACACGGAAATAGGGAGAACATGCCAACTTCCTAAAGAAATGGGCATGACCAGGCATTCAGGTATTAAAGCCATTCAAACTGTCGTAATCTGTTTCCTTCACTTAAATGATCAGGACCATGGACAGGGCGGGTGTTATTAGGGTGGTGGATGATGCTCAGTACTGCAGTGACACTGACGTGGTGGTGCAGGTGTGTGAGTGTGTGTTATTAGGGTGGTGGATGATTGTCAGTACTGCAGTGACACTGACATGGTGGTGCAGGTGTGTGAGTGTGTGTTATTAGGGTGGTGGATGATTGTCAGTACTGCAGTGACACTGACATGGTGGTGCAGGTGTGTGAGTGTGTGTTATTAGGGTGGTGGATGATTCTCAGTACTGCAGTGACACTGACATGGTGGTGCAGGTGTGTTAGTGTGTGTTATTAGGGTGGTGGATGATGCTCAGTACTGCAGTCACACTGACGTGGTGGTGCAGGTGTGTGAGTGTGTGTTATTAGGGTGGTGGATGATGCTCAGTACTGCAGTGACACTGACATGGTGGTGCAGGTGTGTGAGTGTGTGTTATTAGGGTGGTGGATGATGCTCAGTACTGCAGTGACACTGACATGGTGGTGCAGGTGTGTGAGTGTGTGTTTTTAGGGTGGTGGATGATGCTCAGTACTGCAGTCACACTGACGTGGTGGTGCAGGTGTGTGAGTGTGTGTTATTAGGGTGGTGGATGATTGTCAGTACTGCAGTGACACTGACATGGTGGTGCAGGTGTGTGAGTGTGTGTTATTAGGGTGGAGGATGATGCTCAGTACTGCAGTGACACTGACATGGTGGTGCAGGTGTGTGAGTGTGTGTTATTAGGGTGGTGGATGATTGTCAGTACTGCAGTGACACTGACATGGTGGTGCAGGTGTGTGAGTGTGTGTTATTAGGGTGGTGGATGATTGTCAGTACTGCAGTGACACTGACATGGTGGTGCAGGTGTGTGAGTGTGTGTTATTAGGGTGGTGGATGATGCTCAGTACTGCAGTGACACTGACATGGTGGTGCAGGTGTGTGAGTGTGTGTTATTAGGGTGGTGGATGATTGTCAGTACTGCAGTCACACTGACGTGGTGGTGCAGGTGTGTGAGTGTGTGTTATTAGGGTGGTGGATGATGCTCAGTACTGCAGTGACACTGACGTGGTGGTGCAGGTGTGTGAGTGTGTGTTATTAGGGTGGTGGATGATTGTCAGTACTGCAGTGACACTGACATGGTGGTGCAGGTGTGTTAGTGTGTGTTATTAGGGTGGTGGATGATGCTCAGTACTGCAGTCTTGTGTTAGTGTGTATTTAAAATATATTTTTAATAAATTAAATTAATTTTAAATATATAAAATATAAACAGGTGGTCAGAACATTCTCCTCTCAACGCTGGGGATTACAGGTTCGAATCCTAATCTGGGTGGAGTTTCCATGTTTCATGTTCTCTTCGTGTCTGTGTGGGTTTCCTCCGGGTTCTCCAGTTTCCTTCCACAGTCCTAAATCATGGATTCAAGGAGAATTGAATGCTCTAAATTGCCCCATATATCGTGTGTGTGTGTGTGTGTGTGTCCAGTGATAGATTGGCGTCCTGTCCTGGGTGTATCTGCCCAGCGCCCGAAATGTTCTCCCCTGGATGGGCATGGAGAACCCCCCCCCCCCCCCGTAAGGATTAAGCTGAAGATAATGGATGGATGGAACATAAAGATAAAAGTTAAACATAAAACATCAGTAAACTAAAATCAGAGCAGAAGACTGAGGGACATCCCTCAGACAGACAGAACCACGGACACGTCCCCGAGCGCACGTTCTCCCGGCTTCACCTGCGGATGAGGACTGACTGATGATCAGCGCTAATTAAATAAATAAAGAAGTGAAACGAGCACTTTGTCTCTTTCGGCGGCTGAGCCTTTAGACGCCACGCGTGAGTCAGATTAAATAATCATTGGGAGCAGGGTGCGTTTCACCTTGGGGACATATTGTCCCCTGTCAGAGGAACCTTCGGGGACAGAAGGCGGCTCAGCGGGGGAGCGCAGCGGGGTGCGCGCCGCGCTGATGAAACGGAGCTGGCTTAATGAAGGCATGGCCCGTGGCTTCCGCGGCTACGCCATATGTTTCGCCAAATGCAAATGGCCCCCCAATTCAAACAACTTTTTCATCTTGATCTATGTAAATGTGTTTATAAATACATGCTTATAAATATGGCATTGTGCATTTAAAGGAGCACGCCCCGCCCTCCCCCTGCAAAACACCCCCACCCCCCCACCACCACCCCCACATCACACCCCCCCCCCCCCAGCTCCCATTCCCAGCTCTCAGCACCAAAAAGGGCACAGAAACGGCCCCCCGAACCCGGGGAGGATTAACGGCGTCCCGATGGAGGGGGGGTTATGGGGGTGAGCACATACACCCAAAACACTCACACACACTCTGATGCAGATGTTTGGCACTGAGCCAATTCACCTGCACAACATCTGAGCTGGTTAAAGATTAAACCAGGTTAATCCACCGGGTTACAGCTTAATTAAACCCTTAATGAAGATCAATTAAACAAATCACTGAGATCAAGAAGATGCTACAGTCAGCAAATTATTTACACTGCTAAAATAATAATAATAATAATAATAATAATAACAATAATAATAATAATAATAATCATAATAATAATAATGTTTTCATGTTCCATTTACATATATATATATATTTAGTGGCATAAGGGCATGTTCTCCTCTCAGTGCTCAGGATCCAGGTTCAAATCTTGATTTCAGTGTAGTTTGCATGTTCTCCCTGTGTCTGCATGGGTTTCCTCCGGGTTCACCGGTTTCCTCCCACAGTCCAAAAACATGGATTCAAGGTAAATTAAATGCTCTAAATTGCCCCATATAGAGTGTGTCTGTCTGTGTGTGTGTGTTTCCAATGATACATTGGCGTCCTGTCCTGGGTGTATCTGCCCAGTGCCCAAAATGTAGGCAACCCCAAATAGAGGATTAAGCAGAAGGTAATGAAGAAATGAATGAATGAAAGAATGAATGGATGAATATATATATGAATACTAAAGAATTGTTATATATTAAATCAGCACAGTGAATGTAAATCTGCATAAATAAAATAACAATTCAATTAAAACAGAGTCCGACCAAAATAAATGTGATTCAGAGACAGAACTGATTCATGGTGAGGTTGTTGTTAGGTTTCGAGGTCAGATGTGATTCTCTCTCTCTCTCTCTCTCTCTCTCTCTCTCTCTCTCTGCCATCACTTAGCAGAAAGGTGATGGGATTGTCATGGGCACTGCGGTGAGCACCGGGGCTGCACCTGAGCCTCCGCCTCGGTGCCAACGTCTTTATCATGGCCCTGTTGTGAGCTCGGTGCCAGAGCTGTGACAGACCTGTGCCCAGCAAGAACCCACGCCGAATCCCACTTACCGTCCCTGCTCGCTGCGTACGGCTAACTCCATCTCACACGTATCTGACCATCAGGAAAGCAGAACCTTCTGCGAGATCAGCAGACTGAACCGAATGCTTCTGCTACGGAGGGAACAGGTTTAGCTTTTATTTCGTCACCGTGATGTTCGATCAGATGAAGCTGACCTGAACACGGGTGACTTACATCTCTGTGGAAAGTTGCCATGATTGTTTTTGCAGGAGTCCGTCTCTAAACTGTGAAATGTTATCGATATACCTTTATTATTCCCACAATTTCAAAATGTCTATCATCGAGCTGCAGCACCATCCACGTCCTCAGACATCCTTTACATTCACCACCATGATGAGCACGTTACAAACAGCTACAGAAACATAGTTCTGTATTTATTTATTTATTGTTGTTATTATTATTATTTTAATTTATTAATTGTTTTATTATTGTTGTTGTTATTATTATTATTAAATTTTTTTAAATAATTTTTTTATTATTATTGTTGTTGTTATTATTTTTTTTATTATTGTTGTTGGTGGTGTTGTTGTTGTTATTATTATTATTATATATATTTTTATTTTTATTTATTTATTTTATTATTGTTGTTATTATTATTTTTTTATTATTATTATTGTTATTATTATTATTATATTATTTATATTATTTATTTATTTATTATTGTTATTATTATATATAATTTTTATTTCTTTATTTATTATTATTGTTGTTGTTGTTGTTGTTGTTGTTGTTGTTGTTGTTATTATTATTATTATTAAATATAAATTTTATTTACTTATTTATTTATTTATTTTATTATTGTTGTTATATATATATATATATATATATATATATATATATATATATATATATATATATATATATATATATATATATATATATATATTTTTTTTTTTTTTTTTTTTTTTTTTTTTTTTATTATTATTATTGTTGTTGTTGTCTCAGTGTGATGGCAAACACCAATTTAAAAAAAAAACAAAAAAACCGCTTCCATAAATAAGAGTAAATAAATGAGAAATAGTGGTTAATTGAAGCTGCTGGTCGTGAGGAGCAGCAGAACGTGCAGGCGGCGGGATTAAGACACACTGCTCTGCTGCACAATAATGGAGCGAACACAGTGATGAATTGCACATAATGATTGCTGTGGGTTACAAACTGCCCCTCATCCTGCCGGACCGTCTCCCTGCTGCAGCTGACTGAGTCTATTACCAAAGATCTTATTTGACCGAAAGGCGAGTGTTTGACTTTCTAACACCCTCCCTCAGAGCATCTCAGAGCAGAGACGGCCTCTATCATCAGTCTGAGGCGCGGCGGTGCGACCCATCCCAACAAACAGGTCAAAAATCCTAAAAAAAATAAAAAAACAACAGACCTGAGCTCCACGTTTCCATCAATATCAATAAATACGTTCTGTTATAACAAACGAGGTCCTGACCCGGTTCCTGACCACAAGTCAAATATTACAGATATTAATCTCAGCATCATCACAGAGCAGCAGTCTGATCTAAAAGAAGTTATAAGACGTGACCAATTATCCAACCTCAGAGATAACACCCCCCCACCAAACATACTAGTTGCCAACTGCTTTTGAAGCTCGTGTAGCATGCAGGAGCTGATCGAGGACGCAGCCGCTGACCGCAGACGGACAGTGCAGGTAAAAACTCACGTCCATTTATTCATTATCTTCCACTTTATCCTCTATTAGGGTCGTGGGGGGGGTTCCCCATGCCCATCCAGGGGAGAACGTCTCAGGCGCTGGGCAGATACACCCAGGACAGGACGCCAATCTATCACTGGACACACACTATATGGGGCAATTTGGAGAACTCAATTGACTTGATCCATGTTTTTGGACTGTGGGAGAAAACCGGAGAACCCGGAGGAAACCCACACGGACACGGGGAGGACATGGAAACTCCACCCAGATCAAGATTTGAACCTAGATCCCCAGTGCTGAGAGGAGAACATGCAGGGGGGGAGGGGTTCCCCATGCCCATCCAGGGGAGAACGTCTCGGGCGCTGGGCAGATACACCCAGGACAGGACGCCAATCTATCACTGGGCACACACTCACTCACACAGACACACTCTATATGGGGCAATTTGGAGAACTCAATTCACCTTGATCCATGTTTTTGGACTGTGGGAGGAAACCGGAGAACCTGGAGGAAACCCACACGGACACGGGGAGAACATGGAAACTCCACCCAGATGGGGATTCGAACCGGGAATCCCTAGTGCTGAGAGGAGAACGTGCTAAACCACTAAGCCACCGTGCCGCCCTCAAGGTGAATTAAATGCTCTAAATTGCCCCATACAGAGTGTGTGTGTGTGTGTGTGTGTGTGATAGATTGGCGTCCTGTCCTGGGTGTATTTTTTTCACCTTTAAAAAGTTCTCTCATTGCACCTCTAAGAACTCTCCTTACTCCCCCCACCCACCCCCCCGTCCCCACTGTGGAACCGGAGAGCCTGACATTCTGATGGTCTGAGCGTCCACCTCCGAGGCGCGGCCCTGCGTCCGCCCGCCGCAGCGCCGCCGCTGTGGTAACCTGCGGGATGGCAGCGAGCTCGTTAGGCCGTGTGCTCCGGTGCTAATTTGGGGGGTTACGAGCTGGATGTTAATTAATCACGCGCCTGGCAGAGAGCGGCGTCCTAGCGCGCGTCTGTGAGCGTGCATATCAAGCAGGCCGCCCGCCCGCCCGCCCGCCCGCCCGCCCGCGCGCCGCCGCTCACGTGTTGTTTGTGCAGCGCTGCAGAGTGCAAAGGTGTGAGAACAGAGAGACAGGAAGCAGAGAGAGACGCGGCTGATTATCACGACCGGGGGGGACGTTCCGCGCGGGACGAGAACAAGAACAGATTCATAAACACGCACCGTGACGATGAATAGAGATATCAGCGCTCATGAGAGAGGACACACGAGTGACCGTCTGCATGTAAACACCCCACACAGTCCACGGACTCAAGGTCCAAACACGGAACACGGAACACGGAACACGGAACACGGAACGATCTCATCCGGACAATGTCTCCACTCTGAGACAAAAAACATTAAACAAATGTTTGACCAACGAAGATCAAAGAGTCCCGACGGTCAGGGTTCATCATCATCAGACTCCTGAGCAAAGACCCCACACAACCGGGAGAGAACCCACTCAGACCCGAGGAGAACCCAGTCAGACCGGGAGAGAACCCACTCAGACCTGGAGAGACCCCACACAACCGGGAGAGAACCCACTCAGACCCGAGGAGAACCCAGTCAGACTGGGAGAGAACCCACTCAGACCTGGAGAGACCCCACACAACCGGGAGAGAACCCACTCAGACCCGAGGAGAACCCACTCAGACCTGGAGAGAACCCACACAACCGGGAGAGAACCGACTCAGACCTGTAGAGACCCCACACAACCAGGAGAGAACCCACTCAGACCTGGAGAGACCCCACACAACCGGGAGAGAACCCACTCAGACCTGGAGAGAACCCACTCAGACCTGGAGAGACCCCACACAACCGGGAGAGAACCCACTCAGACCCGAGGTGAACCCACTCAGACCTGGAGAGAACCCACTCAGAACTGAGGTGAACCCACTCAGACCCGAGGTGAACCCACTCAGACCTGGAGAGAACCCACTCAGAACTGAGGTGAACCCACTCAGACCCGAGGTGAACCCACTCAGACCTGGAGAGAACCCACTCAGAACTGAGGTGAACCCACTCAGACCCGAGGTGAACCCACTCAGACCCGAGGTGAACCCACTCAGACCTGGAGAGAACCCACTCAGACCCGAGGTGAACCCACTCAGACCTGGAGAGAACCCACTCAGACCCGAGGTGAACCCACTCAGACCCGAGGTGAACCCACTCAGACCTGGAGAGAACCCACTCAGACCTGGAGAGAACCCACTCAGACCTGGAGAGAACCCACTCAGACCCGAGGTGAACCCATTCAGACCTGGAGAGAACCCACTCAGATCCGAGGTGAACCCACTCAGACCTGGAGAGAACCCACTCAGACCCGAGGTGAACCCACTCAGACCTGGAGAGAACCCACTCAGACCCGAGGTGAACCCACTCAGACCTGGAGAGAACCCACTCAGACCCGAGGTGAACCCACTCAGACCCGAGGTGAACCCACTCAGACCTGGAGAGAACCCACTCAGACCCAAGGTGAACCCACTCAGACCCGAGGTAAACCCACTCAGACCCGAGGTGAACCCACTCAGACCTGAAGAGAACCCACTCAGACCTGGAGAGAACCCACTCAGAACCAAGGTGAACCCACTCAGACCCGAGGTAAACCCACTCAGACCCGAGGTGAACCCACTCAGACTGGGAGAGAACCCACTCAGACCCGAGGTAAACCCACTCAGACCCGAGGTGAACCCACTCAGACCCGAGGTGAACCCACTCAGACCCGAGGTGAACCCACTCAGACCCGAGGTGAACCCACTCAGACCGGGGGCTAACTCACACAAACCCGAGGTGAAGCCACACAGACCAAAATAAACCCACAATGTCATGAGGTGAACCCACACGGACCCGGGGTGAACCCACACAGACACAAACAAACCACAAACCCACACGGACCAAAGTGAACCCACACGGACCCAGAATGAACCCACACAAACCCAAACACACCCACAGAGACCAAAATAACCCACATGTGCACGAGGTAAACCCACACAGACCCGGGCCGGACCCACACAGACCCAAACAAACCCACACAGACCCGGGCCGGACCCAAGATGAACCCACACAGACCCAAACACACCCACACGATCACGAGGTGAACCCACACGGACCCAAGATGAACCCACACAGACCCGGGCCGGACCCACACGGACCCGAGGTGAATCCACAGAGGTCCGGAGTGGACATGCGGTCTCCAGACTGAAAGTTCTGTTGGTGACTGCTGCTCATCGTTTCCATCAAACATGACGTCTGTGATTTAAAGACGACGACCTTTATATTCAGCTCAGAACAGACTGCAGGTCCAGCAGCGTCCAGCATCGTCCAGCAGCGTCCAGCAGCGTCCAGCATCGTCCAGCAGCGTCCAGCATCGTCCAGCATCATCCAGCAGCGTCCAGCAGCGTCCAGCAGCGTCCAGCATCGTCCAGCAGCGTCCAGCAGCGTCCAGCAGCGTCCAGCAGCGTCCAGCATCGTCCGCTGAAGACATTCACTCTGATTCAGACGGCGCTCTGTGAGGCATGACGTTTGTGTAAAATAATAAAATTAAAGAAGAGAAGTGGTCCAGTTCAGACCTCACACGTTTTATTTCATCCAGAAACGTTTGCTGAGGTTTGTTTAAGGTTTGTTTAAGGTTTTTCTTTAGGTTTTTAATAAAATGCCGGAGCAGATGCCCTCTGTAATTAAAGCATAAAGACATCCTGCTGAATTATTCAAACCCTCAGCCTTTATTCGGTCAGGGAGGGTACTACCCCTCACCGGTGAGGTTGCCCTCCTGGAGCTTCCTCCTCACCGTGGTGCCAATTCCCTCTCTGCTCCCATCAACCCTCCAAAACGCCGTCTGGATTTTATACACATGTACAGTTTGAAGAAAGACTTAAAAACTCAAAGATTTTCTGAAAACTGAAAATCAACCCCTAAAATAACGAGCTTTAAAGATGTTGATGCCTCAATACGTTTATTAAACCTAAACTTCAGAATCAGAGAATTAAGCCTGGATTAAAGCATCACACTCAGCCCTGCTGCTGGACCCCACGCCACCTAAAATCATCCTGAAACAGCGTCACGGAAATCCAGTGAGGGCTGCACATACGAACAGCAGGAATAAAGACGTCAAAACGGAGGGAACACTTCAGGTTCAGAGAACCGTGTGTTTAAATAAACACTAATCCACAAAACCTGCACAATTATATAAAAATATATTAACATTGAGCTTCATGGTGGCTTAGTGGTTCAGCATGTTCTCCTCTCAGCACTAGGGATTCCCGGTTCGAATCCCCATCTGGGTGGAGTTTCCATGTTCTCCCCGTGTCTGCATGGGTTTCCTCCGGGTTCTCCGGTTTCCTCCCACAGCCCAAAAACATGGATCAAGTTAATCGAGTTCTCCAAATTGCCCCATATAGAGTGTCTGTGTTAGTGAGTGTGTGCCCAGTGATGGATTGGCGCCCTGTCCTGGGTCTATCTGCCCAGTGCCCGAGACGTTCTCCCCTGGATGGGCATGGGGAACCCCACCGCGACCCTAATAGAGGATAAAGTGGGAGATAATGAATGAATGAATGAATGAATGAATGAATGAGCTTCACAGTTAACACTGATTCACTCGATGAGCCTCGGTCCTCACAAGGATGCGTATTAAAAAAACAAAAAAACAAGGGACTTTTTTCTTGCCACTGTCACGCTGGTTTGTTTTTTTAGGGGTTCGGATATTGAGAACATTGTGTTGTGACATTAGGGAACCTCATACAGAACACCCCCCCCCCCACCCACTTAGGTTCTTACTACACACTGTTCCATCACTAGACCTCCACCTCTCATCCACCGATTATTATTATTATTATTGTTATTATTATGTACCGTACTCTTAAGTAACTATGGTTTAGTGACTGTACAAGATAACGTTCTTATTTAATAATGCTATACAATGGCGCCATCTACTGGTCGAAAACGAACCATGCAGCGTAGATGCAATAAATGATCAGAGAATCGGATTGTAACGTCATAATTGCCCTCAGTTTCTATATTATCTAAAGAATAATAATAATAATCTATTACTGTATTTGTAATACACAGTAAGTCACAGGAGACGGCTTAGTGGTTTAGCATGTTCTCCTCTCAGCACTAGGGATTCCCGGTTCGAATCCCAATCTGGGTGGAGTTTCCATGTTCTCCCCGTGTCTGCGTGGGTTTCCTCCGGGTTCTCCGGTTTACTCCCACAGTCCAAAAACCTGGATCAAGTCAATTGAGTTCTTCAAATTGCCCCATATAGAGTGTGTGTGTGTGAGTGAGTGTGTGTCCAGCGATTGATTGCCCCCCTGTCCTGGGGGTATCTGCCCAGCGCCCAAAACGTTCTCCCCTGGATGTGCATGGGGAACCCCCCCCCCGTGACCCTGATATAGGATGGATAATAATAATAATAATAATAATAATAATAATAATAATAATAATAATCTATTACTGTATTTGTAATACACAGTATGTCACAGGATCACTGAACACTTTAGGGAAGGCCCTGTCTTTATGGTTGGATCAGTTTGATGTGAAAGAACCTGAAACACTCAGAGTCCTCAACTTTACCTCACTCAACATCTTTAGAATTATTTGGAAATAAGATTGCAATCCAAAATCAAGTCACACTGTCACCTGATCCTACACACACACACACACGCACACACACACACACACACACACACACACACACACACACACACACACACACACACACACACACACACACACACACTTAATTTTAGAAATCCTTTCCTGGTGAGTAAAACCTGTTGCTGCTGTAAACCAGTTTGTTATCAGACCTTTGTAATCTGAAGGTGTCTCAAATTTTTTTTGTCCATGTGGAGTCATTCATTCATTCATTCATTATCTCCCGCTTTATCCTCTATTAGGGTCGCGGTGGGGGGGGGGGGGTTCCCCATGCCCATCCAGGGGAGAACGTTTCGGGCGCTGGGCAGATACACCCAGGACAGGGCGTCAATCTATCGCTGGACACACACTCACTCACACACTCTATATGGGGCAATTTGGAGAACTCAATTGACTTGATCCATGTTTTTGGACTGTGGTAGGAAACCGGAGAACCCGGAGGAAACCCACGCGGACACGGAGAGAACATGGAAACTCCACCCAGATGGGGATTCGAACCGGGAATCCCTAGCGCTGAGAGGAGAACATGCTAAACCACTAAGCCACCGTGCCGGCCTGAACGGATCAATCATATAAAAATAAACTAAAGATGAATCTCCAACATCAAACAGGAGGCAGCATCATCATCATCATCATCATCATCATCTTTATTTTATAATAATGATTGTATATCAAACGAGGACATCAGAGAAACGATACACGTCGTCTAAAGTGCTGTAAACAATAGAGACAGAAAAAGAAAAGTAAGAACCGAACAGAAGAGACAGAGCAGCGTCCAGCGTTCATTAAACACGTAAAGAACGTAAAGACGCAGGGTCGTCACCACCGACCCATAAACGAGTTAGTATTCAGACGATTGGATTCATTAAGCAGATTACGTCTCAAACAGAGAGGAACCCGTCGGCAGACCGTGACTCGGCTCCAAACACCAGCTGTTGGACCGTGTCCCTCTGTGTTGTGGACGGTTGTCCCAGCAGTGGACAGTGAGATGGTTCATTTGATCGGTTGCCACGTTCTCCTGATTTAAAATCTTTAGCTTTACATCTAAAGGGGGGGGGGGGTGGGGGGGTGAAGTTGGGGCAGTTTTACGTACTCTGAAAATTGATCTCAAAGACAGAACCGTGGACGCCCGTCCTCACGTTCGGATGTTTTGGTGAGAACCCATCATTAACGTAGAACAGGACGGACCCCGTGGATCTGACGGTTGTTTTGGGGTTAAAATCAGGTTGCCGCGTTCCCCCCCCCATGGAGCAGGATCACAGTCCGCCGAATCGAGACACACACACACCGTCGATGTGAGTTAATTAAAAAAAAACTAATTAAAGAGTTAATTCTGACACTTTAGAAATAAATACGTCGTTAAGATGAGCATCACAACGTTCTAACGAGATACCCAACGTTAGTGAAAGATCAAAGAGAAGCCTTAAGGTCATTAACTAACCAACTGCATCATGGAACCTAACGTAGAACATCAAAGAACAACATTGAAGGTACCTTTAAGGAACATATCCACTCACTGGCCACTTTATTAGACACAACACCTTGTTTCTAGTTGATTCTGCAGCTGGACGTTGTAGTTCTACAGTTCCATTCTGTAGTCCAGCTGTTTCTGGATTTCACTCGGTTCTTTAATGATCTACTGATTGATGAAACATGGAGGTGTATCTGATAACGAGGCTGGTCAGAGTGTGAGAACCTTTTAGATCTTCAAAATCACCACATTATCCTCCAGATGTAATATTTAATCACAGAGGGAACGTCATTCTATAATTTAGGGAAAATCATGGGTCTAAACTGTATGTGAGAGTTTACAGATCGGTCCTGGACTCCATTAATCACAAACTCAGAACCGCCACGTTCTCCTCACTCAGGGGGAACGTCCCCTCAAGTCATTGACAATGGGACAGGTTTCTGCTTCAACTGGAACTTAAAGCACATGAGCATCTGTGGAACGTCCATTATGACGGGGTAACCACTGAGGGGTGATCACCTCCACGGTTCTCGAACCAGAACACAGTAATACTTCTTTAAGTGTAAACACAGACACAGTGGCACCTCGTACTTTGAATTGATTTATTAAACGTACTTAACATAATTAAATAGATGTAAACTCTATTGGAGGTGATTATTGATCAGTATAATTCGGGTGCACCGGAACTCTGCGCCTGGATAACATTAAAACTACATAATTAAACAAAAACAGCGACAATAAAAAGAAAAGAAAGAAAACTGAGCAGATGAAAGAGAGTAAAGCGAGAGCTCCAACCTCCAAATCAAATTTGGGACGTTGAGGTTGGAATCGTTTAAGTACGAGACACCACTGTATTTACATTTCCTTCATACGGCGCACCACCGTCACGCGCTCATTTCACAGTCGGCGCCACGTTAGTTACGCCCTTATCAAACACTCTGGGTCCAACCAGGATGTTCAACGGCTGAAAACATCAAAGGGATTTCCCAAAAATCAGCTTCTGTGGTGAATAAATCAGATCAGAACCTTCTGTGTGCGTCCCGTAAATCACGGCATCCTCCAAATGAGGTGGTCGAAGATTCACAACACTAATGATAAATAACGACATCAGAATAATGAGTGATGGAGGTCATGTCACCTTCTGGTTTCTCTTCCCTCGTTAAGGACGAACGCAGAAGTATTAATTGAGTAATGTAACGAGTACCCATTACGACCTCATAATCCAGAGGCTCCATGTTCATCAGGTTCTGATCGTATTTATTTAACACCGAACCCAAATTAATACATTTGGGCAAAACGAACACGTTGGTTAACGACTCTGAAAACGACCACGGGTCTATCAATCGTTCACGTTCTTTATCCTTCCACAGCAACGTTCTAACACTCCATCATTTTATTTTAGAACGTCCAACCCTTTCCCCCGACAGGACGTCTCTTTTAAAGCATGATTAAAGACACGGATAATTATTATAATAAAACATACAGCAGAATATTAGTTTATCAAACTGATAGAACTCAGTTCTTCATCACGTATTTAAAGATAAAAGTGCCAGATATAAAACGTTTTACCCAAATGTTAGAGGAACCGCGTCCTGCTATAAATCATCAGGGTGCAGGTCAGCAGCCCGACGCAGAACCCCCTGCCCCCTCGCTGTAGTGTAGGCACATTGGTACAGCAGTTTGCACTTTATAAAGGTATTCATTTCTTTTTCTGCTGCTTCAGCATCTTCCTCCGTTTCAGGATCATGTGGTAGAGCGTTTCCAGCCCCTCCGTTAGACCGTCTCCGATTATAGCACACGTCGCCTGTAAGTGCCACGGCCGCGAGGCGGTGAGTTCGCCGAGTGCCAGCATCCTCTCCATCTCTGCCAGGGGGACGGACTGCCTGAGGTCCTGCTTGTTGGCGACGATCAGCATGGGTACGCCCTGGCTCTCCGACTGGCGCGCGATTTTATGCAGCTCCGTTTTCGCCTCCTCCATCCGCTCGGTGTCCACCGAGTCCACCACGAAGACGATGCCGTCCGAGCATCGGGTGTAGGACTTCCACAGCGGCCGCAGCCTCTCCTGACCGCCCACGTCCCAAAAATGGAAGGTGGCCGTGCCCGAGCCGCCGAGGGCCACTTTGACCCTCTCTGCATTGAATCCTTTGGTGGGCACCGTGTTCACAAACTCGTTGAACTGCAGTCTGTACAGCACCGTGGTTTTACCCGCAGAGTCCAAACCCAAAATCGCAATGTGCAGAGATTTACAGAAGGGAAGGTTGGAGAAAATGCCGGAGGGGTCTGATATCCTGTTTCCCATGTTTCCTGAGATGCCTCATCAGATTAAGCAGAGAGAACCATCGCGATCCAGAACCGATCCGAAAGGCTCTTCAAAAGAGAAAGTGATATGAAGAAAGGGATTAAAACTCAGCTGCTGCTTTTACTTCAGGGTTTCAACAACAACGACAACAACAACGACAACAACAACAACATCAACAACACACAGACAACGGCACCCGAACACATACACAGATCCCACATTAAGCTTCCACACTTCTGCGTTCTGACCCATTTAGTCCTGAGATCAGATCTCCATGTTGGACCGGAGGTCCGGGGTCACAATCTCCATCCTAATTTATCTTAAACTTATTTGTTATGCCTGAGGTCAGAGCTCCGTGTGGATTATTAATTCATTAATTCATTATCTTCTGCTTTATCCTCTATTAGGGTTGCGGGGGGGGGGGTTCCCCATGCCCATCCAGGGGAGAACGTTTCGGGCGCTGGGCAGATACACCCAGGACAGGACGCCAATCCATCGCTGGGCACACACTCACTCACACACATACACTCTATATGGGGCAATTTGGAGAACTCAATTGACTTGATCCATGTTTTTGGACTGCGGGAGGAAACCGGAGAACCCGGAGGAAACGCACGCAGACACAGGGAGGACATGGAAACTCCACCAGATGGGGATTCGAACCGGGAATCCCTAGTGCTGAGAGGAGAACATGCCAACCACTAAGCCACCGTGCCGCCTTTACAAAACATTCATTCATTCATTATCTCCCGCTTTATCCTACATTAGGGTTGCGGGGGGGGGTTCCCCATGCCCATCCAGGGGAGAACGTCTCGGGCACTGGGCAGATAGACCCAGGACAGGGCACCAATCTATCGCTGGACACACACTCACTCACACAGACACACTCTATATGGGGCAATTTGGAGAATTCAATTGACTTGAGGCGGCACGGTGGCTTAGTGGTTTAGCACGTTCTCCTCTCAGCACTAGGGATTCCCGGTTCGAATCCCCATCTGGGTGGAGTTTCCATGTTCTCCCCGTGTCCGCGTGGGTTTCCTCCGCGTTCTCCGGTTTCCTCCCACAGTCCAAAAACATGGATCAAGTCAATTGAATTCTCCAAATTGCCCCATATAGAGTGTGTCTGTGTGAGTGAGTGTCTGCCCAGCGATGGATTGGCGCCCTGTCCTGGGTGTATCTGCCCAGCGCCCGAAACGTTCTCCCCCGGATGGGCATGGGGAACCCCACCCTGACCCTAATAGAGGATAAAGCGGGAGATAATGAATGAATGAATGAATTGACTTGATCCATGTTTTTGGACTGCGGGAGGAAACCGGAGAACCCGGAGGAAACCCACGCAGACACGGGGAGAACATGGAAACTCCACCCAGATGGGGATTCCAACCGGGAATCCCTAGTGCTGAGAGGAGAACTTGCTTAACCACTAAGCCACCGTGCCGCCTATACAGAACATAATGATAAATAAAAGGCTGACTCTCACAGCCTGCTTCTACAAGCCTGACATTTGTGGTTGATGATGACAACAATAATCCCTTCAAACTCTGACCGCTGCTCTTTATTAGTGGACAAAGGGCATCGCTGTGCTTTTATCGTAATAAGGAAGAACAACGCTGGTGTTTATCGTTTTGCGGAATATTTTAACAATGGCATGTTAAGAACATGAGACTCTTTAAAATCCACGTGTTTTAATTTACTAGACATTATATTTTAACTTGAGTTACCGTAACAAAGTTTTAAGGATGTTGGAACGACAGGCTTCGTGTCAACATCGTTATATAAATGCAAATCCTTTCAACTTTACACTCAGGTGATCTGTGTACAGCTACACGGTTCTGTTCTATGTTCCTGATTCAGGTACCGGTGTGATTATTGAGGTGGTGTTAGTACACGTACAATAAGGTTCACCCCTGAGTCCAGAACCCCGTCCTCCCTACAGCTTTTACCCTTAAAAACACAAATCACCAGGAACCGTGAATCCTGAGCGTGATTTATAAGTTGTAGCTGACAGTCAGCGGCTTTTAAAAGCAGACATCTTTGTTTATACTTCATTTTAACCCGCGGGTGAGGAACATTTCGGTTCCATAAACAATGATCATGGTTTTTTTTCCCTCCACACTGACTCTTAACTGTGGAGGTTCCAGATTGGGACTCTGTGGCTACAGTAGAGGTTCCACCAATGGATGTATTCTGCAATTTATACATCCATACACTATCTTCCGCTTTATCCTCTGGGGTGGGGGGGGGGGTTCCCCATGCCCATCCAGGGGAGAACGTTTCGGGCGCTGGGCAGATACACCCAGGACAGGACGCCAATCCATCACTGGGCACACACTCACTCACACAGACACACTCTATATGGGGCAATTTGGAGAACTCAATTGACTTGATCCATGTTTTTGGACTGTGGGAGGAAACCGGAGAACCCGGAGGAAACCCACGTGGACACGGGGAGAACATGGAAACTCCACCCAGATTGGGATTCGAACCGGGAATCCCTAGTGCTGAGAGGCGCAATGTATATATCATATCATATTGTTAAGCAGGCCGGCACGGTGGCTTAGTGGTTTAGCATGTTCTCCTCTCAGCACTACGGATTCCCGGTTTGAATCCCAATCTGGGTGGAGTTTCCATGTTCTCCCCGCGTCCGCCTGGGTTTCCTCCGGGTTCTCCGGTTTCCTCCCACAGTCCAAAAACAAACATGGATCAAGGTCAATTGAATTCTCCAAATTGCCCCATATAGAGTGTGTGTGTGTGTCCTGTCCTGGGTGTATCTGCTTGAAACGTTCTCCCCTAAATAGGCATGTGGAAACCCCCCCCCCCCATTAATTGGCAGATAATGGTGGATGTTCACATCATTAAGCGGTGTGTTTATTAAAGCAACGTGTCGGATGTTATTTAAAGAGGGCAGGCTTGTTGTTGTAGAGGCACTGCCCCCGCCCCAGCTCCATCCCCCTGCCCCCAGCCCGAAAGCACCCCACCCCCCAAACCAGCGGCACTTTCAGCCGTAGTAAAAACACGTTGCGAACTATTTTTAGATTTTACGATTTGGGGGACGTTAGGATTAAAGCCACCCCGTGTCCACAGCGATCGAATCCCAGGGCAGTGAGAGCAACTGGCTTCGTTTCAGAGCACCGCGCTGCCGCCGGCGTCTCCCGCCGCGTCCCCGACCGCAGCGCCTCACACGCGGCGTGTGCTCCTCACTAACACCGCCGCGGTTCATCCACAACCTGCGGGAGGTACTCACCTCTCAGACGGTTAGCCTCCAGCCTCCGAACCGCCGCCGCCGCCGCGCCGCCTCAGACAACCGAGAGACTCACTGACCGAGCCGAGAGACTCACTGACCGAACCGAGCGACTCACTGACCGAACCAAGAGACTCACAGACCGAACCAAGAGACTCACAGACCGAACCGAGCGACTCACTGACCGAACCGAGCGACTCACTGACCGAACCGAGCGACTCACTGACCGAACCGAGTGACTCACTGACCGAACCGAGCGACTCACTGACCGAACCGAGCGACTCACTGACCGAACCGAGAGACTCACTGACCGAACCGAGCGACTCACTGACCGAGCCGAGAGACTCACTGACCGAACCGAGAGACTCACTGACCGAACCGAGCGACTCACTGACCGAACCGAGAGACTCACAGACCGAACCGAGAGACTCACTGACCGAACCGAGAGACTCACTGACTGAACCGAGAGACTCACTGACCGAACCGAGAGACTCACTGACCGAACCGAGCGACTCACTGACTGAACCGAGAGACTCACAAACTGAGCCGAGGCCGCGCGCACGTAGCTACTCATTTGTTTATCTTTGAACTGATTGGTCGACGGGAGGCCACACCCATGACGCAGCCTGCAGGTGCAGGATCCGTATTTGCATATTGCTGACGACACGCTTTAATATGATTACGACATTCATTATCTTCCTTTTTATCCTGGCACCCAGGACAGGGCGCCAATCCATCGCTGGGCACACACACACCCAAACACACTCTATATGGGGCAATTTGGAGAATGCAATTGACCTTGATCCATGTTTTTTGGACTGTGGGAGGAAACCGGAGAACCCGGAGGAAACCCACACGGACACGAGGAGAACATGTGGAGGAGAAACTCCACCCAGATTGGGATTTGAACCGGGAATCCCTAACGCTGAGAGAACATGCCAATATTATTACGACATTATGAAATAGATAAATACATAGATAGTATAATATTGCACATTTAAATCATAATTAATAATAATTACGATATCGCACATCATTATTGAGTGAGAAGAGCTGTATAATTAAACTGTTTTAATTCTCACTCATTAACAACATTTGTGTGCGATATAGTAATTATCATTTTGATTTAAATACAGATCATACAGATGAGGTTTGTAGTCCTACAGTTGTATTTTGTAGTTCATCTGTTCCTTTACGACTCTGTTAGTCCCCTTTACTTTGTTCTCTGATGATCAGAACCCCCACAGAGTCGGTGGATCATTCTCTGTTCTGCAGTGACACTGACATGGTGTGTTGGTGGCGTGTAAGTATATGTACAAACATAGTAAAGTAGGTAAATTAAATAAAGTGTATATTATAATTATAAATCAACATCAGATTGCAAATAAATAAAAAATGCCACATATTTGTTTACATGTTGTAATTTTACCAACAACAATTTCATTACAGGAGTTTTTTTTAACAACAACTTTTTATTAAGCCACCCAGGATCGGGACAACTTCTCCTCCACACGGTCCAAAAAAGCACTGTACACACTTCTCCTGCGGCGATGCCTCTGAAGAAGAAGCATACAACATTTACATTGTACAAAATAAAAATAAAAGGAATCTTGAGAAACAGATGGACTACAATCTGTAACTATAGAAAAGCAAAACGCAGCTTTATGGTCGTCGGGGGGGGGTGTGTGTGTGTAGAAACTATAAGAAACAACGTGATGAACCTTATATAGTGGTGGTGAGTGTAAACTTTATACTTATATATTGTATGATAATATAAATGAAATACACGTTTAAACTTAATACACTGAGTATCCCGTTATTCCACTCACTGTGTATGAAGCTGATTTGGGTGGCCATGGTGATTTGGGCAGCACGAGTCCGGCATCCCATTTGGGCTCGGCTGGTTTGAAGGTGATCAGATTTTTATGAAGTTCTTTCTGTGAGGCTCTTGATTCATATGGATTTCCTGAAATATTTAAACAATACGGATTAATCACGACATAAATCTGTGGTTTATATATCTGTGGATTGTCATCCGTGACTCAGGGTGGTGTACTGATGACCAGGCCACTGGTCTCTTTAAATGTTCATAATGATGCAATAAAAAATACACAACTGCAGGATAATAGATAAACACCCCTTGTTTGATGAAGAAGGTCAATCGTGATTGGTTACCACCACAGTTCATATTAGATAATGTATGCCATTGATGAGGTAAATACACCATCATTGTATTTTTATAAATATTCTCAGACACATGGTGCTTACTTGCTTCCAGGGACTGAGTTTTAAGGATTAAATTGCCAGGATCCTTCTCGGTGGAGGTCACGATGTCAGGCAGGTTTTCGGCACACTGCGGGTTAAAATCCAATAAACTTAATAAAGAACATTTAGTTTCAGTCTTATACACATTAACATTCATTTACTCGTTATCTTCAGCTTAATTCTATACAAGGGTCAGGCGGGGGGGGGGGGGGTCCTCATGCCCATCCAGGGAAGAACGTTGGGCAGATACACCCAGGACAGGGGCAATTTAGAACACTGATTTTACCTTGAATCCATGTTTTTGGACTGAGGGAGGAAACTGGAGAACCAAGAGGAAACCCACACGGGATTTAAACCTGGATCCCCAGCACTGAGAGGAGAACGTGCTAACCACTACGCCACCATGCCCCGCCCACAGATGAATATATATTAATTTGAATTAAACTGGTGACAATATAAATGGATGTTTGTATAATGCACTATTGATCTGCATCATCTTCATCAACTCGAACCCCAACACGAAGCAAATTCATGGATTAATTAACATGCACACTTCACTTCATCAAGTCATTCAATCATTATCTCCCACTTTATCCTCTATTAGGGTCGGGGTGGGGTACTCCATGCCCATCCAGGGGAGAAAATCTCGGGCGCTGGGCAGATACACCCAGGACAGGGCACCAATCCATCGCTGGGCACACACTCACTCACACAGACACACTCTATATGGGGCAATTTTGAGAATTCAATTGACTTGATCCATGTTTTTGGACTGTGAGAGGAAACAGGAGAACCCGGAAGAAACCCACGCAGACACGGGGAGAACATGGAAACTCCACCCAGATGGGGATTCGAACCGGGAATCCCCAGCGCTGAGAGGAGAACATGCCAACCACTAAGCCACGTGCCGCCCTAAAACATAAAATAAAAAATATATATATTTTGTATCACTGTTGGTATTTTGCATGTTCTCCATACTTACTGGCCTGAAATTATGGGGCTTTGGATTTTGGTAAGGGCCTCTGGGAAATTGTCCTGACCTCACAAACTGCACCTGTACGTCCAGTGACCCCGGGGGTCTGTACAACGTGATGAATGCCGCTGCGTTCCGTCTCGGTTCTGGTTTGGATAACAGGGCTGGGAGTGTTCTGCTGGCTCTTTTGGATAATTCTTTCAGGCCCGGTTGTAGGACGGCTGGGTCCAGGTTCTGTTTCTTTATCCGTGGCAGGCTAAGAGTGCGGTACATTTTGGGGCTGAAATCCCGTGGTTTGATGTTCCACAGGTCCGTATGATCCATGCTGGTGTCAGATGGATAACCGTGCATGCGGCGGCTGAAATGAAGCTTCCGGCCGAAGCACACAGATGTTCCCGCTTTCAGACGCGCAGAACTTGTGGACTGGAGACTGACCTGGTGTTAAAAATAAATTTAAACACATTAAAACAAACGTTACATACGTTTTATTTGTATTTGTACATCTCCATGTTTCAACTTTCATTGTTTCACAACACACACTAACACACCTGCGCCACCATGAGAGTATCACTGCAGTACTGAGAATCATCCACCACCCTAATAATGGGGACATTAACATCAGAGAACAGAGTCAAGGGGACTAACAGAGTATGTAGAGGAACAGATGGACTACAGAATGGAACTGTAGAACTACAAACAGTTGTATGTAATACAGAAGCCAGAGCCTCACAACATTATTCAAGTTTAATTAAATATTAATGAATAAACAATTAGGAGAAATTAATGTAAGGTTTTGATATTGTAAAGATTTCCATACCATAGTGTTGGACCTCAGTCAGCCGTCTGCACGCAGCAGAAAGAACATGGTGCAGTGTGTCCAAACTCAGGACACAATGAAAACTGGTTGCTAGGAGGCCAAGGTTCACGTCAAAGACACCGTCTCACACCAAACATCATGTCTGGACATCGTGCTTCAAAAAGCTCATTGTCTGAAAGTAAAGCCATTAACACACCTGCTGTAATTAATACTTCAAATGAAATGAATATCTTTATCTGAGATTGATTTTGTCCGTGTGCCTGTGAGGGTTTTCTCACGCATTTCAAAGATAAATTCCGATGGTTTATTAAGACATTAAACTGTCTCCGACATTTCAGCAGTACGGTTCAATGCACATTCCCGGTTCGAATCCCCATCTGGGTGGAGTTTCCATGTCCTCCCCGTGTCCGTGTGGGTTTCCTCCGGGTTCTCCTGTTTCCTTCCACATTCCAAAAACATGGATCAAGTCAATTGAGTTCTCCAAATTGCCCCATATAGTAGAGTGTGTGTGTGTGTGTGTGTGAGTGAGTGTGTGTCCAGCGATAGATTGCCCCCCTGTCCTGGGTGTATCTGCCCAGCGCCCGAAACGTTCTCCCCTGGATGGGCATGGGGAACCCCCCCACACACACACACGTCCCTAAAGGTCCTTCTCACTCCAAGGTAAGAGTGCTGATCATTAACATTAATAAACATGACCAGAATTTACTGAACCCCCTCAAATAAACTTTATGAGTTTTTTCTTAAACTATAGATGACCCCTCCAATACACGTTTATTATGAACTCACGTTTCAACGCCAGGGGGCAGCAGAGTTTTCTTTTTGAGAACTGTCCATCGCTTGATGTCAATATTGGTTAAGACTTGTCTCAGTGATGAGGACTTTATTGAAGTCACGTCACATTCATTCGTTATCTTCCACTTAATCTTCTACTAGGGTCACGGGGGGGGGGGGGGGGGTCCATATGCCCATCTAGGGGAGAAGGTTTTGGGCACTGGGCAGATACACCCAGGACAGGGCGCCAATCTGTCGCTGGGCACACACTCACTCACACACACACACACACACACACACACACACACACTCAGCACGTCCTTCTCATGACTACACCAGTTTCCTCTGGGGATAAATACAGGTACAGGTTTGGACTTAATGGTTTGGCTGGGCAGATACACCCAGGACAGGACGCCAATCTATCACTGGGCACACACACACACACTCACGCACACATACACACTCTATATGGGGCAATTTGGAGAACTAAATTGACTTGATCCATGTTTTTGGACTGTGGGAGGAAACCGGAGAACCCCATGCGGAAACCCATGCGGACACGGGGAGGACATGGAAATCCACCCAGATGGGGATTCGAACCGGGAATCCCTAGTGCTGAGAGGCGAACGTGCTAACCACTAAACCATTGATTCAAGGTAAATTGAAAGCTGTAATTTGCCCCATATAGTTTGTGCCCAGTGATTGATTGGCGCCCTGTCCTGGGTGTATCTGCCCAGCGCTTGACACGTTCTCCCCTAAATGGGAACCCCCCCCCCCCCCCCCCCCCCACGACCTTAGTGAGGAATTAAGCAAAAGATAATGAATGAATGAATGAATGAATGAATGAATGAATAAGCTGCCAGAAACATGAACATTCATTACAGTTCATCCAGTTAGATGTTTCTTTCTGGGATCAATCCCATTTGCGTATTAGAGTGATGTATAAACCTTTATTGCTGTTTTTATTTATAGTTTACTAGAAAATTCCAAAGACTTCAGAGTGGGTTCTATCTGTGAGACACATTAATGCCGACGGTTATAGACATCCACATTCTTTAGGCATGTCGTTTCAGGTCATTTATATACACACTGCCACTGTGCATAAATAATATAATTAATATTAATTAATTAAATAATATAATAAAGATTAATAATCAGCTGAAAGTTAAAGTCGATTCAGGAGCCGATTCGTTATGAACACAGGCGCTCGCGCGGGAACCGGGAGCTGCGCGCGGACCTGCCAACGATCCAGCGGCGGATCGCCTCAGAGGTTTTCAACGACGTAACATAACTTTAAAAAAAAAACATTTTACCATTAAATCTTTCTAATCTAAGTGTACGTGACGCGATGGAAACCTGAAGCACGGTCTCCGTAGTGTTCGTTAAACGTTTCTTTTCCACAGCGGGCGTCGAATACCAGAGGAGTCGTCCGTACGGAAGACCGATGCCGGAGCGCGATGCGATATAACATCGTTTATCTGTCCGTCCTTCTTCTCTACACGACTGACATCTCACATTCAGGCAAGTTTCACGATTAATCTACACTTCTGTACGCCTGAAATAACATGCCATTTACAATTCATCCCGAAATCAATAAACCTAACGGCGTTAAATTAACTCCACTTCCCTCCCAAGCACATGATTTAAACCAACAATTTAATTAATTAGTTCTATAATGACAAAATGTTCGTGTCGTCCGAGTGAATAATTCAGCAAACTTACGTGAAATTACTTTTTTTTTTTTTTAACGAAACGTCACGGTTTTACGTACAGTCTTATTGGTCGTCATGAAAAGTCTTATTGACTCGTATAGGATCGTATGAAAACATGACGTTCAGTCTTCTTCTTGTGTTATAAAGACATATGGAATTAAAAGCAGATGAGTCTGATCTTTAAAGATGATGTGGCATCACTTAAATAACAGCTAAATAGTTTTAAATGAATTTCAGTATGTTGGTAATATAATACTGTAGAAAAAAAACATCCCATATTGTTAAAAGCACAATATAAATACAACTACAGTAAATAGAATCAAATGCCTATCAATGCCGAAGATTTAAAAAGGCTTAAAAAAGTTGTTACAGACATCTTTAAAATGTTTTGTTCAATAATTGACTGATAAGTGTATTTATAGGTGCTCTGAGGGGTTGCTGGGGGGTGGTGGTGGTGGTGGTGGTGGTAGAAAAACAGTAATTCAAGAAACAAGGTATGTTTAATCCAAAGTACGTAGAGCTACAAAGTGTATATACAGTGGTTTGTTTTTATATCACATGTGTTTTTACCCTTGTATTCTTGAACTGAAATTCTAAGCAGTAGAAAGTTTGGTAATTAACTGGTGAATATTATAAAGGTTCCTGAAGTGTGTTTTTTCTGTGTAGAACCGTTCGAGTGCAGTCCAGGTGGTCACACAGTCCTTCAGGATCCGTACCGGAGCACGAGCTTCAGCGCCCGGCAGCTGCCTCACACAGCCCTGTCAGAGAAACTCATCTGTGACCACTCACTGGCTCCTGGCTGGTACCAGTTCCAGATATATAATAAACCAGCACAAATACCCACCAAGTGTGTCGAGGTAATGAGAACATCTTCAGGTGGTCGAATTCAGACATCAATGTGCAGCATAAATGTGATATAACGTATGTAAGTGATGAAGTTAGGTGAGCCAAGCATTACTCCTTTTGGGCAAATGCTACAAAAAAAACCCTGGACAGGTCACCAGACCTTCACATGGCAGACACTCAAACACGTTCATGCACACATTTACATTTTCTGGTTCCCCGATGGACATGTCTTGGTCCATGGGAGGAATCCATTTTTCCTAGAGGAAACACAAAGAGAACATGCAAACTCCATACAGAATAGACCCAGGTCAAAGTCAAACCTGTAATCTTGCACTATGATTCAGCCCTCTTTTGTACTTACCACTGAAAATCACATATAGAACGCAGCATTTGACATTTATATTATACATTCTGCCATTATTAGGTGCTTTAGTTTAATACCAATGTTTTTATATAGCCTTACATAGGATTCATATTATACATGTGATCTCTTTATTATAGGTAAATCACTGTGGCACCCAAGCCCCAGTGTGGCTGTCTTTATCTGAGGGGGAGACCCTCCCTCGACCTTTGGAGGTTAAGCAGCTCACTGCTTGTGCCACATGGCAGTTCTTCAATGGCGCAGGTCAGGACTGCTGTCTGTTTCGGCTGCCAGTCTCTGTGCGGAACTGCGGAGAATTCTATGTGTACTTGCTCCAGCCTACGCAGGGATGCATGGCCTACTGTGCCGAGGGCAAGTCATGGCATCTGCTGTTTCCAAATAATGGATGTACCTGATGTTGCTTGTTATTTAAGTTATATATATAATTTTGTGATTTATAGTTACAGAGACCTCTGTCTCTAAACAGCCAGATTGCGAACCAGAGCAGATGAGCAGAGATGGAAGATGCAATGGTATGAAAAACTGATGAGTTGACCAAAGTGACCTTAAAAATGCACTAATGACTGCACTGTACTGTTTATACTCCCATGTGTTTAACATGTAAATGATTATGCAATTATGGAACCATCTGATCTGATCATGTGGCAGCAGTTCGTGCTAATACAGAGAACCAACATACAAGTACATATACAACATAATGCCACTTAATCATGTGTTTATCTAAACTGTAATTGTGGTGAATAGAATAGTATCTCCATCAGTCAACATGGACCCACGTCTTATAGTCAAAACACAAGACGTTCTATAATAATTTTCTCCCTGCAGATCAGCAACCTCAACCTCCATCAGTCCCTGAGATTGTGGCTGAACCGTCAGGCCGCAGTGTGTTTTTGAAGTGTGTATTTGACGGACTCGGTGGGAACAGCTCTCTGGGATTTGTGGTGACCTGGTGGAGATTCTCTCCAAATGGAAATAAGGAGGAGCTCAGACAGGAGACCACAATACAGAGCTCAGCCCTCATCGAGCTCGATGGGATCAACTTGCGGCTGGGAGACAAAGTAGCCACTTCACACAGACACCTCACTCACATGTGCAGTTATTAATATAGATGGTTCAGAAGAAAAATGATGACATGGTAATAATTATCTAACAGCAAAGTTTAACAAACATCTGCACAAAAAGCCTGAAAAGTGGACCCTGAATGTGTATATATATATATATGCATTATATCTGTATATATAATATGTCTGCATGTGCAGATTTGTTGCAGCTGCTCGAGTTTCTTCCTGGATGCTCCACACAGACAGAGCAGTGTAGTACAGAGTAATGAATTCTTTGCAGGGATTCGAGTAAGTTCACAGACATCACTCATTTTAATTGTGCTTGGGTCCCTGTGTATTATTGTTTAATATTAAAGTCTCTCTGCTCTGGCTGGAGTGTAGCTACAACCCCAGTCTGCTTCAGTGTTAGAGGATGGAAAGGAGTATGAGCTGGTCATCGAGAGTACGGTCCCAATACCCTGCCTTTCAGAAAACTGCACCCTTCTGTTACAACTCAGCACCAACAGTGAAGGTACAGACAAATACACACCTTATAAACAGAGGTATAGACAGATACACGATAAACAACTCATTTATCACCTCATAATTCTGAGGATCCACTGATGTGCAGACGTAATATCAGGAATCTGTTTGATCTTTCTATCCGGCTTTGCTCTTCTGTAGATGAGGAGACACTGGGTCCTGATTTGGTTCTGTCATCCTGCGAGGTACAGCTTTCTCCGTTACCTACCTGCCTTAATGGAGTGTGTAGCCGGTCGCTGCTTCACTACACCCCTGTAACCGACATCATTAAGGATGGAAACAGAAACACAGAGATCTCAGTTACACCTATAATCAGTACCAACTTCCTTTGGAATGGATATAAACCCCAAAACGTGCAGGTACATCACCTGCATGACGTCCTAATGTTTATGTCTGTAGGATGGAATGTAAAATGTTGCTTTGTTTTCCTTTTAGATCTTTGTAACAGACATCCCTTCTGCCTACTGTTCTGCTTTCACTGATCCTCATATCATCACATTTGATGGCAGGTACAATAGGACATTAATAATTGCAGGTTCCAATTGTGTTTAATTCTGTGTAAACATGCATCTGAGTAATCTGCTGGCTCTGTGTCGTTCTTATCAGGAGGTATGATAATTTTCAGATCGGCACCTTCGTGCTGTACCGGAGCACCACTCGGCCATTCGAGGTGCATGTGCGGCACTGGGAGTGTGCCAGCATGACTGCCTACCCCACTTCTTGTGTCTGTGGATTTGCAGTCAGGGACAGGGCAGAGGTTCTCACCTTCGATATGTGCAACGGACTGGCAGGAGAGACCAAGCCACGAATGTCGGTGAAGAGTGGAGACCTGGAACAGAGTGGGATTCACATCACCGAGTCCCACCAGGGCCGGAAAGTCACAGTGAGAAACTGTTTCCCAATCTTAGCTTCAGTCATATTCAACTTTGGGTAAATTTATATCAAGATTGAAGTACCATTTTTGGGTAATTCCATTGTTCTATGAACTGTCAGGGGACGTACCATCTATTTTTGCCTGCACTTTAGAGGCTGTAGTTTGGAAGCCAGAATATTGTGTTATTACTGATATACTGTGTGATTAATGATGTTTTGCTCTTTGCTGTAGTTGACGTTTTCATCAGGAGCCTTCGTGCGAGCAGATGTAGCTGACTGGGGCATGAGCTTAACTGTGAGGGCCCCTGGTTCTGATCGGGGCCATACTGAGGGACTGTGTGGAACTTTTGATGGACAACCACTTAATGACTTTCACATGGAGGGCGGGAGGACGCTAAAAAGCATTTCTGCCTTTATAAACGCATGGAGGTAGAACTTTCATTTACACTTAAAACAAATCCAAGTCTCAGTTATTGTGCAGATGCTATCACTTAAAGATAAGGTTTAAACGTGTGTGTTGTGAATGGATTTGTTAGGCATGGTGTTGTTTAAACGTCGACGTGAAAGCAGCATTGTTTTTTTGTAGGCTTGCACCGAAAAGCAGCTTCTTTGAGACAGACCTGGCTCATGAAAACATGCCAAATGTCCGTCCCTACTGTCGCTGTAATCGGGTGACTCGTCCACACTCCCCCCCCTGTTCTTTGTCCCACCTCCACTCCCATTTTATTATTCCTTCTGTGGATGTGACAGCAGAGTACTTCAAAAACAAAAGAGATTTTATAAACACACCCGCTGGCAGCAGTACTTTTGGAGCGGGCCACCTGAACAAACAAGCCTCCTCCTCAAAGCCGTCAGACTCGGAGGGACTTACTTATTTCTTTCCTGAGGATCAAGTAGCATCATCTTACCCTGAAGTAGTCGTCCCAGTGTGGCCCACCGAGTCCGGCCTGACAGAGGTGGATGCACAACAGCTGTGTGAAGTCCACTTGCGCAACTCCACTGCCGCACTTGGCTGTGGTGGTCTGCTGAGCGAGGTGATGGAGCAGGCTCTGGAGATGTGTGTGTTGGACCAACAGCTGAAGGATGACAGGTCTTGGCTGGGAGCCACTGTTCCCCTGCTGGAGAATGAGTGTGAGAGGAAAGTCATCGAGGAGCCCGGGAGACGGGCAGAGTTTACAGGAGCCTTGATGTTTCTCAGGTGCCCCACTCACTGCAGTGGGAATGGGCAGTGCAGCGAACGTGGCTGCACATGTTTTCCTGGATTCAGCTCCTACGACTGCAGCCAGGTCTCCGGTGAGCCAACAACCTTTCTCTCGAGATGTCTTTACAGTTACAAATGATGTGACCCAAATCCAAACGTTGACATGTTTTCGTAGCTGTGAATTTACTGAAATGACATGCATTTCCTTCCAGACAACCGATCATATCTGTTTTTTTAGTTCCTTTAAGATGCTTTTCACATTTCTGCAGATCAGACCCCTGAGATAAGCGAGCTGGAGGGTGGAGGTCTCTGTGATGTCAAACACAGCTCCTGCTCCACTGTTAAAGTTATCGGAAATGGATTCAGAAACACAATGGAATTGAAATGTGAAATCATGAAGGAAAAGGTGGAACTTAACTACATTACTCTGTTTAACTCCGTGTTCTGTTTTCAGGTTCTTTATAAGTCGCTCTGTTACAGATTGTAGATGGGGACCGCTCACTGGGGGATTCGCTGATGACTCCCGCTGCATTCCTCAGCTCATCAGCTTTGAAGTGCCAACTTCCTGTTGAGGACGTTCAGTCTAATCACGCTCCTGTCACTCGCTGGCAGATCAAAGTTAGTCAGAAGTGTTAATAGTTTGAACAAACATATGTAATATTTAAAATGTGCATGATGATAACGTTCAGCGAGATTTAAATGAAAAGTGCCTCAGCTACAGCCAGTTTTCTCAATTTCAAGGTCTTGTCAAGGCTCAAGTCCTTCCTCTAAATATTGTTTGTTTTTTGCCTAATTTCTAATAAACCTATGGTTATTATGTGTAAAAAATACTTCTGTTTAATCAGAAGTTATTAATATAATACATAATAACAACTGACCCATTTGGTACCAACAGTCATGACACAGTTTAAATCTCTTAAGGTAATTTGGTACCAACAGTCATGACACAGTTTAAATCTCTAAGGTCATTTTTGGAGACTTCACTTAATCTAAGTTTATGAACTTTAGACTGAGTTTATGTGTTTTATTCAGTCCTTTTCCACGGACCATGTATTCTGGATAACAACGTTCCTCTAACAGTTTGGGGAAGGCCCTTTTCTATTTCAGCATGACTTTACTGCTGTGAACAAAGCACAATCAGGGTCCAATCTAACCCCATGAAACACATTTGACATCAGTGTCAGACCTCACAAATTCTATTTTGGATTAAAGGGCAAATATTTTAACAGACAAACAATTAAATAATGGGTGCGCAGGTGTTTGCAGCATCAAAGAAGATGCGAGTTAAGGAGGCAACTTAAAATTTTATGATATAGTTCATACAATATTGTTGTCCTGGTTTTATAGTGACAAAAGTAAACATTTAAACTGCATAGCATTGATCAGCCCTCTGCATCCATCTGCTTTGATTAGGTTTCCAACGACGGCTACAGCTTCAGCAACGCCAAGATTCTCACACTGTATGATGGCACATGCCAAGAATGTAAACTCACAAGTGGGGTGCACTGCAATTTAAAGGTATGTACAGTTTCTTTTCAGCTTGGGGTGTGTGTGTGTTTTCCACAGAGAATAAGCCTTTTTTTTTGCTTTCAGAATAGTCCTAAGGTTAAATTGTTGTGTTTTCCTAAATTCCATTCTGCTCAAAAAAGCTAAATCACTGGTAGTTTTGGTAGTTATCCTAATTACCATAGTCTTTCTGTCAGCTTAACACTCTCTGTTCATTTGTCATGGAACCCTCTCATCAACATAAAGAGTGCTGTGTGTGAAAAATCCCAGTGTTTATCAAAATAATCAACCCAATCAGCATGACACCAACAGTCATCAAGATGTTTTTCTTTATTTTTCTGGATGATGATGAATATTATTTATAGCTGCATGATCTTTTGCATGTCACAGTGCCTCCTGATTGGATAATTAGGATTGTGTATGTTCAAAGGCGTTCCTAATAATTTGACTGTACCTGACTTTAGGATCACTGTAAACTAGCTGCATGCTGTTTTGTAAGTACATGCCGAGAACTCTTACAAAATACTTTGAAAATACAATCTGTCTCTGTTATTGCATCTCCAGATCAGAGAGTTAATCACTCTGGAACGACCCTAGCAGTTTGAAATACATTCCACTGAAACCACTGGAAACAATTTGGCCGTTCGTGTGTTAAGGCCACATTTCTGCACTAATCGTTCTTACAGTGCAGCAGTAATGTAGAGCTTTAAAACTCAACTCGTTAGAATGTGTGTGACAACAGACCATCATTCAGTCCACTTCACAACCTCGGGGCCGTATCAGCATCCCTAGTGACCAAGCACATTATTGCATGTTCAGTACCAAGGGTTTCTGACTGTTTTGCTCATTGTTTTTTATGTCTGCAGAACAGCAGCTGTATCGTTGATGGGCAGTGCTTTGAAGAACGTGAACGCAGCCCCAGCAGCCCCTGCCTGATCTGTCGACCTGATCTGTCCAAGTACACATGGTCCATCAGTGAGAGTAAGACACGAGATGAAAACATAATATCCTCCAGCACAGTTGTATTGAGCAGAATCTCAAAACACCGTAAACCTTCAGGTGGATGGGCTACAACAGCAAAAGCCCAATCCAGAATAAGTATACTTGGTGTTTCTTGAAATGTAAAGTCTATGAATAATAAAAATATGTTGTTGGAATGAAATTAAATAATTTAAATTAAAGAATTAAATGAGATTAACATCAGCATCATTAATTAAAAAGTGTAACATGCATACATATTCCTGGTTCCTGCCCATATGTTAATATCAACATCAACACCTGAGTGTTTATCAACCTCGAGATTCATGCACACCCGAACCTTTGTGTTCCAGAAAATGAGCCTCCCATCCTTAATTCGGGACAGAACCATCTGTGGTCATTTAATGGGGAGAATTTTGTGTACCAGTTCTTGGCTACTGACCCTGAGGGTTCGGCAGCTCTGTTCACACTGCATTCTGGACCAAAGGGTGCTGTTCTCTCACCGGCTGGTCTGCTTATCTGGAAAGCCGTGTCATCCACCGCCGTAACCTTTGAACTGTCTGTAATGGATGACTGTAATGCTGAGACTCGGGCTGTTGTCGAGGTGAGTCTGTCTACCAGCACATGGTTTAGATCAACAATTGCGCCATTTGGTTTTGGATGGGTTTACGGTGAACACCTGTTCCAGGACCAGTGGAATGTTTCAAACCAGTAATAGATACAAGGGTTTTATCACATGTTCACAGAATTGAAGTGCACACTTACTGATTCAATCTGTTTATCTGTGACAGTAATTCACTTTAACAAATAAACTGAATGATTAACAACTAAAGTTATTAGCAATATGCTGTTTATATCCTATTATAAGGAAAACAACACTACCTACCAACAAATACATTTAAATAACCAATCTAAAATGTAAATATAGTTAAAAATGACCAAACATATGTATTTTAATTCACTACCAAAAAAACACGTTAGTATAATATAACAAATATCTCCACAAGAGGGCGCCAACTGGGTTTTCAAAGGTTTAACATATTGTATTTCCATTAATGCCCATGTAACTCTTCTATGGAGTCTTTACTGCTTTCTCTCTCTTTATAAACAGAGCTCTATACAGTGAATCACAGTACAACAAATGTGTGTGTAGGTGTTCTAACAATGTTTTATATCATTCTTAGCTCCAAAGCACCAGAGATCAAATATCCTAATTGTATTTTATATGCTGTAGCTTAGATTTAGTGTATATTAAAAGCCCATGGCAGTGTATATGATTAATGTGCAGTTACATTACAATTAAATACTATTAAAAAAAAAATTCATACATGTTCCCAGGTTTCAGTGCGCCAGTGTGACTGCTTACATGGAGGCTCGTGTAAAACCGACATGAACTCTCCCCCCGGCAGTGGTCAGTATCTGTGCGTCTGTCCATCTGGTCTGGAGGGTGAGAAATGTGAGGTCAATGTGGATAACTGCATATCGAACCCATGCCAGAATGGTGAATGTGTGGATGGACTAAACTCTTTCACGTGTCGCTGCCCAGCTGGTTTGACTGGTCAGTGCTGTGATGGTCATTTTATTTTTTAAATAGATATGTAGAAAATTAATTAATGTTTAAAAGTAATCAAGCTATAGTCAGAGTTATTGTAATGTATCTTGCAGGCAGGACGTGTGAGGAAGATATCGATGAGTGTGTATTAGCTCCATGTTATGCAGGTGTGTCATGTGAAAACACTCTTGGCTCATTTGTATGCGGTCCCTGCCCTGACCACCTCAGCGGTAATGGAAAGAACTGCACTCGTGAGTCCTCTGTGTACCTCTCATGCTTTTTTATGTGCATTAGTTTGCAGTATCAATGCCTCTGCCATATTGTTCATGGAAAGTACTATTCAGTTGGTAGCAATTTGCAGACCTGCCACTAGATGTCATTAAATCCTACAGACTGGTTCTTTAAGCTCTGTTTCTTTTCACAAACAAAAGTTTGGAAGTATAATCATTTACATTGTAAAATGAAGCTTCTTAAAAGTATCTAAATGGTCGCTTCTCTCGTTTTGAAGGTAAAGTGAGACCAAGGTTGAGTGAAGATGGGTTCATCTTGCGAAATCGAGCCAAGCCTGGAAACATTTCTCCAGGTAATATAATAATCTTTACCTACATCAGAATTATACTCACACTGACTGGTAACATGTTACTAATCTTCCATCTGAAAATAATATGGTATATAATCAAAAATGTTGATTGTAGTGTCAGTGTTCTATAGAGAACTCTAATAATGAGATTTATTTTGTTCTTTTTTGGTTCTGCAGCTCAGAGTCCATGCTCTAGTCGACCCTGTTATCTCGGAGTCCAGTGCTTTGAGAGTGTTTATACATCTGCAGGCTACATCTGTGGGCCCTGTCCTCCAGGCCTCAAAGGCAATGGACAAACCTGCACATCAGGAACATCGGGCAGTGAGTGTGAACAAACCACATGCAAATCCTTATTATCATAAAGAACCACTGTCAGAGTGCCGTCTGTACAGACAGCCGGAACTCTTTTTGCACCAGAACTTTTTATCTTTATTAAGACACTTTGTATGAAGTGTAAAATCATTAAAAAATATTGTTGCATAAAAATAACTATGAAAATGCCTAAAGACTATTTTAATAATAAATTGGGTCATTTAGCAGACGCTTTTATCCAAAGCGACTTACAAGGTGAGCACAGGGTTAATCACAACATCCCTGGAGCAATGAGGGTTAAGGGCCTTGCTCAAGGACCCACACTGGTAACTTCAGTGGACCTGGGATTTGAACCCCCAACCTTCAGAATGATAGCCCAACACCCAAACCACTGAGCTAACCCGCCCCTGTATTAATAATGTAATACAAACTATATCAGTGATAGTGAGTTACAGATTCTAGTGACGTTAGGTTTTTCAGTTCAGCCTCCTGACCCTCAGTATTTTACAGGGTCCATTTCAAGCACTATAGACGAGGACGAAGCAGATATTTTCACCTCGTCCCGAAAATCTACTGAGCGATCGATTATTCCAGAGAAATCTTCATCCAGCAAGAAAAGGCCACCCCTCGTTGACAGAAGTCCCTCTTTAAATCAGAATACAGACCAGGCAAATGTTTTTACATCTGGAGTCCTTCTGCATGAGAACCCAGAGCCGGGGCCCGTTGATGAAGACAGAACTTGTTTTGACTCCCTCTGTTTCCCTGGCGTACCTTGTGTGGCTACTTCTAGTGGACAGGCCATGTGCGGTCACTGTCCTAGCGGGTACAGGGGGGATGGAATCAGCTGCCAAGGTTAGTGCTTTCTTACACATATATAATCATTGCAGATTAAAAGTTTTGGTTATAAATTCCGTGTGTGAATTCAAATGTCGATGGGCTTTGCCACAGTTCATGAAATGAGCCGAGACAAGGTTATTATAATCTTACATTTCCTTACAATGCTGTCAGTTTTAATTTCAAGTAGGTCCCATAGAAAATAAAACTGAAAGCAAACAGAGACAGGGACAAGAACGAGGGAAATACAAAGGCAGTGTTATCATTGATGAACAAAAGGTTTAGGTACTTATACCACGTGTTCCTCCCACACCATGTCACCAAACATCATCTTGATCAACAGAAATGACCCAAGATTATAAATGCCAATGCCAACCATGTTTTGAGATAGGTGGTTTATAATAATGTGATGTTTTTTTTGCCTCCAGCTGTGTGTCGCTACCCGTGTGGTCGAAACATGAAGTGCACTTTACCCAATACATGCACCTGCAAAGAAGGATACACTGGTTATAACTGCCACATCGGTGAGTCCATGTCCTTCATCACCCACAAACCTCACATAAAATCAAACACTGACACTGATTTTGGTTTCTTCTCATCAGCTGTCTGTCGTCCTGACTGCAAGAACAGAGGCAAGTGTGTGAAGCCCAATGTGTGTGAATGTCCCGCCGGCTACAGTGGTCCAACCTGTGGAGAAGGTGGATTCCATGCTGCTTTGAAGGACTTCATGCTGCAGTTTTTCTATAGTCTTAATCATGTGAACCATCTACAAAATGACAAGACTTTATTGGACTGTAACCTCGATGGAAATGTTTTATCTTTCAGCTATCTGTGATCCCTCTTGTCAAAATGGTGGCAGCTGTTTGTCGAGGAACCTGTGCACCTGTTCCTATGGCTATGTGGGCCCACGATGCGAAATCAGTAACCATGTTATCTTATCTTCTATATGTTTTAGTAAAGATAATTTGCTGTCTTTAACATGCAGGCTTTACTGAAACGTGTAAATACAGCATGCAGTACACGCTCTTTAAAATATCTTCTTTATTTATTCATTATAATGGTGTCTGTGCTTTTACAGTGGTGTGTAACAGACATTGTGAGAACGGTGGCGAATGTGTTTCTCCTGATGTGTGTAAGTGCAGGACTGGATGGTATGGTCCTACATGTGACTCAGGTATCTTCTCCTGTTCCTAAACTCACCTTATATAATTACACGTCCTTCATAGCAGAAGTTATCTAGAATTTTACAGAAGCTGGTTAAGGCCTCACAGTCCGATTGGTTAAAACGTGTTGATTGAAGCATAGGTCATTTGTTCTTTTGTCTGTACTTCAGCTGATTGCAGACCTGTGTGCCTGAACGGTGGCACCTGCATCAAGCCTAATGTCTGTGCATGTCCCAGTGGCTTCTATGGATCACAGTGTCAGAGAGGTACAACGCTGGTACATTTTACTAATAAAGAAAACTGAGCCTGATGGATAAGAGGACAGTTATGAGAACACTCACATTTATTGGTTAAGGCTCTTTACCTTAAATGTGTCTGTAGGAGAAAGTGTACACACGTGGGAGAACATGCAAACTATATATGAATGTATATGAAGTCACCTAAGCAAGAAGTGTTTGTTGTGGCGTCACCTGCTACACTGTACATGTCGGTTGAGAAAACATGACCTTACATTGAAACAGTAATCGTTTGTTTTTGTTGTAGCTGTGTGCAACCCTCCCTGCAAAAACCGTGGACAGTGTATGAGAAACAACGTGTGCTCCTGTCTCGAAGGCTACACTGGCAAGAGATGTCAAATGAGTAGGCACTAGCTTTAATATTCATTTTTTTAACCTCTTTATTTGCTTTTGGTCTTATTTTCAGGAATAAAATCTTTGTCTGCGCACTGCATGAGTTTGCACGTGTAAAATAGGTGTGTGTGTTTCAGGTGTCTGTGATCCCATGTGCATGAATAATGGAAAGTGTGTGGGTCCGAACACCTGTTCCTGTGCTTCAGGATGGAGAGGAAAGATCTGCGACGTCCGTAAGTAAACGTCATACGATGGCATCGTACCGTATTTGTCACCAGGACATAAATAAAGAAGCTTCCGAAGGACTGCATTATTTTAAACTGTATTAATGAAGCTACTCCATTTATTCTTAATTATATTTAAACACAATATTTGCACGATAATAAACTGTACAAAATGCTTCTGTAGGATCCTTTAACCTTATTTTTATATCATCTCCAGATAAAACATTTAATTAGTATTAAGACACAGGAATGCTGGAACAGAAAAGAGCCTACCTAAGCTTGTCAGAGAAAGGAAAGGTCTTGCGAAAAAGCAAACTTAAACAAAAGACACTTAAAAAACAGGATATAAAAAGGATTCATGTAGAAAAAACAAAAAATGACTTTTCACAGCTTTCTTCTTTCCAACTCTTTTCTATTTAACTTGATTGTCACACATTTACACACAAACACACACCACCCTTTCACCAAACATTCATCCTTTTCCAAACACGCTGAACAAAGTGTTTAAATATTCAGCCCTGCAGGTGTGCACAATTAAAGCTGATTAATTCAGACCAATTTGAGATCTGGAGTCCTGGGTTGTGCACCACTGCTGCCCTCTGCTGGTGACAATTCCAAACAACTCTTTAAAAGTCGCAATACATATTTACATGTATTAATTTGGACACTTTTGTACTATCAAACCTGATTATTATCCAAACTGACTTCCAAGTCTAATGTAGTGATGAATAAAGTTAACCTGATGGTATATTTTAATTGAGCGTTGAGGTTGGTTTTGAATTAAGGTTAGTGTGTATGGAGATCAGATTTGTAGCAGGAAGTTATGATTGTCCCAGTTGTGCTCTGTTAACCATGATGCTGTTTTGCATGTAGCTGTGTGTTTACAGAAGTGTAAGAATGGCGGTGAGTGTGTGGGTCCCAATACCTGCCATTGCCCTGCTGGATGGGAAGGCTTACAGTGTCAGACTCGTGAGTGTCATAGATCAGTGTATTGCTGAACATTTTACTGAACTTTAAAGATGTTTGTTACAAAATCAGTTAATAAAACACACTCATTCACTCAGCTGTCTGCAAAAACAAGTGCCACCATGGAGGAAGATGTGTGCTTCCCAACTACTGCCAGTGTCGTCCAGGATACAGGGGACCCACATGCACCAGTAAAGTAGGTTTCCCCTCCCTTCATCTTCTACTGTTGGTTTTGTCACAGCTTACTGTTTTTATAAGATAGTTACAATAGAATGACTTCAGTGTTCAGAGAAAATGCAGTGACTGCACAGGTGCTGCTCATTGTCTGAAATTCATTCTCCTGATTCTACCTCCAGAACAGATGATAAACAGAAACCATCCAGCCTGAAACAGAAGCCGGTTTTCTCTGATTCCAGTAGAACGTGTTCCCCTGAGAGGATCTGTGAGTGGAACTCAAACTCCAGGACTGTGAGGATCAATCGTACGTGTATTTCAACACGTTTATTTCACTACGATGTCAGGTGCAGATGCATTTCTCGCTTACACTTTACAACCGTAGCTGTAAGTCTCCCGGCTGATTGGCTCATAATGTTTCCATCTGGAACAAATAATTTATTATCCTCCAGCATTGGCTTTACATCCACACACTGAACTGAAGAGATGAACTATATACGAACGAGGACTAGCAACGAATATGATCTAAAATAAGCTTTGATTTATAACGGAAGTGTTTTTACCTTACAAACTGGTTTTATAATATACGCATACTGCATCATTCTGATGTATTAAATCCATGTAAATCCATATTGCTCTTATTTTATTTGTTCTTTTAACTCAAATTATAAAGTATTAGTACTCTTGATAATATACAACCTCTTATTATTTACAACCAAAGAAAGATAAATACAATGGAAATGCAATGAATGCATCACAGAGTAATATATAAAATTAAATAATGATGGAACGTAGATTAGAACTGAAACATGATGATCACGCAGATAATCACAGTATGGACTTTATTATTATATAATTGTCTTAATGCATTAGCTGAATGTAAACAAATGTTCTATATACTGAACTGAGAACATGGAAAGAATTAGCACCAGTACAAAAAAAAAAAAAAAGGTTTCTGTTCAGAACAGCTTCTTTCTGTCTTCACACTGGGGGCCTGAGAAGGGTGGGCGACAGCGACAGGTGTTGGGAGACACACACTTCCCTCCATTCAGACACGGCTTCCTGCAGACAGCTGCGGTGGATAAACGAGCATGTTACAGATGTGCTGCATCATTCCAGGCACGAGAGAAATGTTCAGATGTTCAGGACAGGGTGCGATAGGGGCGTATTAGCTCAGTGGTTCAGGTGTTGGGCTATGGTCTGAAGGTTGGGGGTTCAAATCTCAGGTCCACTGTGGGTCCTTGAGCAAGACCCTTATCCCTCATTGCTCCAGGGATGCTGTGGTCAACCATGTGCTCGCTTTGTAAGTCGCTTTGGATAAAAGTGTCTGCAAAAATGACCAAATGAAATAATGATTTAATCACCCCAAATCATTGAATCATTTTTGATTGGCGCCCCCTAAAGGGATTGGGCAAAAGAAAGGGGTGAAAAGGCTGTGATGAGGGTGAGAACACTTCTCAAGCAATCAGATTGTGAGGTCAAAACTATCTGATGCACAACACCACTGAGCTACTAAAGCCAACTGGTTGGTGTTTAATAACAAACATATTTAATAATAAACCTTTAAGCCTTGCATTCACAGGGGTGACCCCGGTGCAGTTTTGTATTTGTATTATTAAACTCACCAGTGTGACAGGCGCCCCCCAGCCATCCGTCGGGGCAGCTACAGATTCCTGGAGCCACACAATTGCCACCGTTCTTGCAGCCCTGTGGACAGACGGCTGCGCAGACAACAAAGTGCCGGACTTTCATTAAACAGTATGGTTAACTCTCAGTGTATAGACTTTGAAGCTTCAGGGGGGAAATCTGCCGTGTTTACGGTACTGATGCTGATCTGAACGTAACGTAAATCAACCCACCCTCCTGACATCTGGATCCAGTCCAGCTGGACGGGCAGATGCATTTGGCTTCTCCATTCACAGCGGTGCAGTCGCCGCCATTCCAGCAACCTCCATCACACAGCACTGTTAAATTAAAACCCCCAGGTCATCCATTTACAAATCCATTCCATCACTCGCTATATTTTCAACAGACAGAAGTCATTCAACGTTTAAAAATTTAGTTTTTTTAGTTTCTAATGCAGACTTCAGAGGACAGTGATAAATGCCTGCTGTGTTCCTTTGAACCCTGTTGTGTTTTGAGACACTTTTGAGAGATACGTCTTCAAAGTGAAAAATACTGTTGAGACATATTTGAATTTATGAATTGCTAATTATGCAAATAGTACATATAAAAGTTGAAATACCTGTGTGACAGTACTTCCCCCCAAATCCTTGAGGGCATCTGCATTTCCCAGGTCGAAGGCATTCACCCCCATTTTTACACTTGGGGTAACAGCTGGCTGGAAAATTTAACAAACATAAACTTTAATAGTGATGAAAAGACGTCAGGACACACAGACACTCACAGGAGTGTATTAAAAAAACACGATGAAGAAGTAAAACATAAAAACAGCAGAAAAATAATCAGAGAAACAGGGGGTAACGTCACCATACTGGCAGGTCTCTCCCTCGTAACCTCCAAGACACAAGCAGGTGTTGTTTCGGATACACATCCCGGTGTGTTTGCATGGGGGGTCGCACACGGCATGGGGGTCAAAGACAAAGGGGAAAGAGACTCCGCGGGGTGTATCTGACCTCCCCAGACAGACTGCAGGCAGCAGGGCGAGCGCAAGAAGAGCGAGCTGAGTGCCAAACGCTGCCATTCCCAAATCCACACGCTCTCCTCATACAACACACAGAGAGGAATGAGTGAGGATTAGGAGCTGCAGCTAACCCTCTGCTGGTGCCATCCTGCTCCACAGCACCTCTACAGGACAGAGGAAAAAGTACTAAAGCCAGGAAAGTTAGAAGACTGAGTATAATGGAGGAAACAGCTGGAGCAGTAGAAGTGATGTGATTATACAGAGGAGACAAAGGGATGTTTAAGAATGAAGGAGAGTTTAATACAATTGAATCTTTATGTTTATTTTCTATTCTCTATATAATATATATATATAAATATATATAAATCAACTCTAAATTGTTGTGGCTGGGATTTTGTCTTGGGTGTGGCACAAAGCAAGTTTATTTATTGGTTCAGTTAAGAGGTTTTTACTTAAGTGCATTGATTTGAACTTGAAACCTGAGCTGAGCCGAGTCAACATCGAACAGAAAACTGTCTGCTGTTTGTTTTCTTTGTTTATAGAGACGAAATAGCTCAGGGGTTATAACTGAAACACGATGAACACACAAATAATCACAGTATGCACTTTATTATTATAGAATTGTCTTAATGCATGAGCTGAATTTCTGTTCAGAACAGCATCTGTCTGTCTTCACACTGGGGGCCTGAGAAGGGTGGGCGACAGCGACAGGATTTGGGAGACACACACTTTCCTCCATTCAGACACGGCTTCCTACAGACAGCTGCGGGGGATAAACGAGCAAAAATATATAAAGATTAAGGAACTACACGGTGTGTAGGAGAAACACATAAAAAGTTTCACACGATTGAAAGACTGTCACACCAATGACCTTGGATGCTATTATATATATATTATTATTATATTATTTTTATTATTATATTTATTATTATATATATATTTAGCTGCCTTAAGTCATTTTCTTTAAAGTAGGCACCATTCATTCATTATCTCCCGCTTTATCCTCTATTAGGGTCGGGGGGGTTCCCCATGCCCATCCTGGTGAGAACGTTTCGGGCGCTGGGCAGATACACCCAGGACAGGGCGCCAATCCATTGCTGGGCACACACTTACTCACACACACACACACACTCTATATGGGGCAATTTGGAGAACTCAATTGACTTGATCCATGTTTTTGGACTGTGGGAGGAAACCGGAGAACCCGGAGGAAACCCACGCGGACACGGGGAGAACATGGAAGATGGGGATTCGAACTAGTGCTGAGAGGCGAACGTGCTAACCACTAAGCCACCGTGCCGCCCCAAGTAGGCACCAACTTTTTCTCAAAACATTAGAGAGGGTGCGTCGCAGTACACAGCAACACAAATCATCACCATGCCGACTTTATGATCCGAGATATTGATAACATCGGGGTTCTAATCATGTTACCAATCAACATTGAGGTGGGGTTCATATCAGCAGGAGGGTGCTGAAGATGGAGCCACCAGGGTGGAGGGAGGGGAGGAGCTTTATGAATGTGGTGAGGGAGAACATGCTTGGTTGGGGTGATGGTGCAGATGCTCAGGGCAGGGTGCGATGGGGGCGTGCGAGCTCAGTGGTTCGGGCGTTGGGCTATCAATCTGAAGGTTGGGGGTTCAAATCCCAGGTCCACTAAAGTTTCTAATGTGGGTCGTCAAGAAAGATCCAACCTAAATAAGTATCTAAATATCAACCTTTAGATGGACAACACCACTGAGCTACTACACCCCACTGGTTGGTGTAAGACATATTTAATAATAAACCTTTGTATTCTCAGGGGTGACCCCGGTGCAGTTTTGTATTATTAAACTCACCTGTGTGACAGGCGCCCCCCAGCCATCCTTAGGGGTTGCTACAGTATCCTGGAAACCAACATTTGGCACCATTCTTGTAGTCCTGTGGAGAGACGGCTGCGCAGACAACAAAGTGCCAGATTTTCGTTAAACAGTATGGTTACCTCTCAGTGTATAGACTTTAAAAAGCCCCTGATGTTACACTAAATACTTCAGGGGGGGGAATCTGCCGTGTTTACGGTACTGATGCTGATCTGAACGTAACGTAAATCAACCCACCCTCCTGACATCTGGATCCAGTCCAGCTGGACGGGCAGATGCATTTGGCTTCTCCATTCACAGCGGTGCAGGTGCCACCATTCCAGCAACCTCCATCACACAGCACTGTTAAATTAAAACCCCCAGGTCATCCATTTACAAATCCATTCCATTACTCGCTATATTTTCAACAGACAGAAGTCATTCAACGTTTAAAAATTTAGTTTTTTTAGTTTCTAATGCAGACTTCAGAGGACAGTGATAAATGCCTGCTGTGTTCCTTTGAACCCTGTTGTGTTTTGAGACACTTTTGAGAGATACGTCTTCAAAGTGAAAATACTGTTGAGACATATTTGAATATATGAATTGCTAATTATGCAAATAGTACATATAAAAGTTGAAATACCTGTGTGACAGTACTTCCCCCCAAATCCTTGAGGGCATCTGCATTTCCCAGGTCGAAGGCATTCACCCCCGTTTTTACACTTGGGGTAACAGCTGGCTGGAAAGTCATAACAAATTATAAACTTTAATAGTGATGAAAAGACGTCAGGACACACAGACACTCACAGGAGTGTATTTAAAAAACATGATGAAGAAGTAAAACATAAAAACAGCAGAAATATAATCAGAGAAACAGGGGGTAACGTCACCATACTGGCAGGTCTCTCCCTCGTAACCTCCAAAACACAAGCAGGTGTTGTTTCGGATACACATCCCGGTGTGTTTGCATGGGGGGTCGCACACGGCATGGGGGTCAAAGTCAAAGGGGAAAGAGGCTCCGCGGGGTGTATCTGACCTCCCCAGACAGACTGCAGGCAGCAGGGCGAGCGCAAGAAGAGCGAGCTGAGTGCCAAACGCTGCCATTCCCAAATCCACACGCTCTCCTCATACAACACACAGAGAGGAATGAGTGAGGATTAGGAGGGCGTGGGGATATGGGAATGCCATCGTTTGGCACCCTTAGCTAACCCTCTGCTGGTGCCAGCCTGCTCCACAGCGCCTCTACAGGACAGAGGAAGAAGTACTAAAGCCAGGAAAGTTAGAAGACTGAGTATAATGGAGGAAACAGCTGGAGCAGTAGAAGTGATGTGATTATACAGAGGAGACAAAGGGATGTTTAAGAATGAAGGAGAGTTTAATACAATTGAATCTTTATGTTTATTTTCTATTCTCTATATAAAAAAAAATATATATATATAATATATATTTATTTAAGAGGTTTTTACTTAAGTGCATTGCTTTGAACTTGAAACCTGAGCCGAGTCAACATCGAACAGAAAACTGTCTGCTATTTGTTTTCTTTGTTTGTAGAGACGAAATAGCTCAGGGGTTATAGTGTTATATTGCCAATCAATCCGAAAATCCCACGTTCACTAAAGTTACCAATGTCGGCCTTTGAGCAAGGCCCTTAACGCTGATCAGCCATCAGGTTCTGATACGTGTAAGTCACTTTGGATAAAAGCATCCGCCAAATGTTAAAGGTGGAAACCTTGTGAGGTCCGGGGGCTCAGTTGTGGATCTGATTGGTCGGCAGTGTTGACGAGTGTAAAACAAAAATAATGTGCGATTTATAGTTTGAAACGAGTTCAGTGCAACAGAAACCCGTTAAATCAGAAGTTTATTCTATTGATTAAGTTCAGTCATTAAAGTCGTGTGTGATCCCTCTGATCCTACATGCTCATCAAACTGCTCTGAGGTCAGTTTAATGTGTCAGCAAAATCAATCCTATAGTTTCAGTCAGTTTAATGTGATTCAAACTGATTAATAAAGAGCGGCAACACAGTGTGCACGAATAAAAATCATTATTATGAGGCGTCTGTTAAGAAAGAAATGACTAATAAACATAACGGATGAGTAAATTAACGAGAACTCAACTCATCCAACATCACGGTTTGGTTTCTCAGACAGTTTCAGTGAATTGATTAATAAAGACACCGAACCAGCAGCTGGAACTATTATTTATTACTTTAATAAAACATAAACTGACCATAATATTATATATTAAAGCAAATAAATGGATAAATCTAACAGTAGGCGAGAGTTGAGAAACCTTTTCCGTATTCTAATGAGGCTCACTCTGTTAAAGCTGCACAATGCACTTCATAAATTTCTACTCGAGTCCACAAATATTCATTCAGTTATTTCCTTCCAAATGTTTATGGTGTGTTACTACAAACTCACAAAGCCAGATGTAACGGGGGAGAAAAAACACTTTTCCAGATGTGCAAGTTCAACACACTGAACAAGATGGAGTGTTTCAGCTTGTGATTCCTCTGCGTGTGAACCTCATGGTCCGCTCACGCCGTTTAAATCACAGCAGAGCTGCAGAAACTTCAAAAACATGGTGTTGTCAATGGAAACATCACTTTTGAACTTGTCTTGTGTGTGTTTTTTATTTAGGATCACTTAAACCCCTCATCTAGACCCCACATTTACAAACACATTTATGTTGACTTGTTTTAGTCTATAGGACACAATACTGTTTAGTATCTGGACATGGCTGTTCTACACTGTTGTTGCTGCCCGGCCGCTCAAGGAGGATGAGTCCCCCATTGAGTCTTGGTCCTCCCAAGGTTTCTTCCTTAAATAACAACATAAAAGGAAGTTTTTTCTTGCCACTGTCGCTTCGGCTCGCTCTTTGGGGGTTTAAAGGCTTTTCATTCTGTAAAGCTGCTTTGTGACAATGTACTGTTGTAAAAAGCGCGACATAAATAAATTACTTGACTTGACTTGACAATATCAAACTCCTAGATTATTAATGAGTGACCCAGTTTTTTTTCTTTACTGTAATATAGTATAGTAGAATAAATCTGATATCTGTCTCAAATCTTATTATTTCGGCTTCATTAACTTTATGAAAGACACTTAAAGTTCCGGGTAATTAAAACAAACGGCTGTTCTTTCTGTCCCATTGTGAAACCTGTGTATAACCAAATCCTAATGTATTATAGTATAGCTGCTGAATAAAAGGATCTTATATTAAAGATCTGAAGTGATAACTGCAACAGAAACAAACTCCATGATCCTCTAACCGTCTTACCAGATGCACATAACTGTTTCCTCAGGAGACCCTTTAGCACTGGATCTGTGGGGGTGTGTGTGTGTGTGTGTGGGGGGGGTGGACAGCCTCATACATAATTCAACTGTAAAACATGGATAAAAAAAACAAAAACAACCTGTAATCCCAAATTCCATATGTTTGTCATCCATTAAACACATTTTCTGTAAAGTCTGGTCTGATTTGCATGTTACAAACACGTTACTTAGGAATCGGTGTTTAAAAAAGACAAAATAAAGATAAAGATCCACATTAAATCCATAATAACGCAAAAGAAAAAGCAACAACAATGCCATCAGAAAACAAAAAGAGGAAGAAAAGAAGTTAAAAAAGCGATTAAGAAAACTTTGGATTTAAAGAATGAGTTATAAATGTATATGTTATAATAAGTGTAAATTATTCTAAATTATTATTATTATTATAAGTGCATATGTTCGAAAAGATTATAATAAACGTCATAATATTCAAACACTACAAAATATCCTAACATACAGAACATTAGAGCAACAGCCCCATCTAGCGACCGCGTACCAAATACGCATCCTGAATAAAAACACTCGGTGAAGGACTTCGATCTTTAAACTTAAAATCTTAAACATTTCATTCATTCATTATCTCCCGCTTTATCCTCTAATAGGGTCGCGGTGGGGTTCCCCATGCCCATCCAGGGGAGAACGTCTCGGGCGCTGGGCAGATAGACCCAGGACAGGACGCCAATCCATCGCTGGACACACACTCACTCACACACACACTCTATATGGGGCAATTTTTGAGAATTCAATTGACTTGATCCATGTTTTTGGACTGTGGGAGGAAACCGGAGAACCCGGAGGAAACCCACGCGGATACAGGGAGAACATGGAAACTCCACCCAGATGGGGATTCGAACCGGGAATCCCTAGCGCTGAGAGGAGAACATGCTAAACCACTAAGCCACCGTGCTGCCCATCTTAAACATTTTCTCTTGAAAATTCGCATTTCGTTTGAAAGCATTGTGTTTGTGTTAATGTTTGTGTTAATGTTTGTGTTAATGTTGTGTTATTGTCTGACCTTCAGCCGCCTCGTTCCGCAGTGTGATGACCAGGATCAGCATCCTGATGAGGTGGAAGCACCAGATAACAAACTACACCCTCACATCACGCTCGTTTTGAAAAACAGAACCCTGTTGGTTTGGAACTTCAGATCTAATATTCACACAGCATTCAGGTTCCCATCCCTTCATCAGGTTCTGATGTTTCTCCGTTTATTATTTCATCACTAAAGTAAAAGCACACCGTGAGCTTTCGACAAATGAAAAACGGCAGGAGGTGAATTTAAAGAAGCTTATGTTTTATTCACAATCCACATTAAATAAATCTAAACGAATCGAGTTAAAGAAACAATATCTTTAAAATAGGAGTTGACCTCCGTTTAAGATAAATAAAAACAACGACGGGACTCTCATTATGCTGTTATACAGCAGTGTGAGCTTAAAGTTAAGATGACATTTCATCCATTCTTTATAAAGATGAGAACAGAGATTCTATAAAGTATAAATCTCATGTGTTTCACACACGTCGTCAAAACCAAATCAACACACATTTGTTTGACCCGCGGTCAGCGCAGGAGTGAGACCTGAGCGGTGCTTCCATAGTGACTGAGGTTCTCAAACGGTGTTCTACTGAAAGCTCCAACAGAATGTTAAAGGGTTAAAACATTAAATCGCATGAGATCAGTGACAGGCATCGCAGCAGAGATGAACCTCGTTAGTTTTAATTGGGGCAATTTAATCCGATTCAGAGTCTCCTGATCGGGACTGAAGACCGAACCCACCACAGTTTGCTTTATTATATTCATCATCTCCCACTTTATCCTCTATTAGGGTCGGGGGGGGGGGGGGTTCTCATGCCCATCCAGGGGAGAACGTTTCGGGGCGCTGGGCAGATACACCCAGGACAGGAGGGCAATCTATCACTGGACACACACTTACTCTCACACACACTCTATATGGGGCAATTGACTTGATCCATGTTTTTGGACTGTGGGAGGAAACCGGAGAACCCGGAGGAAACCCACGCGGACACGGGGAGAACATGGAAACTCCATCCAGATGGGGATTCCAACCGGGAATCCCTAGTGCTGAGAGGAGAACATGCTAAACCACTAAGCCACCGTGCCGCCTACATTATTATATCTTATTTTTAAATATACGTCAGTTTAACAATCGGGTGGCACGGTGGCTTAGTGCTTTAGCATGTTCTCCTCTCAGCGCTAGGGATTCCCAGTTTGAATCCAGGAGTTTCCATGTTCTCCCCGTGTCCGCGTGGGTTTCCTCCGGGTTCTCCGGTTTCCTCCCACAGTCCAAAAACATGAATCAAGTCAATTGAGTTCTCCAAATTGCCCCATATAGAGTGTGTATGAGTGAGTGTGTGTCCAGCGATGGATTGGCGTCCTGTCCTGGGTGTATCTGCCCAGCACCCGAAATGTTCTCCCCTGGTTGGGCATGGGGGAACCCCCCCCCCGCGGCCCCAATAGAGGATAAAGCGGGAGATAATAAATGGATGAATGTTTAACAATAGTTCATATTATTTTAGTGGTTTGTTAAAGATGCTGCAACGACGTTTACACGACTAATAAAATAAAACACTCAGAAATAAATAAACTGATGAACAAACGATATTTTACAGACAGAGGGTCGCAGAACATCGACGCAGAACCGAGTGAGATGCTTCGTTTGGGTGTTGACCTCGTGTGCGGGTGCTGCGACGCCACACATCAGTAACCTTTAGAAAACACGTTCTGCTGCTGAGGTGCTTCTCGAGACGCGACCCCGAGGACGCCAAGAACCCCGAGAACCCCGGGGCCGAGTCGCACAGCAGGAGAACGGGAACGTGTCGGGGTACGATTTGGGGTTGTTGTTTGCGCGGATTTCTAAATGAATGAGAACTTCACTCGACCTTCACTCGACCTTCACTCGATCACCGCCGTGTGTCCGTTCAGACTGGTGGTGTTGGCGCCGCAGTCCACATACAGGTAACGTTCCAGAGAGATCTGCTCGCCGTGGCCGAAGTACACCGTGGTCACGGTCATCCTGAGGAAACGGAACCGTCCAGTTGTTTAAAATATACAAAACACACGATCTTTAATAAAATAACATTCATTCATTCATCATCTTCAGCTTTATCCCATATTAGGGGGGGGGGGGTTCCCCATGCCCATCCAGGGGAGAACGTTTCGGGCGCTGGGCAGATACACCATCTATCACTGGGCACACACTCACTCACACACACACACTCTATATGGGGCAAATTTGGAGAACTCAATTGACTTGATCCATGTTTTTGGACTGTGGGAGGAAACCGGAGAACCCGGAGGAAACCCACGCGGACACGGGGAGAACATGGAAACTCCACCCAGATGGGGATTCGAACTGGGAATCCCTAGCGCTGAGAGGAGAACATGCTAAACCACTACATAAAGGTGGCTTTTGTGGTTGGCATGTTCTCCTCTCAGCACTAGGGATTCCCGGTTCGAATCCCCATCTGGGTGGAGTTCTCCCCGTGTCCGCGTGGGTTTCCTCCGGGTTCTCCGGTTTCCTCCCAGCGCTGAGAGGAGAACATGCTAAACCACTAAGCCACCGTGCCGCCCCTAAACTAACTATTCATTATAATAAAAAATAACAGAATCGCTGCATGAGGTGAAAAACTTCAGCAGCACTGTTGTGTTTGATCCACCACCTTAATAATACCTGCTCTGTGGAGGGGGGGGGTCCTTATCCTCAGAGAACAGATTACAGTATGTAGGGAAACTGATGGACTACAGAATGGAACTGTAGAACTACAAAAGTAGTGTGTGTGTACACTGTAAGTGTAACTCTACACTGCATGTTCTCCTCTCAGTGCTGGGGATCCAGGTTCTAATCCCAGTCTGTTCTCCCTGTGTCCATGTGGGTTTTCTCCGGGTTCTCCAGGTTCCTCACACAGTCCAGAAACATGGATTCAAGGTAAAGTGAATGCTCTAAATTGCCCCATATAGTGTGTGTGTGTCTGCATAAGTGAGTGTACCCAGTGATAGACCTGTGCCCCGTCCTGGGTGTATTTGTCCAGCGTCCGAAACATTGTCCCCTTGATGGGCATGCCCCCCCCCAACCCCCCCCACCCCCCCCCCCCATGACCCTAACAGAGGATAAAGAGGAAGATGAATGAATGAATGAACTTAACGAAGTGACTCACTGCAGAATGACCACGATGTTGTGCACCTTGATGGACTGCATGGTACAGAAATCACTGGAAGAGAAAACTCGTTAATCCAGATTTATAATTTAATTAAGATCTGCGCATGAACGCTAATGATTAGGTTCAGTATCATTTTAATGACTTTAATGACTTTAGTTCTGCTTTGATACGCAGACGCTGAATGTGTGTTTTGTAGGAAACTTCATTTACTCACAAGATGTAGTTCATCTCATCAGCGATGACCGTGGACACCGAGAAATCCACCTGCGGTCAGACAGACAGCGTGAAGACCAGGCTCGGTCCAGTTCAGCGTGTTTATACAACACTCACACGTCCGAGAGTCAGAGACGTACACTGGACACTCAGACGGTCAGTGTGAACACTGGACACTCAGACGTCTGAGAGTCAGAGACGTACACTGGACACTCAGACGGTCAGTGTGTACACTGGAAACTCAGACGGTCAGTGTGTAACGGCACACAGACACGACGGGTTCATTAAAATAATATAATAAACCTCCATCACGGCGGCACGGTGGCTTAGTGGTTTAGCATGTTCTCCTCTCAGCACTAGGGATTCCCGATTCGAATCCCCATCTGGGTGGAGTTTCCATGTTCTCCCCGTGTCCGCGTGGGTTTCCTCCGGGTTCTCCGGTTTCCTCCCACAGTCCAAAAAACATGGATCAAGTCAATTGAATTCTCCAAATTGCCCCATTTAGAGTGTGTGTGTGTGAGTGAGTGTGTCCAGTGATAGATTGCCCCCCTGTCCTGGGTGTATCTGCCCAGCGCCCGAAACGTTCTCCCCTGGATGGGCATGGGGAACCCCCCCCCCGGGGAACCCCCCCCCCCCCGACCCTAATAGAGGATAAAGCGGGAGATAATGGATGGATGAATGAGTCTTTAAATTAAAGCTTATATTTTAAGTTCCAATGTCCAGTTCTACTTCTGAGACATGGTTCCGTTGTTCAGTCTCAGGAACGTTATCAGGACTGAGTGTTGACTGAGCGAGTAAACGATGGAGGTAATGACTCACTTTAACAAACACCTTTAAACGACACACCTTCACCTAATCTAACAAACACACACACACACACACACACACACACACCTGCACTAATATCCAGACTTACTGCACACTCCACCACAAACTCTCATGGATTAGCTGCAGGGTTAGAGCCGTGGAGGAGAACATGTCTTAGTCACGTCCGTCTGTGTTGTAATAAAGACTTTAACGTGAGTAAATAAAACTGTTGCGATGTCTGGATCTACAATAACGACACAACGATTCATTAAGAGGAAACCTCGGAGAAACAACCTACACCCAGCAGCTACACCCGTCTCTACAACCACGGACACCACGGAGCGTTTTATTAAGCTCCACCCACCATGGAGTTAAAAATCAAAAGCGTTTTAAATTATAGAGAAACATACTGCACTTTAAAACTGATATCATAAACATATACCCTAAACGGCCACAAGGCGGAGACAAAACTCACAAAACCACAAGGAAGGAAGAAATAAGGGAATCCATCCATCATCTCTAATATATGGGGGGGGGGGGGGGGTTCCGCATGCCCATCCAGGGGAGAACATCTCGGGCGCTGGGCAGATACACCCAGGACAGGGCGCCAATCTATCACTGGACACACACACACTCTATATGGGGCAATTTGGAGAATTCAATTGACTTGTTCCATGTTTTTGGACTGTGGGAGGAAACCGGAGAACCTGGAGGAAACCCACGCAGACATGGGGAGAACATGCAAACTCCACCCAGATGGGGATTCGAACCGGGATTCCCTAGTGCTGAGAGGAGAACATGCCAACCACTAAGCCACCATGCCGCTCCTAAGTGAATACAGAACAGGTTAATTAATAGAACACTAAGGTTGGCAAATTATAGAGATAACAGAACGGAGGAACGTAAAGTAGTAACCCTAAAAAAAAAAAACATCATTATTTAGGAACAAAAAAAAACAAAAAAACAAAACAAAACAAAAAAAAAGCCCACTCTACGTGTAGTATAAATATATGAGTATAGTGTATCATACGTACAATCATTTGTTGTGTTGATATAAACGTTCACTGTAATCAGGAGAACCGTACCTGCCGCATGTCCAGTGGCATCACCGCCGTCACGTTGCTCACGAGCGACTTTCCAATCACAGTCTTATAGAACTGCACCTGCGCCGTGATGTTGGCCACTTTCACAGGGTAGTAGTTGTTGTTAGTGATGTTTAGAGTGTTCTACAACAAGAGAAACAGTTTACACTAATTAAATCACAAATAAGGTTCAAAAGAAGGTTTATCACTCGCTCACACGCCTTAACGACATCGTCTTAATTATGAGGACGCCGGTTACATGTGGTGATCTGTGAAGCTCGTAATAAGATCGTAATTGATTCAGGTGTTCTTTGATATCTGATATTCATTCATTATCTTCCGCTTTATCCTCTATTAGGGTCGCGGGGGGGGGGGGGGGGGGGGGGTTCCCCATGCCCATCCAGACGAGAACGTTTCTGGCGCTGGGCACATACACCCAGGACAGGGGGGGCAATCTATCGCTGGCCGGTATCTGATATGACATTTATTATTTTAACATCTATGGAATATGTTGTTGGGCAGCACGGTGGCTTAGTGGTTTAGCATGTTCTCCTCTCAGCACTAGGGATTCCCGGTTGGAATCCCCATCTGGGTGGAGTTTCCATGTTCTCCCTGTGTCTGCGTGGGTTTCCTCCGGGTTCTCCGGTTTCCTCCCACAGTCCAAAAACATGAATCAAGTCAATTCATCCATCCATTGGATGGAGGGGAGGGGGGGGAGGGTTCCCCATGCCCATCCAGGGGAGAACGTTTCGGGCGCTGGGCAGATACACCCAGGACAGGGCGCCAATCTATCACTGGGCACACACTCACTCACTCACACACACTCTATATGGGGCAATTTGGAGAACAATTGACTTGATCCATGTTTTTGGACTGTGGGAGGAAACCGGAGAACCCGGAGGAAACCCACGCGGACACGGGGAGGACATGGAAACTCCACCCAGATGGGGATTCGAACCGGAAATCCCTAGTGCTGAGAGGAGAACGTGCTAAACACTAAGCCACCGTGCCTCCCGGATCAAGTCAATTGAGTTCTCCAAATTGCCCCATATAGAGTGTGTGTGTGTGAGTGAGTGTGTGTCCAGTGATAGATTGCCCCCCTGTCCTGGGTGTATCCGCCCAGCGCCCGAAACGTTCTCCCCTGGATGGGCATGGGGAACCCCCCCCCACGACCCCAATAGAGGATAAAGCGGGAGATAATGGATGAATGAATATGTTGTTATTAAAGGTGAACTTAATCAGCAGAACTGCAGGTGGTTGTGGAATGCACACGGGTTCTGAATAAGCGTAAGCTCTGAAACATCAGGACTCACTTTAATGGTGAGGTAGACGGTGCGCTGCTCCGTATCGAAGCTGACGTAGGAGGACTTGACGCCGATGTAGGCCACGTCGATGGTGCGAGGGAACAGGAAGAAGACGGCCAGGCCGGACAGCAGCAGGCACAGCAGCACCGACAGACTCACGTACAGCTTTCTGTCGGGCACAGACCTCCGTCAGTCATCATGACATCATCAGCACAGAGATGACGGAAACGTCGGGTGTGCTGACAGAGCGGAACTCATCACGGCACTCACGTTCTCCGCGGTCTCAGTCTTTGGTCGCTGTACGGAATCAAAGCCACGAGTTGATTTTCTTGCTCTGGGATGAAAAACAGATTTAGAACTGAACTAAAGGAAGATCAGAACCTTATTGACGGAACATGCGACCCAACTGCTCGTTCAAGCCCGTGTCCTATCCCGGCTCGATTATTGTAATGCGCTACTTGCCGGTGTCCCAGCGTCCACAATCAGACGTCTTCAACTGATTCAGAACTCTGCAGAACGACTCGTCTTTAACCCCCAAGAATTCATGTCCCTCCATTACTCATGTCCCTCCATCACTCATGTCCCTCCATCACTCATGTCCCTCCATCACTCATGTCCCTCCATCTCTCATGTCCCTCCATCGCTCATGTCCCTCCATCGCTCATGTCCCTCCATCGCTCATGTCCCTCCATCACTCATGTCCCTCCATCACTCATGTCCCTCCATCACTCATGTCTCTCCATCACTCATGTCTCTCCATCACTCATGTCCCTCCATCACTCACGTCCCTCCATCACTCACGTCCCTCCATCACTCACGTCCCTCCATCACTCACGTCCCTCCATCACTCACGTCCCTCCATCGCTCATGTCCCTCCATCGCTCACATCCCTCCATCGCTCATGTCCCTCCATCACTCATGTCCCTCCATCACTCATGTCCCTCCATCGCTCATGTCCCTCCATCACTCATGTCCCTCCATCACTCATGTCCCTCCATCACTCATGTCTCTCCATCACTCATGTCCCTCCATCACTCCTGTCCCTCCATCACTCATGTCCCTCCATCACTCATGTCCCTCCATCACTCATGTCCCTCCATCACTCATGTCCCTCCATCACTCATGTCCCTCCATCGCTCATGTCCCTCCATCACTCATGTCCCTCCATCACTCATGTCCCTCCATTGTCTCCCTGTAGTTGCTGCATTCAGTACAGGTCACTGACTCTGATCTACAGAACCATCTCTGGATCTGGCCCCTCTGACCTTCACTCTATCTTTTCAAAACACACTCCGACTCGTTCACTTCGCTCCGGTGATGATCGCCCCCTGGTGGTTCCACCTCACCGAGCAGCTGATTCTCACTCCGTGGCGTTCACCACTGCAACATGATAGTACGATCTTCCCAACTCTGTCCATAAGAATCACTGAGCAGCTTTAAGAAACGACTGAAGACGCAGCATCAAATACCAATCACGTTTGATGAATTAACAGTGGAATTGGTTTTCTGCAGAACTTCTGACTGTAATGTTCTCATCTGTAAGTCGCTTTGGATAAAAACCTCTGCTGAATGACTAAATTTAATGTAAATACAGAGAGAGAATCATCACTGATTATGAACCATTCCCAAAAGCTGAAAACCAAACTCTAGAATACATCATCTGGAATACGAGGTCTCACACCCCGACCGAGAGACTGACATTATTTTACATTTACATTTACATTTGGTCATTTATTGGACGCTTTTATCCAAAGTGACTTACAAGCTGAGCACAGGGTTCATCACAGCATCCCTGGAGCATTGAGGGTAAGGGTCTTGCTCAAGGACCCACACTGGTAACTTCAGTGGACCTGGGATTTGAACCCCCAACCTTCAGATTGATAGTCCAACACCCTAACCACTGAGCTACCGTGCCGTTTAATCCATGTTCTGTATTTACTGTAATTAAAGTTATTAGAGGACAGAAGGTAAATGAGTCTCACCTCGTGGTATTCTCCCTGTTCCTTGACAGGTGGGACACGTGACACTGTCTCTGCCTGTAAACTCAACATAAGGGAACTGGGAGATGTCGTGTCTGTCCTCCTCTACTGACTCGGCGTTCTGCTCTTTGGATGTTAGATTCTCTTCGCTCTCAGTGTTGCATTTAGGCAGCGAGATGAGGGACCTGCCCATCGCTGCACATGGGACATCACAAGACAAAAAAGACAGAAGATGTTGGTTATTATGGTGGTGCAGTGATGAGCAGCTTCACGGCATGGAGACAAAGTCCTAGGATCGAATCGAAGGCAGACAAAGTCCTTTCTGTGTGAAGTTTGTATGTTCTCCTATGTTTGGGTATGTTTTATTTTACAATTTAAAAACAAGCTAGAAGCAGATTTAAAAACTCAAAAACTACAAACACAAGGGGACGTGTGCATGAAATGAGACGGATATCATAACCATAATAAATAAAGATATTATAATATTATAACGGCGGCATGGTGGCTTGGTGGTTTAGCATGTTCTCCTCTCAGCGCTAGGGGTTCCTGGTTCGAATCCCAATCTGGGTGGAGTTTCCATGTTCTCCCCGTGTCTGCGTGGGTTTCCGCCGGGTTCTCCGGTTTCCTCCCACAGTCCAAAAACATGGATCAAGTCAATTGAATTCTCCAAATTGCCCCATATAGAGTGTGTGTGTGTGTGAGTGAGTGTGTGTCCAGCGATAGATTGGTGCCCTGTCCTGGGTGTATCTGCCCAGCACCCGAAACGTTCTCCCCTGGATGGGTATGGGGAACCCCACTGCGACCCTAACAGAGGATAAAAAGTGGGAGATGATGAATGAATGAATAATATTATAACGATAATAAATAAAGATATTATAATATTATAACGATAATATATAAAGATATTATAATATTATAATGAAAAAGAGAGAGAGAGCGTGGCATGTTGGACCTCCCGTAACATTCAGCAGTTTGTTGTGGACTTCATGCCAACACATAAACCAATACAACTGAGCCCTGAGGGCAGAACCGTACCCTCCAGATGCCCTGGACTCAGACTATGACTGCCCTGATCATTACATAAACATATGAATATAAGGGACCGGCATTATTTTCACAAATGGGAAATTAATAATAAAAAAAATGCATGACCACATTTTTATGATTTTTTTGTGAGACAATAATTATGAAATCTTTTTTTTTTTTTTCTATTTTCTATAAACTGCAACTGAAACAGAGTGACACAAACGTTCATTCCTCTGTTTGCTGGTGTGAGTTTATTCTGCACTTTTTGCCATACACTTATTTTAATAATCTCCTCTTCCTTTGAAACTTGTGGTTAAACCAAATTCTATTTATTATTAATATCACAAATTGAAGTTAAATTCTTATAGAGTTGTGTTTATTTATAAAAGCATCTCGACAATAAGAATAACAACAGATCAACAGATCTCAGAGCATTTTTACACTTTACATGCCTTGCTGTGACTTCTTTATCTTTTACAGATTTGTATTTTATAATCTGGATCTTGTTGTTAATTTTATAATCAACTCCGGCTTAATTAATCCTGAACTGTAGAATCTGATGACTGGTGTCGATCCACAATTAGTTTAAAGCATTATAATGTTAGAGAATTGTTTGATGTTATTCTTTGATGTTATATAAAATGTATATATTTGCTGCTGTCTGTTGGACTGATCAGGCCTCACATCAGGCGACAGACTGAACTCAAACACGAAACATCACAATACACCTGACAAACATCCAGCAGAAGCTTCAGCAATAAAGCATTTTAGACATTAATAAACATTGACGTGATCGGAGTTCCGATTCAGGTTGTTCTACGGCATTAAAGCATGCGTATCAGAAAACAACACACGGTGTACAGATCGGATTCATTAACAGATCGGATTAATTAATTAATCAGGTTTAAAAGAGTGAAACAGAAACCTGGTTTCTTACCGATTAATAGTTTTTTCGATTAAAACGTTTTTAATTCCACAACGAACCGATTCTTACGTAACCGAATCCTGTTTTTGTATTGCGTGATGCCGGTATGCCCCGCCTATTAGTCTCATTGGTTGTCTGCCCACAACGTCACGCAGCTCTTGTTTTTTTATTGGCTACTCGTCTTTATGACAGGCGTTCGGTAACGCTTTATCGGCAAAATGTTAACGATTTAATCCGCAATTTCTTCTGTAAATAAAATTTTAAGATAAAGCTAATAAAAACAACGATGTATTGAAATATAATTAAAAATAAGACACGTTCATTTGTAAAAAAAAAAAGTATTTTAATTTTAATTAAAATAATTTTTTAAATAAAAAATTTAATTAATAAAATTAGATTTTTTTGTTGTTGCTGAAACAGGCCTACTGTGAATACTGTAACTATTTTGTCATCCTATTCTTAAAATAATTAATATTGAATTTTCAGATATCACGAGTATTAATAATATTTAATGTGAATTGTGAGTGTGTTCCAGGACGGCATGGTGGCTTGGTGGTTGGCACGTTCTCCTCTCAGCACTAGGGATTCCCGGTTCGAATCCCAATCTGGGTTGAGTTTGCATGTCCAAAAACATGGATCGAGGGCAATTGAATTCTCCAAATTGCCCCATATAGAGTGTCTGTGTGAGTGAGTGTGTGCCCAGCGATAGATTGGCATCCTGTCCTGGGAGTATCTGCCCAGCACCTGAAACGTTCTCCCTTGGATGGGTATGGAGAACCCCCCTCCCCCCGACCCTAATAGAGGATAAAGTGGAAGATAATGGATGGATGGATGTGTTCCTGAATGAGGGAACATCGCATATTGTTTTGGTTCTTTACGGCAGACTCAGTTTCACATTTGGTCTCTGGAGAACCTGTCCTAAAGTTCAGGATTATTTAAACTGGGATTAACATCTGCAAAGACTGTAAATGTGTTGATTGTAATTTGTGGATTCCACTCATGTGTGATGTCTGCGTTGATTTGCATAAAGAGCAAGAAAGTCAAATTGAAATAGAAGCGCTCACTGGGGACATTCCAGAACCTGGTGTGAAAGACTGGATGTCATCTGATTGGTTGGTTCATCGATTAATTAAACACAGCAGCACATCAGGACATCATATAAACACCACTTACATTAAAGTAAGATTTAATGATTTAAAAAATAAAATATATAAACAATTATAATCATATGAAGCATCTGTGTGCAATTCAAACTTCTGTCTTTCTTGGCTGTTGGTTCCACATCCTCCTCCTGCACCTGTCGCCTCATCCGCCCGCCTCAGATCAGTCAAGGGTTCTAATATGAGGAGAGAATGGAGGGAACTCAGACGCAGGGGTGGTCCAGCAGAGCGGTTCTCATTACTGATTTAATATTTCATATTTTAATAAAAAGTATACAAACCAACTGTGTAGTCAACCTTTAAACCTTTATCTGAGTACAGGCTCCAGATGTAGATTAGAATGCTTTAATCCAAAAGTATATAACACATGATACGGCCTCCTGGTGCAGTTTAAACTCCAAACCTTCAGATTGGTAGCCCAACACCTTAAACACTGAGATACCCCCAATCCAACTTTCTCTTCAAGATTCAAGATTCAAGAACATTTTATTATCATTAATATAACATGTGGTACATGAGATAAGAACGAAATTATGGGTCATGGACCCCGATTACCCCCGTTAATTAAAAGTTATAATTAAAATTTAAATTTTAAAGAAAATTAGTTTTTTTTAAATAGAAATACAAAAATACAGTATATATTCATTCATTCATTCATTCATTATCTCCCGCTTTATCCTCTATTAGGGTCGCAGTGGGGTTCCCCATGCCCATCCAGGGGAGAACGTCTCGGGCGCTGGGCAGATACACCCAGGACAGGACGCCAATCCATCGCTGGGCACTCACTCACTCCATATGGGGCAATTTAGAGAACTCAATTAACTTGATCCATGTTTTTGGACTGTGGGAGGAAACCGGAGAATCCGGAAGAAACCCACGCGGACACGGGGAGGACATGGAAATTCCATCCAGATAGGGATTCAACCGGGAATTCCTAGCACTGAGAGGAGAACATGCCAACCACTAAGCCACCGTGCCGCCCAAAATACAGTATATAGATATGTGAGATATAATAATATAACTATGAATATATATAATATATATAATATACAACTACAGATATAAATATAATATAGAATATTTTAACTATAAATATATGTATATACAGTATATACATTTTATATATACATTTTATATATATTTATATATTTAGTACATATTTATTCATATATATTTTGTCTATAAATTGTATTTTATTTATTACATTGAAATGCTTCTGATTTACACATTTCCATGGAATGTAAAGTGTGAATGTTGAACGGCGCTGCGGGAGGCGGGTGGCGCAGTGAGGAGCTCAGCTCTCTGAACCTCTGCGTGAGTTAATGATTCTTTTGGGCAGAATTTGGAGCAGACCATTCCCCCCTCGGTGCAGGAGAACCGGGCGTCGCCGGCGCGCCATACAACCCGCAGCGTCAGCAAGTTCCCTTCAGAAAGACTCACAATACAGACCTGCTATTAAAATAAAATTATTATATTAAAGTGTTCGGTGAGGTGGTGTTTATGTTGAATTGTGTCGCTGTTTAACCCCCTGGTGGTGCCCCCTGGCTCTGCCGGACACTGCGCGGTGGTTCGGTCCCTCTTCCGCGTTCACCTGTCCGGTTTCAGGTTGCAGCCGCACACCTACGCACGCGCGCGCACGCAGCAGGTCGCACAAAATGGCGGCGTTACCTGAGTGAAGAGAAAACAGCCGAAAAAACCCCCCGACGGATCAGCGAGGCCCTGCCCTCACACACCCTCACACACCCGCACACACCCTCACACACGGCCGAGGACTCCCGCTCTGCCTCCCGCTCAAGTCGGGATCCAGCTGTGCTTCCAGGTGTGCTTCCAGGTGTGCTTCTAACAGGTTTAAAAATGCGCCTGCTCTCGGTTCTCCTCTTCTGCATGGTGACAGGTAAGAGTCCACTGGTTTTTATTAATCACTCGAGTCTCTGTTTAAATGATGTCTTTAAATAAATCAGGCTTTATAATGAGAACTGTGTGAGGGTCAGTCCGCTGGCCTTCAGTCTGCTGAACTCTGAGAAACCTCCCGAAACTTTGCTCTTAAAATTCCTCTCAATGCTGTTTTATATAAACAACTTTTATACTGATTAAATATATATAACTTCAAAACATCTGTATGTTAAAACGAGAAGTTACTTTTACTAAAAAAAAGCACCTTATTAAAGTGATTAAAGTGTGTGGCTTTAACTAAAGAGATGATCCGACAAGTTTACTTCAGTAAATAATAAATAAAGTAATTGAAATAACTTCAGTTCTGAGCATTAAGAATAATATTGTACTAACAATTTTGGTAAGACTGCTACTCCCAGTCTTAAATAGTTTATAATATTATAATTAGCTGTGGTGATTTTACAAAAACCATTATTAAAAACAATCACCACAGAAACGAGATCTAAAATATTAATTGTAAAGAAAATTTCACAACAAATCTTTAAACTCGCGCCACTCCCGCCATAGTGTGTGTGTGTGTGTGTGTGTGTGTGTGCAAAACACACACCTGACTTTGATCTGTCCGTTTTATATATAAACACAACTTTCAGTTGTATTTCAGGTGAGAAGTTTAGATTAAAGGTTAAATAAAGAGCTTTAGATCATTTGTCATTACTGTCTGTTGTATTTCATGTTGAAATTTGAGCCAATGGGAACGCAGGAGGGCTGATAAGACTGTTATCTGCTTGTTTTCATGTCGACCTCTGCGAACGCGGCACTGTTTACTCGGCGTTTATGGAAATGTTTTATTTCTGAACGTTAAAACCTATTTTTGATGAACATCTGGAGCTGTGCGCGATGCAGAGATCAAAGGATTGTGAAGGTGTTTATTTCGTTTCCCCAAACTTCAGCTGGTTTCTGTGTGCGGCCCGTGAGTCAGAGTTTCATTTCCTGTGTATCTGAGGAATCCGCCGTCGTCACGGTCACGTGGGTTCAGACCCTCTGGATCCACGTTTCCGTTGAGAACCCGAGGAGCTCTATTCTTCATTGTGTTCGTTCATGTCTTCAGTTTGCACTAAAAGAATAAATAGCTGTCTTTGTCCTCTGAAGCCGCATGTTGTTGCCGCTGCAGGTTACAGGCTGCAGGTTTCCGGCGCTGCGTTTAGTTTCTTTACTTTTGCTGCAATAAAAAGGCGGTTTGGTGGACAACACGCCGTCTCATTCACCGCAGTGACCGCAGTGACCGCAGTGACCGCAGTGCTGCAGTCGCATTTTACATTTTATACATTTGTGTTTATTCAGTTTTATTTTCTTTCTCTCGGTGATCTTACACGAGTCTCTTTTGCCACAAACCAGGTGCTCAGACATTCATTCATTATCTTCTGCCTTATCCTCTATTAGGGGGGGGGGTTCCCCATGCCCATCCAGGGGAGCTGGGCAGATAGACCCAGGACAGGGCGCCAATCTATCACTGGACACACACTCACTCACACACACACACTCTATATGGGGCAATTTGGAGAACTCAATTGACTTGGTCCATGTTTTTGGACTGTGGGAGGAAACCGGAGAACCCGGAGGAAACCCACACGGACACGGGGAGGACATGGAAACTCCACCCAGATGGGGATTCGAACCGGGAATCCCTAGTGCTGAGAGGAGAACATGCCAAGCCACTGTTTCTGTGGTGCTCAGACAAAAAGACTAGAAGTAAAATTTGGAGAGCTTTGATTTTAAATACCGTATTTTCCGGACTATAAGGCGCACCTAAAAGCCTAAAATTTTCCCAGAAATCGGACGTGCGCCTTATAATCCGGTGCCTTATACGTGTACTGAGTTCTAAATTCTATAAAAGTATTGTTGTGCGACCGGGTGGTTTTGTCCCACATCGCCGCCCTGCTGGTCTGTGACTCCATGCGCGCTCATCTCACAGAAAATCCAAGTGAAGAAAATGAATTGGGAGCTCGCCGTCATTCCGGGAGGATTAAATAAAGAACTGCGACCGCTGGACGTCGGCGTAAACGTGGCGTTTAAAGTAAAGTCGCGGGCGGCGTGGGAGCGATGGATGATAGACGTGAACACACGTTTACTAAAACTCGGGAGGTAGCGGCGGGGCGAGTTACGCCACCGTCTGTGAATGGATTGTGGACGCCCGGGCCGAGGTTTCTGCCGTGACCGTCGTCCGAGCTTTCGCGAAACCCGGCGTCGTCGCCGAACGGCCGCCCGGAGACGAGACGGACTCGGACATCGATGAGAGGGAACACCGGAGTGCTCGATAGAGAACCAGCTTTTTAATTCAGACACAGAAGACGAGGACGCTGATGGATTTGTGGGAGAAGAGAGATTTAAATAATGTGTGTTTATCAAATAGAATAAACTTCAATTATAAATCAGCGTTTTGCATCCTTTACTTTTCTTGTAGATCGTATGTTTTAGCGAGTGCCTTATAATACACTGCCGTACAGAATAAGTACCGTACAGAAATAGAGTCCCTCATTCAGACTGCGCCTTATAGTACGGTGCGCCTTATAGTCCGGAAAATACGGTAAATAAAAATGTAAAACGAACTGACCTCTTCGTTATGTCCTGTATAGATGGACTGTGCAGTTCTATAGTTACAGACTGTGGTTCAGTTGCTCGCTTATATATATTTTAAACCCAGTTAACATGTTCAACCATCAGGACCCCCATAAAGCAGGTGTTCTTAGGGTGGTTGATGACTCTCAGTACTGCAGTGACCCTGATGTGGTGGTGCTGGCGTGTTTAAACCCTGTATCCACTCACTGCCCACTCTATTACACACTCCTCCACCTTAATGCCCCACCTTGTGGATGTGAAATCAGAGACAGTTTGTCGGCTGCAGACAGGATGATGGTGGGGGACTGTTTTTGTTAGGACCACCCTAATAATACCTGCTCCGTGGGGTCCTGATCATCAGAGAACATACCAAAGCAGACCAACCGAGACTGTAGAGAAACTACAGAATGGAACTGTAGAACTACAGAGGTTCTGACAGTCCGCTCAGAAATAGATTTATTGTCGATTAGAAGTAAAAATGTAACAAATATAATTGTGAAATAAATAAAGCATAATTTGGAAATAATAAATTTAAATAAAAAATACGCATTTTGTCAATGATAATCCTTGTTGTTGAAAGAATTATATATAAATAATATTAATGAGATGATTTTTATAATTAAATCATTATAATTATTTAATAATTAAATTACGTTTTTAGGCAGTTTGTCAATGTTTATCCTTGTTGATGAAAATATTATATATAAATAATATAAATATATATTATATAAGGCGGCACGGTGGCTTAGTGGTTGGCATGTTCTCCTCTCAGCGCTAGGGATTCCCGGTTTGAATCCCCATCTGGGTAGAATTTCCATGTTCTCCCCATGTCCGCGTGGGTTTCCTCCGGGTTCTCCGGTTTCCTCCCACAGTCCAAAAACATGGATCAAGTCAATTGAGCTCTCCAAATTATAGAGTGTGTGTGTGTGTTTGTGTCCAGTGATGGTTTGGCGCCCTGTCCTGGGTGTATCTGCCCAGCGCCCGAAACGTTCTCCCCTGGATGGGCATGGGGAACCCCCCCCCCCCCCCCCCCCCCGACCCTAATGTACTGTAAGACAAAGCAGAAGATAATGAATGAATGAATATTAATTACATGATTTTTTTCCCCCTTTTTTTTTCAGGCCTCACCGCGGGGGTTAATGTCGTTTGTCCAGTGAAGCGTTACGTGGTGATTCTCTTCCAGCCGGTCACTCTTCAGTGTCAGTACACGACTCAAGCCAACCAGCTGCCTCTGGTCAGGTGGAAGTACAAGTCGTTCTGCAGAGACCCGATTCAGGCCGCGCTCAACCCCAGCAGCGTGGAGAATACCATCGCTCAGTCCAACCCGAACTACAACCCCGTCATCGAGTGTTCAGACAGCTCCAGGACCGTACGCACGATCGCCTCCAAGCAGCAGGATGCCATCACACTGTCTAATGATTACCAGGGCCGCAAGATCAGCATCACCGGAAGTACATATACACACACACACACACACACACACACACACACACACACACACATGCTCGCTTACAAACACACAGAGATATACACTATAGAGTACATGACAAAAAGTATTTTTACACACCCACTGTAGTATGATTTGTCTATAAATTTGTTATAATTACAGCTCTTTTATAACAATGTCTCCTTATTAACAATAAAGAAAACAAAAAAGAAATATAGATCAACTTAGAACAGAATCATTTTATTAACTTTGCTTTTTAGTTTGTAACAGAAACGAATGAAATCCTTATTTAAACGTGAAATATTCAAATTCAAATTCATCAGCAACATTAATTCAGGAGCACAATTTATTAATACTTTAATCTACAAAACAAAAATGAATACAACAATTTGTGCTGTTTTTTTTTTTATCAAAATAAGGAAATCAGAGCTAATGTCTTCAACGTGCCCATTGAAAACATTAGTATTTCTTCGTCTCCCATTTCTTCGTTACCGTGAAACCAAGCGCTGCATACACTTTCCTCGTTTTAACTTTTGGTTGACTTTTGTTGCTCTCGTTACCTTCGTCTCTCTCCGTCTTTCTCTCCGTCATTCCTGTTAAATATTTCTCCATGTTGTCTCTTGAGGGTTTGTTCAGTACACTTGTTATGCGCCCCCCATGCACCGCACCGCCCCACTATTTGAGAAGCACTGCTATAGAGACAAAAATATTAAGAACATGTTAAACATGCGCAGGGTCTTCCATCAGGTCATCTCATTCTAAATTATTTTCCATTCGCACCAAAAACAGCTTCTTCTTTTCTTTGCCGTGTCTGGGTTTCAGTCTCTGTTCTAGTTCGTCCATTTGATTTTGAGATCTGGGCTCTGTGACGGTCTGTCATTTTCCTAACCCATGTCTTTATGCTGGAACAGAAAAGGGCCTTCCCTAAATTGTTTCCAAACAGTTACTTTACTTGAACTTCTTGAGATCTGTGTTTTTTTTAATTATTATAATTTTTTTAAAATATGTTTCTGAATTTTTTATAAATTAGTAGAAGTTATTTAAATAGTTCAGTGTGTTCAATTCGTTTTCAAGCGGCCGTGATTGCCCCTCATCCAAACCCCCTCATCCAAACCCCCCCACACACAGACAGGCCTCAGGTGAGGTCATTATTTTACCTGTGCCTCCCTGGCTCCGCCTCTCACTCACATGTGCTTTTGATTGCAGCTCTGCCGTCACACACAAAATATGAATGAATGACTATTTGCATGAAGGCTTCTGAAGCTGCTTCAGTTTTTGATTGGATGATTTAATGGGCAGTGTAATTGCTGAGTTACTGATTTATTATAAAGAAAAACCTGCATACGATGAGTGCATTTAAAGGATTAATACATACAGAACTCTTTATACAACATTATAAAAAGTGGAGTTTATTATTAGTATTTAGAATTACAGGTAAATTAAACCAATATATTCAAATGTGCAGTTATTTATCTTTTAATTACAGTATGATGTATTTTGATCCGTCTACATTCTGTTCTGATGTTCCTGTCAATCCCATCGTCAGTTTTATTTGTTATTAGTGCAGCCTGAACATTATTATTCTGATTATTAAATACAAATTCCAAATAATACTTTAAAATACTTTCATTAAGACAAAACACTTTGTAGTCATGATTCCCTGGTTTCCGTGTCGGCCACACGAGGGCGCCAAACACCACAGATGACGGAAGAGACTTCATCTTCCCGTGTTAAATAAAATTATTATTAAATATTATTAATCACACGCTCTTTGGATTAAACATGTATGTAACGATACAAAATGTTTGTTTTATTAAAATTAAATGTTAAATAACAATCTCAAAAATAATAAATGAGTTGAGTGAAGGAGAAAAGTCTTTTTTGTTTTATTTTTTTTGTTTTTGTGGCTCAGGCTCTGCTTTGTTTGATGCACATTAATATTATGGTTGGTGTTTTAGACTCTGACCTGAACATCGCTCAGACGGCGTGGGGTGACAGCGGCGTCTATGTCTGCGTCGTTTATTCAAACGTGGACCTCTCAGGGAATGGCGAGGACTACACTGAGCTCATTGTGTTGGGTGAGATTTTTTTTATTCATTTTTATTATTGTTTTCGGTTATTAAACCCAAATCAAAGCAAACCCCGCCCCTCCGTCATGTATAACGACTTTACATCTAGGCGGATTGGTGCAGTCAGTAATGTTTTTATGGGTCAGCTGACGTTTTGGTGCTTTATCCTGCCGTAGTGATGCTCTTTGGTGTAGTGCTTTTATTTTTATTATTATTTTTTGATTGGATGATTATGGCGCCTGAGCAGTTGGTCCTTTAGCAGAATAATAAACATAGCATTAAGACTACAGCTCTGGAGAGTACCCTTTTCAATTTTGGCTTTGTCCTCCTTCTTTCGCAGAGAGAAAGTCAAATACTACAGACCTGCTGCCTGGCATTGACTTACTGATCATGGAAGGTACACTATGTGCACCTCTGTAGTCCTAGATGTCTGCTTGAGCTTTGGAATTATGCCTGTCTTCAATAGAACCTACAGTTTAAAAAAAACTGTGAAGGTCCAGGAGGGTTTCGAGCCACGCCTTTTAAATAGCAGTATTAAACGTGGACTATTCCAATTTGTGTGCACGTTCAATCTGCAGATAAACCTCAGCATCCCGTCAGTTTGCCCCTCTCACCCCTGGTGTATTCACCTGTAATGGGATTTTTATCTTAAACTGACACTTCTCTTGTGTTCTTTTCATTTCTACTCATTTGATATCAAACTAAACCCGGTGTGGTGAGCTCGTGATTGTTCGGCTTTCGTTTTGCTCTGCGCTGCCGTGTCGGGTCGGTGAGGCCGACCTGTGCGACCGGTCTGGGTTTGTTTTCTTTGGGGCTGCTGGTTTGATGTGTTGCTCTGCAGCACGGTGTGGTGTGTTGTGTCTATACGGTACTGAGATCCATGACGTACGGAACAAAGAGTCAGATATATGTACAGCACAGCAGGGGTTTGTAATCTTTTTGGACATTTTGCCCTCTTATTTCTGTCTGCTTTAATTGTCTTCACCCCGACTCTCATACCCACTGTGCCCCAGATCAACAGCTTCAACCTTCATTCAAAACTGAAAAAACCTTTAGATGAGATCAAATAATCTCATTAGCGTTCTGCATATAATCAATTATTCAAAAAGATATTCTGAATCATTATCTGCCTGCACATTATGCAAATGTGTGCTGCTGATTATCAGATCTGCTCCCTCTAGCGGGGAAAGAACGAACTGCTGAGGTTTCATAGTTTTAATGTTTTTATATTTTTATTAAAAACACTTTTTAAAAATATATATTTTTTGTGTTTGTAATTCCATGCATCTCTGGAGAGGATCTCAGGGCCATGTGCAGGTTATGACCCCCTGCAGTTTTTTTCTTCATTCATTATCTTCCGCTTTTTTTCATTCATTATCTTATATTGAGGGGGGGGGGTTCCCCATGCCCATCCAGGGGAGAACGTTTCGGGCGCTGGGCAGACACACCCAGGACAGGGTGCCAATCCATCGCTGGACACACACTCACTCACACACACACTCCATATGGGGCAATTTTGAGAACTCTATTGACTTGATCCATGTTTTTGGACTGTGGGAGGAAACCGGAGAACCCGGAGGAAACCCACGCGGACACGGGGAGAACGTGGAAACTCCACCCAGATGGGGATTCGAACCGGGAATCCCTAGAGCTGAGAGGAGAACATGCTAAACCACTAAGCCACCGTGTTGCCTGTTTGTTTGTTTATTTATTTATTTATTTATTTCTCATGTTCACTGTGATAAACTGTCTCCCAAATACGTCATCAAAGTCTCACCAGAGGATGTGTCAATCAGTCAGCTACCACCCCCAACCCCCCCCCCCCCCACGTGTACATGGGTGCCCCACACAGTTGCCAGGGCGGCAGATTTAAGTTTAATTGTAACATCGGTGAATAAACGCTGCAGAGGCTTCGGCTCCGGTGTGTAAGCCGTAGTTTCTTTGTGATCTGTTTCTCGACGTCAGATTGGTTGTTGGTCGTGCTGGTGGTGCTCGGTTTCCTGTTGCTGCTGCTCCTGATTGGAATCTGTTGGTGTCAGTGTTGCCCTCACACGTGTTGCTGTTACGTGAGCTGCCCCTGTTGCCCCGAACGCTGTTGCTGCCCACGAGCATGTAAGTCCTTAATGAAGCTCATTTTTACATAACTGTTATGATTCTGACTGATGTATATACTAGGGGTGAGCTGCAATATTCGCTGATTCGACGATTACATTCGAACCTCATAGTCGAATGTACCATTTTGACCACATGGGGGCGCCCATGGCTGCTGCTAAGCATTAGTTTTTACATGAAATGTCTTGTTTTCGTTATATATATAGCCTTTTGTCAAATAAAATCATCCTAATTTCTAGAAAAAAAGAAAAAAGAAAAACAAAACAAAGGTTTTTTTTGTTAGAAAAACAAGTAAAATATAAAAAAAAAATCTTTTTTAAAAACTACGCTTATAGCGCCGTCTTGTGGTGAAATTTTAACTGATTCGACTATCAGTCGACTATAGGGAAAATCTGACGAATCAGATTCGACTACGAAAATCTGTAATTGAATACACCCCAAGTATATACTGTACCTCACATCTGATCGATTAATTATTCAGGACTGATTCACGTGTTGTTGTGTCCAGTGTATGAAGCGGGGAAAGCGGTGAAAGCCGGGATGACCGGTCAGATGGCAGCCAGCATATTTGCCCCCAGTTTGTACGGACAGCCCGTGTATGTGGGAGGCACTCAACCCGTCATCCCCATGCAGCCCATCCCTCAGGGTGTCGTCACTCATCCTCCAAACGGCTACGGCATGGACTTTGATGCGGCCAGCTCGGGTCAGTAAGAGGATTTTTAGATAAAATGGTTAATTTAAATAATTAATATTGCTGAGATTTATCACTGTAATGAGTTCAGAATGGATCCAGTCTAATCAGGTTAAATTAATCCTGACTTGTTGTCTTTCTCTTGTAGTTGGTCATGGATCTCAGGTTCCTTTACTGCGGGATAACGACAGTGGAGCAGGTCAGAGTGAGTACTCAGAACACACATGTTGTGTCTTTAAAATAAATATGCTGTTTGGAACTCATGTCTATTGAAGTTGCCAGTGTGGGCCCTTGAGCACGGCCCTTAACCCTCTATGCTCCGGGGGGGATCAAAGCTGACCCGATGCTGTGACCACAAACAATCAAATTGGGTTACTTGTAATTTGCTCTGGATTAAAACATCTACTAAATAATGTAATGTTATTAAATATAAATAATATAATCTGTAATGACTCTGTAAAAGGTTGCACCTCCTTTTCCTCATAACTGTATTTTATCTTTATTGGTCTGTTTTGGGAATCGGGTCGTTATGTTTTACTCATTAGGCTATAGATTTTTTAAAATTTTATTTATTTAATAAAAAATAAATTATTAGTGTAGATTAGTTTTTTTTGAACGAGTTAATGGTTCTGTTTCAGCTCGCAGTGGGTACCGCGTCCAGGCGAATCAGGATGGCAATCCCACTCGCTTACTGTATTACATGGAGAGAGAGGTGGCCAACCTGGACCCCAATCACCCTGGAGCTGGA
>JAFMOC010000403.1:35000-82500 GCA_019802505.1 Corydoras sp. C115 | reverse complement strand
AGAATAATTATGTAAAATTTTTTAAAATGCATTTGAGGAATTTCTTATGTTTGTAAATTTTTACACAGAGTTATGATGTTATCAGTTTTAAAATGAATTTGCAATAAATAGCTTTATAATAATCTGGTATTGGTCTGTTTTCAAATTACAAAAAAAAAAAAAAATTCTTAAATAATCTCCAGACTGTATGTTTTTTTTTTATTTAGGGGTAAAACTATTTTACATTCCCTGCACTTTTAAATTCCGTTTTATTTTAATAAATTGAGCGGCATGGTGGCTTAGTGGTTGGCATGTTCTCCTCTCAGCTGGTTCAAATCCCAATCTGGGTGGAGTTTTCATGTTCTTCCCGTGTCCCTGTGGGTTTCCTCCGGGTTCTCCGGTTTCCTCTTACAGTCCAAAAACGTGGATTAAAGTCAATTGAGTTCTCCAAATTGCCCCATATAGAGTGTGTCTGTGTGAGTGTGTGTCCAGCGATAAATTGGCGCCCTGTCCAGGGTGTATCTGCCCAGCGCCCGGAACGTTCTCCCTTGGATGGGCATGGGGAACCCCCCCCCCCCCCCCCCCCCCCGGCGACCCTAATAGAGGATAGAGTGGAAGATGATGGATGGATTTTAATAAATTAATGTCCTGATAAATAAAAATCAGCATTATTTGAGTGTTATTATAATTGCTGTATGCAATTCCATCCCTTCACCTGATGGTGGCAGTACCATCTTGTAGCGAAGAGTACAAGTCCAGCATCACCTGCATGTTGCTGTGTTCATTCTGATCACGTGCTGTAGATTTACTCGCTTTAATTCTATAAGTAAGTTCTTGCTGTTGGATTTTATTCTGATCTTTTCCATTAAAGGTGAAAATGAATTTGGCTTCTAGTTTCAAAAATACTGTTTTTAAAGCGTTTAACATTTAAATATTGAGGGCGTGGTAGCTCAGTGGTTCGGGTGTTGGGTTATCAATCTGAAGGTTGGGGGTTCAAATCCCAGGTCCACTGAAGTTACCAATGTGGGTCCTTGAGCAAGACCCTTAACCCTCATTGCTGCAGGGGGCGCTGTGACCTTAACCCTGTGCTCACCTTGTAAGTCGCTTTGGATAAAAGCGTCCAATAAATGACCAAATGTAACGTAAATGTAATGTAAATAACATCTCAGTTTTTTCCCCCACCAAACTTTATTTTAGGCTGCAGAGAGTCCACACTGCTAAATGTCCACCTGTCCATCATTTCTGCGTCTGGTTTTCTTTAAATGTGATGTGTCTGTAATGTGTCTCTGCTGTGTCTCTGCTGTGTCTGTAATGTGTCTCTGCTGTGTCTGTAATGTGTCTCTGCTGTGTCTGTAATGTGTCTCTGCTGTGTCTCTGCTGTGTCTGTAATGTGTCTCTGCTGTGTCTGTAATGTGTCTCTGCTGTGTCTCTGCTGTGTCTCTGCTGTGTCTGTAATGTGTCTCTGCTGTGTCTGTAATGTGTCTCTGCTGTGTCTGTAATGTGTCTCTGCTGTGTCTGTAATGTGTCTCTGCTGTGTGTCTGTAATGTGTCTGTAATGTGTCTGTAATGTGTCTCTGCTGTGTCTGTAATGTGTCTGTAATGTGTCTCTGCTGTGTCTGTAATGTGTCTCTGCTGTGTCTGTAATGTGTCTCTGCTGTGTCTGTAATGTGTCTCTGCTGTGTCTGTAATGTGTCTCTGCTGTGTCTGTAATGTGTCTCTGCTGTGTCTCTGCTGTGTCTGTAATGTGTCTCTGCTGTGTCTCTGCTGTGTCTGTAATGTGTCTCTGCTGTGTCTGTAATGTGTCTCTGCTGTGTCTCTGCTGTGTCTGTAATGTGTCTCTGCTGTGTCTCTGCTGTGTCTGTAATGTGTCTCTGCTGTGTCTGTAATGTGTCTCTGCTGTGTCTCTGCTGTGTCTGTAATGTGTCTCTGCTGTGTCTGTAATGTGTCTCTGCTGTGTCTGTAATGTGTCTCTGCTGTGTCTGTAATGTGTCTCTGCTGTGTCTCTGCTGTGTCTGTAATGTGTCTCTGCTGTGTCTGTAATGTGTCTCTGCTGTGTCTCTGCTGTGTCTGTAATGTGTCTCTGCTGTGTCTGTAATGTGTCTCTGCTGTGTCTGTAATGTGTCTCTGCTGTGTCTGTAATGTGTCTCTGCTGTGTCTCTGCTGTGTCTCTGCTGTGTCTGTAATGTGTCTCTGCTGTGTCTCTGCTGTGTCTGTAATGTGTCTCTGCTGTGTCTCTGCTGTGTCTGTAATGTGTCTCTGCTGTGTCTGTAATGTGTCTCTGCTGTGTCTCTGCTGTGTCTGTAATGTGTCTGTAATGTGTCTCTGCTGTGTCTCTGCTGTGTCTGTAATGTGTCTCTGCTGTGTCTCTGCTGTGTCTGTAATGTGTCTCTGCTGTGTCTCTGCTGTGTCTGTAATGTGTCTCTGCTGTGTCTGTAATGTGTCTCTGCTGTGTCTCTGCTGTGTCTCTGCTGTGTCTCTGCTGTGTCTGTAATGTTGGTCTCTGCTGCGTCTCTGCTGTGTCTGTAATGTGTCTGTAATGTGTCTCTGCTGTGTCTGTAATGTGTCTCTGCTGTGTCTCTGCTGTGTCTCTGCTGTGTCTGTAATGTGTCTCTGCTGTGTCTGTAATGTGTCTGTAATGTGTCTCTGCTGTGTCTGTAATGTGTCTCTGCTGTGTCTGTAATGTGTCTGTAATGTGTCTCTGCTGTGTCTCTGCTGTGTCTCTGCTGTGTCTGTATTGTTGGTCTCTGCTGTGTCTCTGCTGTGTGATGTAACCCAGACAAGAGTTCTGTCACTGAACAGGAAACCGACCCTGAAGTCGTGTCATCATTCTGCAGTCTGCACATCACGTTAGTGATGCCCATGTTTACCACCCTGCACCCCAGCGGGGGGTCTCTGACGGGCTTTTCCACAAACCTCCTCTCACCCGGATCCTTAAAGGAACTGTAATCTTTATTTTTCTTGTGTAGATGATTCTGTGGATCCTCTGAATGATTCAAGCCCTGACACCAATATTACTTCATGTGTCTTTGATGTTGTAGTTACACTGACTGACCACATGGCTTCAGAGTTCTAATATGAGATGGACTAAACGTTTTAAACTCCATTGATTTTATATTAATATCTGTTTTATTAATAGGTGGCTTAGTGGTTTAGCATGTTCTCCTCTCAGCGCTAGGGATTCCCAGTTCGAATCCCCATCTGGGTGGAGTTTGCATGTTCTCCCCGTGTCCATGTGGGTTTCCTCCGGGTTCTCCGGTTTCCTCCCACAGTCCAAAAACATCGATCAAGTCAATTGAATTCTCCAAATTGCCCCATATAGAGTGTGTGTGAGTGTGTGTCCAGTGATTGACTGGCATCCTGTCCTGGGTCTATCTGCCCAGCGCCCGAAACGTTCTCCCCTGGATGGGCATGGGGAACCCCTAATAGGGCCTAATAAAGGATAAAGTGGAAGATAATGGATGGATGGATGTTTTATTAATTATATAATTAATATTAAGACTTTTGGAAGTTGAATTCAAACCCCTGACTCTTTCAGCTTTGTTGCGTTACATGAACAGCACCATGATGGTGAGGACGTACCAAACCAGTGGAACAGCTGCGGTGCCGTGTGGATGTGGGATAGAACCCAAAACCTTCACCCAGAGGCTGTAGCCGTTATTTTTTGGGGTTACTGTGAGTCTATCTGTGGAACTGTGGAACTTCACCAATCACCTTACAGCTGGACGTGTGGCGCTGTTGTTCAGGATGCACAGGTACGTCGGACTAAAATAAATTAAAGGAGTTTTTAAAGGTTTGGAAAAAATCACGGGCGGTACGGTGGCTTAGTGGTTTGGCATGTTCTCCTCTCAGCGCTAGGGATTCCCGGTTCGAATCCCCATCTGGGTGGAGTTTCCACGTTCTCCCCGTGTCCGCGTGGGTTTCCTCCGGGTTCTCCGGTTTCCTCCCACAGTCCAAAAACATGGATCAAGTCAATCGAATTCTCCAAATTGCCCCATATAGAGTGTGTGTGTCTGTGTGAGTGAGTGTGTGCTCAGTGATAGATTGCCCCCCTCTCCTGGGTGTATCTGCCCAGCGCCCGAAACATTCTCCCCTAGATGGGCATGGGGAACCCTCCCCCCCCCCAGTTGTGAAAAATCACAACTGGAACTGAGTGAGGGTTTAAATCAGAATCAGCCACAGAAAGGAGAACGTTCTGATCAAAGGAATACCATCTCCACGGTTAAGCATGGTGGTGGGCCAGTGAAGGTTTGGGCTTGTTTTTCAGCTAGAGGACCTGACCACCCTGACCATGTGACCAGCATTAAGGGTTTATAATAATGAAATGTATTTGTTTGTAGGAATTGAAGGAAGCTGTTTTAGTGGTTTAGCATGTTCTCCTCTCAGCACTATGGATTCCCGGTTCGAATCCCCATCTGGGTGGAGTTTGCATATTCTCCCCGTGTCCGCGTGTGTTTCCTTCGGGTTCTCCGGTTTCCTCCCACAGTCCAAAAACATGGATCAAGGTCTATTGAATTCTCCAAATTGCCCCATATAGAGTGTGTGTGTGTGAGTGAGTGTGTGCCCAGCGATGGATTGGCGTCCTGTCCTGGGTGTATCTGCCCAGCGCCAGAAACGTTCTCCCCTGGATGGGCATGGGGAACCCCCCCCCCCCCCGTGCGGCCCTAATAGAGGATAAAGCGGAAGATAATAATGGATGTTTTTAGCACTTCCACTATGACGTTTGTGGTTCTGTAATATTGCTCGTCAAACATCTTGTCTCCTCAAGGGGGTGGTAGAGAGTGGGTGTGTTCAATTTTCGATCACAACAACTGAAGGTGGTGGCTTTTGGAAAGCTGGTCAGCATGGTGCCATTGGAAGCCTAGATGATTAATGGTCCTAGCTTTCAGGGGTCAGTGCTTCGGTGCACATGTAGTGCTGATCCCAGACCGGGGTAATTAAAGGGTTACATCAGGAGGGGCATCTGCAATAGCACTGCCTGGTTACATGTGCAGATCTTTTCTGCCGTGATGACCCCGCATGGAAACAAGCCGAGAAATAAGACGGACAGCTGCCGTGTGGTCTGTTGGCTCGGTGTTGAGCTGCTGTTGAGTCAGAAATGTGTACGATTTTATAGCAACATGATGCAACTGACAGACTGCAGGGGCATCAGTGTCACAAACGTAACCGAGGATGATGCTTCAAAGGGGAACCGTCTTACACATGACAGCGTTTCAGAAACTGCTTTAAGGAACAGCATCCACATGCTTCATAATACAGACCCTACACGGCTTTATAAATCAATTTAAACGGTACTATCCCAGCACTGATCAACGCGAGGCTCCCATGGCTGGGTCAACCTGTGTTCAATACGAGGGGCAGTAATGGGTCTCTGTTTAAATGTTTTGTTTTTGTAAAGTTTGCCAACATTCAGCCAAGATGAACTCACTTTCTATTATAAATTGCGATATGAATCAATAGATATAAGAACTGAATGTTCTGCTTTTATAAGCTGACACGATGATGGGAACCTAACAGCAAGTGAGTGTGTAGGAAGGGGAGCTCTGGAAAACAGAGGGATGAAGGGGGAGGGCTCACAGATGACATGGGGACAGATTGGCATCATCCTGGCACTGCTGGCATTTCAGTCGGCTGTTTACTGAGTGAAGAGCAGTGATTTAAAGGTAAGATTTCACTTTAGATTTCGCTCGGTTCATGTGTGTGATGGAGTTAAATGTTCGGTTCTGATCGTCGACTCTGGGATGTTATGATGTTTCGAACGTTGTTTGGTGTTTTCTCAGGATTCTGCTCTTACAGGTTTGTAAACGCTGGCAGTTTTAATGATTAATATTATTTCTGTGGCTAAAATCTGATCTGATGTGTTGAGCAGATGTAAAAAGACTCTGTCTTTAGGTTTATTAATTACATTTTATTTATTCCCTCACTTAAGCTCTTAGTTTGTTTTTGCAAAAACAACGACGGAGCTTAAAAGTTACAACATTTTACAATTTTCTGCATCAATTCAAACAGATTAGATAAATCTGAAAAATCAGGCAAAAATATTCTATTGTTCCGTTTATTTATTAATCATTGAAAGTGATCCAGTATTAGTATAGTATGAGTTTTAGATATTAAAGACTCCGTGTTTTTAAACCAATGGGATGTTGATCATGTGAACTGTTTTATTTAAAGAACAGGGATGTACTGAAGGATTTTACACACATGTCCGAAACATAAGCTTCGTGTCCTGTCCGGGTCACTGCAGTGCTGAGCATCATGCACCACCCTGCACTGTGGGGGGTCCTGACCAAAGTATGTAGAGGAACAGATGGACTACAGAGCTGATAAAACAAGACGGTGGATCCATCCAGCCATCCATCCATTATATTCCGCTTTATCCTCTATTAGGGTCGCGGGGGGGGGGGGGGGGTGGTCTCCATGTCCATCCAGGGGAGAACGTTTCGGGTGCTGGGCAGATACACCCAGGACAGGGGGGCAATCTATCACTGAACACACACTCACACACACAGACACACTCTATATGGGGCAATTTGGAGAACTCAATAGACTCTGATCCATGTTTTTGGACTGTGGGAGGAAACCGGAGAACCCGGAGGAAACCCACGTGGACACGGGAAGAACATGGAAACTCCACCCAGATGGGGATTCGAACCGGGAATCCCTGGTGCTGAGAGGAGAACATGCCAAACCACTAAGCCACCGTGCCGCCCTGCGGTGTATCTAATCGAGTGATATTAAAACTATTTAATTAAATTAAATTGAATGAATCTAAAACGCTGCTCAGTTTGCCGCCTCACTCGAGACACTTGTTGTGGTTACGTCTCTGCTTTACAGAAGGAAGGTCCCGGGTTTCGTTTCTGTATTTCTGTGATGTTCTCCCGTGACGTCACGAACGTTCTGAACGTTCTGAACCTCGCTCCAGCGGCGCGGCCGCGAGAACACAGAGTAACGTGATCAGAATCGGCTGCCATGGAGCATTTCATGGATCCGGTGCTACAGCTCTGCCTCGAGTAACATCAGGGTTCTAACAAACAGCATGAGCACCGTTCCCTGCAAGACGTGGGCGTTAAGAGCCTGACGGCCAACTCGAGAACCCTGATGAGTGCACGGCACCGAGCGGTGCATCTTGCTTGAACGTGGTGACACCGTCAGCGGACGCTCGACGACTGGAAACGAGTGTTTACGTTTCTAACGGTTTGGGGCGGATGGATGGAACGATCCGTATGTTGAGAGAACTCCATGAAGCCACGGAGTCCTCATGTCAACAGGACGGTGTAGCAGCTGGTGGTGGTTCCACAATGATCTGGGGTTTGTTTAGCTGGCATTCTTTGATACCCCAGTATTTAATGAGGGCGTGGTAGCTCAGTGGTTGGGGCGTTGGGTTGTCAATCTGAAGGTTGAGGTTCAAATCCCAGGTCCCCTGAAGTTACCAATGTGGGTCCTTGAGCGAGACCCTTAACCCTCATTGCTCCAGAGATGTTGTGATGAACCCTGTGCTCACCTTGTAAGTCACTTTGGATAAAAGCGTCCAATAAATGACCAAATGTAAATGTAATGTAATGAATGTCTTTGTGCGTCTTCGTTTCTGACGTACCAACCCGTTTGTATCCTGCATTCAATCTGATGGGTTTGTGTTCTTTCAACTGGACAATTCCCCCGCCAAGTTAGATAAACCCTGAGTGTGGGGTTTTTGGCCTTCCACCATAATCACTTAATATCTTGATTGAACCCGTTTGAGATGCCCGTCACTGGGCTGTGGAACCATCTAGCAGGAAGTGGTTTTCTTACCTTCAGAACAATCAGTTCCTGCCTCAAGTGAAGCAGTTTAAGTGTCTTGAGTGAGGGAAAGATGGCCGACAGATCGGTGTGGCGTCTGCAGTCCGTTGTGGTGAAGCGGGAGCGGGGCCAGAAGGTGAAGCTCTCAATTTACTGGTCAATTTATGTTCCTACCCTCACCCATGGCCAAGAACTCTGGGTAGTGACCGAAAGAAAAAGATCGTGAATACAAGTGGCCAAAATTAGTTTTCTTCGTAGAGTACACAGAAGTGCGACCTCAATCGTCAGTTCATCTGAGAGTAAACAGTGGTTAACAGGTGATGGATGGTCAGGAGGACCATACCTCCACCCGCCTTTGCTCTCGATGTCCATCAGAGGCATAACGCACAACTTCAGCCCCCGCACGGCGTCAGGAGGACGGTTCTGACAGTGAGATGTCATTAATTAGAGAATAATCCGGATCTGAAATCAGAGCTGTGGTTTTTGTAGACCTGCTCAGCAGCTGAGGAGTCTTTTAAGTTCAAGTTATTTATTTCTGTCGCGCTTTTTACAACAATACATCATCACAAAGCAGCTTTACAGAATGAAAAGCCTTTAAAACCCCAAAGAGCAAGCCGAAGCGACAGTGGCAAGACAAAACTCCCTGTTATGCTGTTATTTAAGGAAGAAACCTTGTGAGGACCGAGACTCAGTGGGGGTCTCATCCTCTTTCAGTGTCCAGTCAGCAACAACAGTGTAGGACAGCCATGTCCAGATATTTAACAAATGGAAAATCTCTAACAGCTGGAGAACTATATGTGAGTCCATTAGGGGGCGTCCTGCAGGACCGCCAGTCCAATTCATATTCAGGTTCCATCCGGTATTGGTCGGCAGAGCCATGGATGAAGATCTCCAGGAAGCCGGTCACACCTCAAAGAAACAGACGAGGAAGGCAGTGATGAGATGAGCTGAGCGTTTTGTTGGATCCCTCAGATAGCAGATGGTGGCAGCATCCTTTGCATCGTGTCAACAGTTCAATCGAGTGGAAGTAATGTTTTCCTGGCGCGCTGAATCTGATCTGAAATCCCACAGCCGGTCTGATCGCCGTCTCTGCTCATAGTCATTTATTATTTCCAAAATGTCTCTTTTTTTATTGTCACAATTCAAACCACCAAGAGTCTTGCCAGTGCATCATGGGAGATTAATGGCGCGTTCTTGCCACTGAAGCAGTGACTTTAATGCAGTTATGTCCTCATGTTCTAGAGTAAAGAATAGTTCCACCAGCTCGTCTAAACTTGCTGCTAGAAAACCTGGACACTTTAAATTAAATATATTTATTAGTGATGCAGGACGATGTGGCTCGTTTACAGATGTGGCTCATATATTTTTTTAATTACACTGTACTTGCTTCTTGGATTCTGACTTGTTCACACAGACATTACTCTTTTATTACTTTACCTTGTGTATTGGTTTGTATTTGGTATAACTTTATTGTGCAGCTGCCATTTGTAAGTCAAAACTAATATACCTCATTTTAAAACTGGATTCTTAGATGGGGCGGCACGGTGGCTTAGTGGTTAGCAGGTTCGCCTCTCAACGTTAGGGATTCCCTGTTTGAATCCCCATCTGGGTGAAGATTACGTGTCCTCCCCGTGTCCACGTGGGTTTCCTCTGGGTTCTCTGGTTTCCTCCCACAATCGAAAAACATGGATCAAGTCCATTAAGTTCTCCAAATTGCCCCATATAGAGTGTGTGTGTGTGTGTAAGTGAGTATGTGCCCAGCGATGGGTTGGCGTCCTGTCCTGGGTCTATCTGCCCGTCTATCTGACCGGTTCTTAAACTTTGGAAGGGAAAACTTACACAGAGATGAGAAGAACATGCAAACTTGCAAAGAAAAGTGTGGCTGCCTAAGGTTTAGTGTTGAGCTGTCGGTCAGAAGGTTAGGTTTAGGGACTCCAAGTCCACTAAAATTAAGAAGGTTGCCAGTGTGGGCCGTTACGCAAGGCCCCTAACCCTCCATTAATCCAACACGCCACTGTTACTGAAAATAATAATGCAGGTTTTTGATGTTGTTACTTTAGTGAATGGACTTTTCACAGTTTAAAAGCATGTATTGATCGGGTGGTGGATGATTCTCAGTTCTGCAGTGATACTGACATGGTGGTGGTGTGTTGGTGTGTGTGTTGTGCGTGTACCAGTGGTACCTACACTACTGAATGCTGGCATTTGGACGTTTGGTTTTGTTGATTATTCTCAGTGCAGCAGTGACACTGTGGTTCGCTGTCTGAATATCACATCATATGGTGACCCCCCCCCCCACCCCACCACCACCACCACCGCCGGTCTCACTTCAGTCCTGAGGATCCATTATGGCTTCACAGACGTGATCAGGTTTTTGCACTGCTGACGTACATCATTTGGTCATTTTAATTTGGTCATATATTGGACGCTTTTATCCAAAGCGACTTACACGGTGAGCACAGGGTTCATCACAGCGCCCCCTGGAGCAATGAAGGGTCTCGCTCAAGGACCCACACTGGTAACTTCAGTGGATCTGGGATTTGAACCCCCAACCTTCAGATTGATAGCCCTGACCACTGAGCTACCACGCCCTGGCAAGTAGGCAAGGTAGCAACGTACAGAAGTCTGAATTGTACATCATTTGTTTCAGACGTCAGATGGACCGTTGTCTTTGTCTCAGATGAGCGTGGTACCTGTGTGGACCTTTGCACCACATTGCTGTGTCCTCGTTTGTCCACGGCGTGTTTGTTAAAGCGCTAATGTGTACATTGGACCGTGTGCTCATCTCCCACTCTCAATCTGCTCCACGCTGACTGTCCTCACATTGTCACCGGAGTCAGTCTGTTCCATGACTTTTCTCCGTCCATCTTTCCATTCCGCTGTAAACCGTTCAGTCCCTCTCGTCCGTCACCCCGAAGTAAGACAATGACTCTTTTCTGCAGCAGAGAACCTGCTCTGAGAGGCACGAGCACCACACTGACATCATGGCCCTTTGGAGCATCGGTTCCAGATCTGCTGCTATAACCTGATGCGATCACGACTGCGCGGCGTCAAGTCAGAACGTAGTTATTTATCTTATTTTTTCGATTGCCAGAGAAGCATAACTTGATGGCGGGGGCCGATGAGAAGGGCGAGTGTGATGTGACAGTGGCTGTACAGTGCACATTAATGTCCCTGTGCTGAGTGGTGTCAGGCTCGAGCTGGTCTTGCTCAGGACATCCAGAACAATGGGCTCTGTGTGTGGAGGCGCAGGGGGTAGGCATGAATAGAGGATGGGGGTTTGGATGGCTTGCAAGTGGACTGTCATTTCACTAAAGACGGAGGCATAAATAAGTGTTGTAATAGATTATGTAAACGCCTCACGCCCATGTTCATGATGTCATATCTGTCTATGTGCTGTCAGAGTTTAGGACAAGAAGCAGATGTTCCCGAAACTGGAACCGAGTCATAACCCCATCTCACTATAGCTAGGGTTCAGGTTCAGTTTACAGGGGGAGTGGCCTTGGTCCTTTCCCTTTGAAGTTTGCATGTTCTCCTCATGTTTGTGTGGATTCAATAGACGAAGCCCCGTAAATCTTATTTTATAGTGTGTGTGTGTATATATAAATAACTCCCACTGTTATTCCCTCTCTCTCTCGCCCTCTCTCTCTCTCTCTCACACACACACACACACACACACACACACACAGAAATCACTGACAATCGAATTGTGATGCACCATATAAATGTGAAAGCAATATAAGTTAGGATCTCGTTCCCAGAAAGCAGTATGCTGAATTCAATAACAGACTGACAGCAGTCATGCATTTCTATGATTTAGCACGAGGCCCTCCTCAATTTATGAGCTCTGTGAAGGAAAAAAAAAGAATAAATAAAAAAAAAACTCCTGAAATTGTTTGCAGGGAAGGCGTGATGACGATCTCACGACCAAGAATGACACTCTATCGAAAGTATTGTACGGTGACTGACCTTTGCTCGAGTTATCTGCTTGTTATCCCTGCAGAATGGTTTAATCAGGAGTTAAATGGGACCAGCCACTGATTAAAATACAAAAAAATCAAATCACATTTAAGAAAATAAGAGTTAATACATCAAATGTTTGATTACGTGAGAATCAACGTAACAAGCTCAAGCTCAACCTTGAGCTTAAACTCAAGCTCAAGGTTTAGCCAACCTGCAAATCACTAACCTCCCACAAACCTAAGGAAATGTAAAAGGATGAAGTAATAAGATTATTAATGTTATTATGTGTAATTGTAATTTGTACTTCCAGCTGAAAGATAAGATCTTAATGATCAAACCCACCACTGAACACTGACCAATTAAAAAAAAACACTAATAATCATCCATCCATCCATTCATCCATTATCTTCCACTTTATCCTCTATTAGGGTTGCGGGGGGTTCCCCATACCCATCCAGGGGAGAACGTTTCGGGCGCTGGGCAGATACACCCAGGACAGGACGCCAATCCATCACTGGGCACACACTCACACACACATACACACTCTATATGGGGCAATTTGGAGAACTCAATTGACTTGGTCCATGTTTTGGACTGTGGGAGGAAACCGGAGAACCCGGAGGAAACCCACGCAGACACGAGGAGAACATGCAAACTCCACCCTGATGGGGATTCAAAGCTACGTCACTAATAATCGAACACATTTAATTTTACTGTTAAAGCCTCTATTACAGCAGTTTAATGCTTTGAGGTTTTTTCTCTGTGATGTCATCGATGTTCTCCACATCTCTGGATTATTTGTGAGATGAACCCTGGATCATGTGGAGCTGCTGCTGCTGTAACAAATCTCAGAACGTCATTTACTTCTTTTCTCACTTTGATTAAACGAAACGGGCACAAAAATAATGTTAAAACATTAAGCTCTTAATGATTTCCGCAACAAATCATTAGTCAGTAAATTAGCAAGAATAAGACAATTAGATGAAGCGACTTCTGAAGCCTTATGGGTAAAAACTCGCGGGCAGCTTTTACAGACGAAAATAAAACCAGGAAAAAACACACGCTAGGCAAAAGTTCTGCGTCCAATCAGAAATGTGGATTCTTTTAATTGATGTAAGGAATTTATCTCCGTGTTCTAATAATAATAATAATAATAATAATAATAATAATAATTCATTCATTATCTTCCGCTTTATCCTCTATTAGGGTCGCGGTGGGGTTCCCCATGCCCATCCAGGGGAGAACATCTCGGGCGCTGGGCAGATACACCCAGGACAGGACGCCAATCTATCACTGGGCCCACACTCACTCACACAGACACACTCTATATGGGGAAATTTGGAGAACTCAATTGACTTGATCCATGTTTTTGGACTGTGGGAGGAAACCGGAGAACCCGGAGGAAACCCACGCAGACACGGGGAGAACATGGAAACTCCACCCAGATGGGGATTCGAACCGGGAATCCCTAGTGCTGAGAGGAGAACATGCTAAACCACTAATCCACCGTGCCGCCCCCTAATAATAATAATAATAATAATAATAATAATAATTAATTCATTCATTATCTTCCGCTTTATCCTCTATTAGGGTCGCGGGGGGGTTCCCCATGCCCATCCAGGGGAGAACGTTTCGGGCGCTGGGCAGATACACCCAGGACAGGACGCCAATCTATCACTGGGCACACACTCACTTACACACACACTCTATATGGGGCAATTTGGAGAACTCAATTGACCTTGATCCATGTTTTTGGACTGTGGGAGGAAACCAGAGAACCCGGAGGAAACCCAAGCGGACACGGGGAGAACATGAAAACACCACCCAGATTGGGATTTGAACCGGGAATCCCTAGTGCTGAGAGGAGAACATGCTAAACCACTAAGCCACTGTGGAGGAGATGTGTGTTGTGAAATTTTAAGCAAACTGCTGACTGAGTCGGTGTTATGGGGCGAGTTAGGAAGATCGTTCCATCATTCAGCTTCATGAGAAGCACCTCCAGCTGATCCAGAACTCTGCAGCCGGTCTGAGGTCCAGTGGTCCATGTAAGTCCCCGGCTCGTCTCTCTGTGATGGTTTGCATTTGTCTTCCGTATTAAATTCAAGGCTTTTATTCTGGGCTGCAGGGCGATCTCGGGATCTACTCCCTCTGAACTGCACTTTTTTTCGTACCCTGGTGAAGTTAAAGCACGGAAAGTCTTCCATTTTAAGACAATGTCCCAAAAACCAGGTTATAAGTACACAGAGGGTCATGAGGCAGGTCTGTTTCATCCTAACCAACAGGCAGCGACAACCATTACAATGTCTTTATTATTAGAACTTCTTCTTCTTCCGGTGTTTTAACTCTTTATTTTTCACCCCACAGCATTTTAAACTTTGGCCCAGTGTTTTACGCCGGATGCCCTCTCTGACTCAACCCTGTCCGTCTACCGGACACGGGCACACACAGACTATTAGACAATTTAGAGCTGCCGATTCACCTTGAAACCATATTTTTGGACTGTGGGAGGAAACCCACATGGACACGGGGAGAACATGCAAACTCCACCCAGATCGGGATTAGGACCGGGAATCTTCAGTGCTGAGAGGAGAACATGCAAACCACTAAGCCAATGTGCCGCCCTGTCTTTATTATTAGAAGAGGTCGTAATTAATTCTGGGCGGCACGGTGGCTTAGTGGTTGGCATGTTCTCCTATTGGCACTAGGGATTCCCGGTTTGAATCCCAATCTGGGTGGAGTTTCCATGTCCTCCCCATGTCCGCGTGGGTTTCCTCCGGGTTCTCCGGTTTCCTCCCACAGTCCAAAAACATGGATCAAGGTTAATTGAATTCTCCAAATCGCCCCATATAGAGTGAGTGTGTGTCCAGTGATAGATTGGCGTCCTGTCCTGGGTCTATCTGCCCAGCGCCCGAAACGTTCTCCCCTGGATGGGCATGGAGAACCCCCCCGCGACCCTAGTAGAGGATAAAGTGGAAGATGATGTATGTAATTAATTCAGTTTTTTTTTTTTAAGGTCTGTTGTTTTTGTGCACTGTTCGTGACGCCGCACCCAAAACCCGAACCCCCTCAGAGCAGCATGATGTGAAAATCAGTCAGAATTATAAAGTGATTTCAGATCAAATGCGAACCCAGTGGAGCAGACGGTGAGTCTTTACAGAGATTAGTCTTGTTATTTTTACACCGCAGCATCCCCGCACAGCCCTGCTCCTGGATTCGCATCCGACGAACGAACGCGATGACGCACTCTCGCAGCTTTTAACGTTCTAAAATAGTCCCATTGAACACGGTCATGATTCTGATCCTGACTCAACTGAACTTCAGCGCCAAAAATGTCATCTCCCCCGTCTCATCCGCGTCGTCTCTCATCCCCATCCCCTCGCAGACACCTCAGACTCCATCCAGCCCTCCGATCCACCGGCTCGCGTTCCATTTCACTCAGCCTGTGAGATGCGTATTATGTATTTCTCATTCCGTCGTTTGTTGCGTTCTCGCTCAGCCTTACACGTATTTTGTTGTGCCAGTGGAACAGTGGCGCTCATTGTGCGTGGAGAGCGTCGGGGGGCCGCTTTATGAATGGCCTCTGGATCAGAACAATGCTCTGTACACTGAAGCCCTGACATCGCTCTGTAGAATAGGAGGAGTGTTGGGGCGAGGTACAGCAGATCTTGACTTCAGGTGGGTGGTGCGAGGGGGTGTGCGAGGAGGGATGTTCGTAACAGCGTGCGGCTGCTCGTCCTGCTGATTAACGCTCACTTTGGAATGAGGAGAGGAGGCCTGAAGTCAAATTGCTGGGTGAGTCTCATTCAGTGTTCAATTCTTCGGAGAACTTTACGTGTTGAACGATGTCGCTGTCGCCGTCCAGATGTGCTGGACGACGGCCGAGGAGACTGACGTGCCTCTGAAACGCAGATCCAGTCGCTCTGTTGCTACTTGTTGCCAATATGAGAACCTGCTCTTCGGGTGATATGAGTGCGTCTTGCTGTTTGGAGATAAGCCGGAGCGGGGGTGGTTTGGAGAGCTTTGCTCTGGTTGGCATAAGCGTGCAGGATGGCACCGTGTCTGAGAGAATAAGGTAGAGAAAGCAAGCGAAACGGGACCGACCGGCAGAGATGCTCTCATTAGGGAGGGGTGACCTTTACAGTTCACTAAATGAATTCTTCACGTTAGTTTTATCTCAGAATCAATCGATCACAGGAAGCTGTTCTGTAATTATAATATGTTTTTGTCCAAAATGCTTCTAATTAATAATATTGTGTGCTTTAAATTACTTAATTTAAGAATTAATACATTATTTATTGAATATTTTCATTTATTCAGGTTTGTTGAGCTTTATAGCCACATTTTAATTACAGTATGTGTTTAAGTAATTATGATGTTTTGCATTTGTCATATTCAGTATTTAATATCATTTCTAACATGGCTGTTCATAAACCACAGTTTGCATATTTTAAACTATTAGAATATTGAAGCCACACCCGCTTAAATATCAGCACTATATTAAATACAACAGAGCAGCAACTCTAAAAATAAAGCTTCTCCATAATGCACTATAAGACGACGGGTTAGTCCGAGTTGGATCTGAGCCTCAGCCACTTCTCCCCGAGGTGTGGGCAGGAAGCTACAGCACATAGAGACCACTGAGTCCACCATCTGCCCATAGCTTCGTTCAGCGTAGAGCAGCGAACGCACACGGCAGAGCAAACAGTTACTCATGATCTCCAACAGAAACGCGAGAGAAAAAATGTATCAGACACAAATCCAACTGTAAATATGTGGGACGGGGACCTGAGGGGCCCCCAATAATTCTATCCACACTTTATTAGTGGTTATTTTTGCTTAGAATTGAATTACAGAGGTAATATGATGTGAATTACAGAGGTAATATGAAGGATGTGGTAGAAAAACGTAGAGAACCAGCTACACCGGCTGCACTGCAGGAAGGAATGTGAACGTGGTGCAGAGCGCCCCGTGTGGACAATAAAATATAACACATGTGTAAATAATTAATAACCTCCTAGTCAAACTTTCTGTCCGTCCTGTACCGAGTTTGGGTTACACTCTGCCTCTGATCGCTGGGATAGGTCCCAGCATCCTCTCTAATTAGGATAAGGTTAAATTAATCACTTTTTGCAGGGATGTGGACTACAGGGCCGTATTTGGTTTTGTGGAAATCCGCCTATCCCACTCCCATCCCTGCTCCCTCCACCATCATTTTGGGGAACCGCAGCTGCAATGCACTACTGTTATCATATCTGCACCTACCGCCTTACTTTCACCAACCCACAGACATGGTTTCACAGTGAATGTGCAGGAAGGGCCCACACTCAGACTCCCCCCGGCCTCAGAGATGTGCAGAGTCTCAGGAAACAATGAAACCCAAGTCCATCCTCCATTTCACTGCTCATGATGGAAAATCTAGCCGTTTATTTCTGTAATAAACCGATAAATGGCTACAGGTTTCATAATTACAGGTTAAATGAACCGAAAGCCTATTTTATTTTTAAGTTCTAAAACTTTTTCTTAAGATTTTGATGCTGATTACAAAAAAAGTTTCTAAGGCTGAACCGGAACCCATGAATGCAAAGCTGATGTTAACATACACAATGCAATAGTAATAAATCTATAAATAAATTTCGGATACTTCAGAATAATACGTTAAAGTGTTCAGGTTTAAATTTAATAAAAATTGCAATGATTTTTACACCTTCGGTTTATTTTCTCTTGAACAATTCACTAGTTTAAAACCGTTGAACGTTCTATAGTTGGTTTGGTTTCTTTTCACACAAGAGCTATGAATGTGTCAGAAGAACCACATGAGAAGATTCCATCTGTCAGAACTTTCTGGTGCAAAAGCAAGAAATGAAACATAGGGTTGATGTCCATGCCGAAATGTTGCATTAACGTTGACGTAGAAATGCTTCATGATGACCACCAACACCAACATGGTATTCCAACGGCCGTTAAAGGTTTTCACAATATTTATTTACCTCACCTTAGTGGAGAACATCTGGATCATGGTCAGATCATCTTCTCACCATAAAGCAACTGCAGAAGTTTATTTGAAACTGCGATCACCAGAAAAGGTCAATTGCTCGATGAGACGGAATGAATGTGTAAATGTGTTACAGTGCGTTGGCTGCACCATAAAGAGTTGGTGTTTTGCCATTAAGCCTGTTCCAAACCGGGCATGTATGTGTGGTGAAGCTTAAACCCACCAAACCAAACCAAACCAAACCCTTATTCAAGAAGTAATGTCCACCTCTTGTATTTGGTAGTACGAGCTAAAATACTTGGCACACTGTTGATGAAACCAATGAATCAACTGGAAACCATCATGACGTTGGCTAATAGGATCCGGTGCATCTCCATGAGTCCAAATATCTCCTTAAAAAAGGTTTCTAACTGAGGTTCAAACTTACCGTCATGCTCAGAACCAGTCGCTTACCAGGATTTCGTCTGCGGCTCACGGACAAACAATGTTCCCACGTAGGAGTAATTCTGTTTAAAGGCCATCTGGTCCTCTGGTTATTTTAGTGGGCACCTGTTTTCGCGTATGGGGTACACGTCATGGGCAAAGCAAGCTGTGCGTTGACCTGTTCCTGGAAAAAAGAAAACCTGGCAGTTTATTCAAGCAATAAATAAAAATAAAACGATGGTTTCATCTGCCCACGGACGGGAATGTTACAGAGGAAGGCTTAATGTTGACAAACGTGGATCTATGTTTTTAACAAGACCCTTAATGTCCTTTGTCCTCTCAGCTGGTGGATGACATATGGTCTGTAACTGAGTCACAGCAAGTCCGTATAAAAGTAAAAGCATTGTGAGCGGGCCGTCAGAGCGTTCAGTGTGACCGAGTTTAGACTTATATTAAAAATTATTATTCAGTAAATGTTTTTCTGACCGCCGTCACTGAGCTCGCTTCATTTCAGAGACGGCCGTGCTGTGGTGAATGCAGTCATGAGTGTGTGGGATTTATTTCCATGTGTAGGGTGTTTGTGGCATCTTGTGTGACATCGACGTTCACAGGCTGCCTGTTGTGGTGCTTGCTCTTTTGAGTTCGCCCGTGGTAGCTCAGCGGTTGGGGTTTTGGGTTTCAGTATAAAGACTGAGGGTTAAACCCTGCGTCTAACGTGGGCCCTTAAAAAAAAAAAAAAAAAACCCTTAACCTTCACCGCTGTTAAGATTTAAAAGTTCAGATTAGACAGATTACGTTGAGTTAACACGTTTTTTTTTTTTTATTTTTTTTTTTTTTGTATATGGTGCTTCAGAACTTGTTCGCTAAATATAAATGGTATTCTTTTATAAACAAAATATAAATCTTATTAAACACATGAGCAGCCTACACAGACTATTTACCACCTAAATACGAGTTTTGGTTGTGATGTTAGAGTTCTTGGCACCGAAGCAGGAGATCCGCTGAGGGTTATGGGTAATGAGATGAGGAATCAGATCAGACATCTGCAAACCCCAAAACACAATCAAAAGTCTTCCTATTGTTTGAAACATCTTATTTTTTATTTTATTCCTACACTATGTGGAGTTCATCTGAACAGAGAATCTGAAGGCCGCTCAAGGAGGTTGAGTCCCCCACTTGGGACTGGGAGTCTCAGTTTTCCCAAAATCCCAAAGTCTCTTCCTTAAAATAACAACATGACAGGGAGTTTTTTCTTGCCACTGTTGCTTTGGCTTGCTCTTTGGGGGTTTAAAGACTTTTAACTCTGTAAAGCTGCTTTGTGACGATGTGCTGTCGTAAAACGTGCTATATTAATAAATTACTTGAACTTACTTGAATCTGTTGAAAACATGGCATGACCGCATACATTTGGCCCTTTACAGGAGATGAATTATAATGGTCTGCAGATTTCAGTGTTGTGCATTTATAGTTCGTCAACCGTAGCACCAACCAACAGACCAGATTAACAACAATTTTCATGATTATAAAATTTTTTGGTTTTATTGGCAGGGAATTTGTGTTAGATCAGCTTTTATCTTTTACATTAAATAGTGGAGGCAACATAATGGAGGCTCAGACATTCAGACGGGACTGATGGAAGTTCAGCCGATGGCAGACGTGATGAGGAATGTCTGGTGTGGGCTCAGAATACGGAAAAAAAAAATCTCTGAATATTCAAAACTGCCCACCACACGCTCTTCGCATGTCCGTCACTAATGCAGTCTTTATAATCCTCTTATCTGCATCGCTGACTCTCTCCTCCTTACCTCCATGCCGGACTCGTTTCAGACTCCGGGAGACGAGAAGACCTGTGGATTTTGGAGCGTTGGAGCGTTGGAGAGCTGGAGCAGAGCAGCGACTGGGCTGGAATGAGGCAAGTGCTTTGGACTAAAAGACCTTCTGTTGTTCGTTGGATGTGAATGCTCTTTTTGTTTTTGCTCCATTATCTCACTGCTGAAGTTACACCAACATTTTCCTCTCAGCGCTGAGACGGTGGCATAAAACGCTCTCTTCACGCTGTTTTGCCAAACTTACAGACGATGAAGATAAAGCGATTAGGAATAAATTAGAATTGATTTAGAGTTTAGTCTCAGATTTCAGCTTTCTTTACCTGTACCAAAGTCAGAAAGCAGGTTTCGATGTTCTGCGGGGGGAGAGGACTGACTTTATTGATCAGGCATTGCTTTCAGCAGATTGTAGATGAATCATGTGATTATATAAAAGCAGAAGAACGCTGCAGTGAGCTGAAGGTTGCGGTCAGGTCTCAGAGTGAGGTGTCCTGCTCACACTGACTCACTGTTTACTGACATGAGTTGTTCTCTCACTCATCAGTCACTTTGGTTAAAAGCATCTGCTCAATGACTGAACCTGATCTAATATTCTAATAACATACAGAGATACGTTATGATTAAATCTCCTCAATATACTTTAAACTGGGGTAAAATTAGAGTCATGGCCCATGTAGGTGATAAAAATCATAATCTGTATTTATTTTTGTAATTAATGTCAAAATATTAAAGTCTAAAGATAAAAGAGCTCATTTAGGAAATAAGGTTTAAAATGGACATGATGGAGCTTGGTGATCACATCTCACCGGTCCTGCAGGAACTCAAATCAAATCAAGTTTATTTGTCACATGTGTATTTAAACACGGTACAGCCAGCAGTGACATTCTTTACCGACATCTCAGCAGGGAGTAAAAATTAGGAATTACAAAATAGCAAAAGATATATATATATATATTTACAATGTTCAAAGTTAAAAGGTAAAAAAAGAAACTATGCCAATATGGCACTGTACAGATATAACAAAAAATTGTTTATATAGTGCATGCTGTAGTATTAACTAAGGCGGCAGGACAACCGCTGGAATTACAACCCTGTTGCATTATCCCTCCTTCACTAAGCTTTGTAGTTGGTACCGTCATGCTGAGTCATGTACAAGCAGCTGCTCATTCGTTAAAAATCTGAAGCTCTGAGCTCACACTTATTGTTCTGATGATATTTTTAGAGGAGGCAGCAGATTTTTGGTGATGTTCATACACTAATGGCCTCAGGTAGATATCAGTCTAATTAAAAACTGTGAATTCATCCAAAAATGTAAGGGAAAAAAATAATGTATACACTAGGTGTTCTATATTTCATGGATGAGTGTAATGTGATTGTAACAGTTAATACTTTTGTTGTACCTTGTTATAGCAACTGTCTGTTGTGCAGCTTTTATTCACTTTGGATTTTAGGCTTTCTGTATTCTGGCAGCATTTGTTCCCGATGGCGAGATATAAGTCATGAAAATAAGCACTGGAGCTTTCCTTCATTAAAAAGATAATTAATAAAGCATGCATTTGCAAATATTAGGTTTATTGTTCTGTCTATTGTGAACTGGAGCTGGACGTTCGGTTGATTTGCGTGTTTTAAACGTATTTTCTGAACTTTCTGTGGCTGTTCTAAAGGCAGAAAGAACGAGCTGATGAAAAATGGTCGTCTCAACTTATTTATTGAGAACAAAGAAAACCCTTAGCGTTCAGGTGCTGTGAACGCCTCCGTGTTCTGAGTGAGAGAGAGCGCCCCGCAGTGCTTACCTGTGCATATATCCGTTAAGTCAAGTTCCCGCCCCTAACTGCCTAAGCCAATCACAAACTACCGCCCTAGTTTTAAATCAGCCAATCCAAGCCCAGGGTTTTGGTTCACATCTAACTGGCCCCACACCCCACTTCCCAATAGCAGCAAGCCCACATTAAAGTCCTTTGTTTGAATACGAACTTTCAGCCATTTTTGGGACTCTTATTATGTGCAAGTAATTAAAAATTTCTGACATACGTTAACGTTCTCTTCACGGATACTGTAACGTTCTCCTGTAGACTTCCATCTGCTGCCAAACTTTCCCGTTCCTTTATTCTTTTTTGATTGAAACCTCAGCTGCCGTAAACATATTGAGCTTCATGAGATGATTATCTGAGAAAATAAAGAACCAAAGACCCATCATCTGAGATGTCTTTGTGATATAATCGGACGGACCATTAAAGTCTTTATGGATGGTGTGACGTAGTGGATGATCACACATACAGGTCCTGTAACACACACTCAGCACATCTGGATTGAAGCTGCTTATGCAAAAGTCACATCTGCTTCATTTACATATCTGGACACTGAAGTCCTGGTCATTTTGTAGTTCAACAGAAGTTTAGTCCATATTTAGTACATCATGTCACCTCACAGCCGCCGGCGGGGGTGCGATGGTGGTCATCTAGACTGATATACTTATATATTTATATACATTAAGGACCTGTGTGCCAGGCAGAAGTGTTAACTGCCCACCTCTGACGCATATTAATGATCCAACAACTTTATTGTTAGAGCCACTTATTATAGATGAGTTTCCCTGGAGGTTGCTGGAGTTAATTACAGTTTATCGTCTGTGTCGCTTTATAGAGATGTTTTAAGTTGCCAAACCACATCATCACCCCCCCCCCCCCAATCTGCCACGGCTTGATCCTGTTTTCTTTTTGCTTTTTCTTCTTTTTTTATTATATTTTTTTGTGTTTATGTACATACATAAAAAGCTGTGAGATACAGATTCAGATTAGCAGTGTATAAATTATCGAATGCAGTCTGTGTGGTTTTTATGTCGAATTAAAAAAAATTTAATCCGCCGTATAGATTTTTTTTTTTTCTTTTTTTGTAGGATGTAACCTATTGAAATAATTGCAGATAAACACTGAGAAATGATGGAGATGTTATGTGAACTCCTGAGAATCTGCAGGACAGTTTACTCTACAGGCCAAAAGTTTGAGAACACCTCCATTGTTCCATTTTTTTACTTATATTTACACAACTGTAATTGTGTTCTTATGATAAAATGCAGATTTTAGACTCCTCAACGTTCCACCTCTTACAGAGAACATCAGAACACAATAGATTCGTTCTCTCTAAAGTAGAACTCGGATATTACTTCCAACGTAAAGTTCTTCTAACGTTGTTACAGAAGTTCCACAAAGGTTCTGCACTTGTATTACTTTCACCCTGAGTGAAAGTAAAAGTTCAAGAGAAAGTGTTCATCACTTACAATCTCAGTGGGGTCTGGAGACAGTACAGAACATTAGATTCTTTAAAACCTACCACCTTCTGTTCTGCTGTGTTCTTCTAAAGTGATTCTGACAGAACCTAGAAAATGTTTTGGGTTCATCAACTGGGTGTAGATCAGAGGGTGGTGTCTGGAGCTTCAGAACTCTGTAGAGTGACCGTCACCAACTCTGGATCACAACAGAACCAGACCATCAGGGTTCCTCATCCATGTTCTATAGTTGATATCACATACTGAGGAACCTTCCGGTTACATACTGGGTGGTGTAGAAGATTCCTGAATGATGTTTCAGATATATGACGTTCTGATGCATCAGTCCATAAGAAGTTGGTTCAGTTGGTTCAGTTTTGCAGACGCTTTTATCCAAAGCCACTTAAATATTTACTTTTTTTTTTTTTTCTTTTTTTTTTTTCTACAACAGGTATTTGTTAAAGAGATGCGTCTTCAGTAGTTTCTTAGAACTGTTTAGTGATTCTGCCTTACTGACAGATTTGGGAAGATGGTTCCACCATGTTGCGGTGATGAACGCCACGGAGTGAGAATCAGCTCCTCTGTGAGGTGGAACCACCAGGGGGCGATCATCACCGGAGCGAAGTGAACGAGTCGGAGTGTATTTAGAAAAGATAGAGTGAAGGGAGGAGGGGCCAGATCCAGAGATGGTTCTGTAGGCCAGAGACAGTGACCTGTACCTTTATGAACTAAACCGTAGGCGTGTCAGTGACAGCTAGATGTTCTTTAGTTTACGATCTCGTCCTGTTCAGAAACTCGTGTCAGAAGAGCTGATCATGTTAATACGTTTTATTTTTCACTAGTAATAAAATTAGCACAGACTTAATGACATCACTCCAGTTGTGACGAGCATTTTGTAAACATGTTAATCACCGAGATTTCTACAGCAACCCAACGAAAAGCTCACCATCTGCGGCGTCTGTTTGTTCTCAAGTCTGGTGTTTGTGAAAGAGAGGAAAAAAAAAACAAAAAAAACGCAAGTGTGTGTGTGTGTGTGTGTGTGTGTGTGTGTCATTGTCACTGCAATAATGTCATTCCACTCCAGTTAGAGATGACTGTATGAGCACAGAGCTGCTGGTCTTTTGGGTCAGTAAACTTGTTATTATAATGAGCCCGTTTGTTCTCCTTACACACTGCATCTCTGAACCAATCAAACGCATCTTGGGTGTAAATATATAATTATCCTTGTAGTGTGTGTGTGTGTGTGTGTGTGTGTGTATAAGTTGGTGGCTTGAGGTTAATTAGATGTCATGATGTCACTTCCTTCTCATTTCAGAGAGAGCAGTAGAGTTGATCTGTAGTGAGAGAGCCGGCCGACGACAAGGAGACGTTGAAAAGCTGCCGTCTGACTCAGTCCAGCTATTTAAGGTGTTTCTCGAGTTATCGCACTATAAACAATACACACATGCATATGTGGACCCCTTCCTGTCTAACACTTTATTGAGTGGCAATAATTCAGCCCATAAAGAAGAGGCTTAAGTTTTAGGTTTAAGTTCAAGTCATTTATTTATTTATTAATGAACATATTTTTATTTACTTTTAAATTTTTTTTTTTAGTACATTGTAATAGTACATTGTTACAAAGCAGCTTTACAGTGTTGTAAGCCTTTAAACCCCCTAAGAGCGAAGCGACTGTGGCAAGAAAGGACGTCCTGTTATGTTGTTATTTAAAGGAAGAAACCTTGTGAGGACCGAGGCTCAGTGGATAATGTTGTAATAATAATGTTGATAAAATTAAAATATGATGCAAATGATTTTACATTTCTACGTTGCACATGTTGATGGTGACATATTTCAGTAAATTAACGCAACATGGAGTTTGACCGGTGGGGGGTGGGGGTGGGTGGGGGGGGGATTGCATAAGACTGTATATTTTTCAAAACATTGCTTTTGGTTTCACTGCAAAAAAAAAAAAAAAAAAAAAAATAGAAGCTCATCCTGTGGGTGCTGCTGGCCTGGAAAACCTCTGAGTCTATTTTTTTGGAGATTATCAGGTGTTTTGTAAAATCTAAAAGAACAGAGGAATTCAAAAGGACTTTGGATCGCTTTGAGTGATTTTTCTAAACCATCAGTCATGACCCATGCAGAAAAATGACTTGATAATTATTTATTATTACATGCAGCAGGCACCAAAAGTGCCACACATTATACATGGTGTGGGTCCAACCTTCCCAACTTGGTTTGAGGTCAGAACACAGGGGCCATACAGCGCCCCCTGGAGCAATGAGGGTTAAGGGTTGTGCTCAAGGAGCCACATTGGTAACTTCAGTGGACCTGGGATTTGAACCCACAACTTTTTGATTGATAGCCCAACACCCGAACCACTGAGCTACCGCACCCCATACACCAAATACATGGGATGAATTCATCTTCTCATATGAGTGCCACCTTTGGCCCACATGCAGATCTTGAGGGCTGACCGTTGACCAGCGGAGCTTCATCTCTTTCCATTTCGCTAGTTATTTAGAGAAGCAGACTGAACTTGTAGTTAAGTTCTGGAAAGAGGAAGTGTGTGAGTGAGTGCATGGTCACCATGACTTCTGTTTATTACCCTGCACCCGAAACAGATGACACTGGAGATTTGACTGCATTCAGTTTTAATGAAAAAGAAATGAGCAAAGTCAAGACCCCGAATCTGCTCAAATGCCCCACGGCCTCCTGGGGCTGTGGTAACAAGGCAACAGGGGCTTAAAGAGGCTAAATAAAAATGATAAAATATGTTTAACTTCCGTATTCTTTTGAAAATAAGTAGGACTTACATAAACTATGTTAGATTCACAACTCTGCTGTCTGTGATTATTTATAGTCGCCGTTAAACCGAGCGTTTTCTGTCAGTGTTATTTTTCCACGTCTTCAGTTCCTCTCCTTTATCATTCATCTGGTTTTGTTGTTTTTGTTTCTAATTGACCCCGATCTATTTATACCACCGGCATAAGCAGTCTTCAGAGGAGTGGAGTATCATTCTACATATATATATATAAAATCATATATACTACAAAATGTACACATCTGCTGTTCTACAACTACAACAACTGTTAAATTGTTTTCATCATGTACTAAAGTTACTCTCTTCTTTATGTTTACGGAGTTTTACGTAGTTTGATTGACAATGTGTTGCTTTTCTGCAATTACCACCTCATTTAAGTTCTAATCATATGTGCTTTATTACTTTATTGCTGTGCAATTCTGTTTTTCATATCGTCTCCCCCTGTATTATATGCCATGTGGTTTTTTTTTGTATATACTGAGCTCTATTTCTATTACATTTTTTCTTTTTAAAGTCCTTCTTGTAATAGATACATCGGATGTGTCTATAACTTTTTCTACTTCTGAGAAATGTGAATTTCCCACAAATAATGGATTATCTGATCTTATCTTATCTTATCTTTTGTATGTTTTCTCTTTATTATTTAAACTCATTGATTCTTATTTGATATGTTTTCAGGTGTATTGTTCTGAACTCAGCTGAGATGATGAAGTGTCCGGAACTGCTGCTGTGTTTAGTGCTTCTAGTATCAGGTAAACCATGTCTCTGACCCAAAGCACATTTTTATATTTACAACCTTTTATTTTAAACCATTAAAACAGTATGGACTCAGGAACGTGTCCACCTCTGCACTCATGTCCTTTTTACGATGCATTTTAAAGATAGAATACAGATAGAGGCGCAAAACGAGGCCTGGCAAAGTCCTGCTAAAATAATCGTGAACATTTTGGACTTCGGGGCAACTCTTTGAGGTGTTACTTAAAGGCACTTCACAGAGTTAATGTCTCTTTGTCCTTACGTTATATAAATTTTAAAAAATTTAATCATTCCTGAGCTCATGTGGCTAAATGTATTAAAGTAGGATTATGCAGTTCCACCGGGGGTCCCAAAGGTTCTTCATATTTAATAGTTAATTTTGGACATTTAGAGATATCTGCCATTTGCAGTGGAGTCTAAAAAAAAAAAATAATAATAATAATAATTAATGTGTACCTTGAAGTTGCTATAAACTTGTCCCTTGTCCCATTTTGTATCACAGACATAATTATGTTAAAAAAAAGATATATATATTTTTTTGTCTTTCCATTTTTCTCTTTATCAAGATATTAGTGCTCAGTGGAACGTGTGGATGCCCAGGGACATTTCAGCCATGACCAACTCCTGTGTGGTGATCCCATGTACATACACTTACCCCTCGGCTGTCAGGCCTTACAGGGGCACCCACGGGATCTGGTATTTTGGCCAGCCTTATCCTCAACTCTTTCCTCCAGTGGTGTTCAAGTCTCGCACAGACATCGTGCATGAAAGCTACAAAGGTCGTTCAAAGCTCCTCGGAGATCTCTCGCAAAAGAACTGCACGTTGCAAATCAACAACCTGGCTGCCGAACACAGAGGGAAGTATTACTTCAGAGCAGATTTGGGAGGAGCCAATATTTACACCTTTCCTGATTACTCTGAGCTGAAGGTGCTGGGTAAGAGCTTCAACTTTGATATCACACACGCCGGACCGGCCGCATGGGCTGGACGCTTTTATGTTATGATGCATTATGTCACTAAAAGCTTTGCTCTTTTTTTCAGACCAGCCCAACATCGACGTCCCAGACGAGATCCTCAGCGATGAAACCTTGGATTTAACCTGCTACGCACCGAACAACTGCCCAGAAATGAGTCCTGAAATTCAGTGGATGTTCACGGACTATCTGCCCGACCCTGTGATTACCCCGGACATGGTGGAAGACAGCAACACCGCAGTGATGTCCAGCACTCTGAACTTCATCCCCAAACCCATGCACAATGGCCAGCTGCTGGGCTGTAGGGTTCATTATCCAAATACCACCTTCGTGTATGAGCGTCTAATCTCACTGGACGTCAAGTGTGAGCAGAAATACACACGTACACACTCCCCACCCCCCCACCACCAAATAAACAAAATTTTATTTTATTGTTATATGTTAGGTTTTATTGTGAAGGGGCATTGCTTCTGTAAAGGTTTCCATACGTCTATAAAGACTTTAATGACACTGATAGATGAGAGGGCCTGGCTCTGTTCTAAACTCTGGTCAGGGTTTGATGGTTGATGAGGTCAGGGGTTCTGTGTGGTTTAGTCATTTACATTTACATTTGGTCATTTATTGGACGCTTTTATCCAAAGCGACTTACAAGGTGAGCACAGGGTTCATCACAACATCTGGGGCAATGAGGATTAAGGGTCTTGCTCAAGGACCCACACTGGTAACTGCAGTGGACCTGGGATTTGAACCCCCAACCTTCAGATTGATAACCCAGTGCCCTAACCACCCCATAATGTTTTCAGAAAGTTGAAGCATATTCAATGTGTGACATAACGCCACGATGGAAGGCTCGAGGGTTATTTACTCAACCCAGCTGCCTGAGTCCGAAACCAACAGGAAACAAATCAAATACACATAATATTAATAATAAAGCCATGCAGCATGGACATAACGTTAGACGGCATGTCACATGGGAACGTTCAATGAATCATATCAATGACATTTTTATTGCTGTCCTCTAATATTCCTTTAACGCCACTGTCCCCTGTAGACGCTCCTCTTAAAGTCTGGGTGAATAACAGCCAGGAGACGATGGAGGGTAGTTCTGTGTTACTACACTGTGATGTGGACAGCAACCCTGTGCCACGCATCTCCTGGATCTTTCAGGGTGAGGAACTGATGACGGAAACAGCCTCAAATTCATCACTTTATCTGGAGAAGCTGACTTCAGAAATGGAAGGTCTTTACACCTGCGTCGGAGACAATGGCTACGGCTCTATGAACTCCTCTTTGTATCTGAGTATCAAATGTAAGTCTTCTACTCGTTTCAGTCCCCTGACATTTGATTTAATGCTTTATTCTATAACATGTCCATCCATCCATTAAGAATCTCTGGGTTCCACTCTCCAGTAGCCGCTCAGGTTCTGTGTCCCCTGTCCTTTAGATCCCCCTCGGGAGCCGTGGGTGAATGACTCTGTGACGGTGATAGAAGGCAACCTGCTGACTCTGTATTGCAGCACTGAAGGCAACCCCTCTCCCACGCTGACCTGGTTAAAGGATGGAGAGCTCATAGGAACCATCACAGCTGACAAAGGTTCCACACTGGAGCTCGCAGTGGTGTCCCCTCAGGACGATGGCACGTACCGCTGTCTGGCTGAGAACGAATACGGCCGGGCAAGCAACTCTTTAAACATCACCGTAGAGTGTAAGTCACCGGTCTGCTCGTCTGCCTTAAAGGCTTTTTGGAAATAATAAAAAGTAGTATATATATATATATTTATAGGTGGCACGGTGGCTTAGTGGTTTAGCATGTTCGCCTCTCAGCTCTAGGGATTCCCAGTTCGAATCCCCATCTGGGTGGAGTTTCCATGTTCTCCCCGTGTCCGTGTTGGTTTCCTCCGGGTTCTCTGGTTTCCTCCCACAGTCCAAAAACATGCATCAAGTCAATTGAGTTCTCCAAATTGCCCCATATAGAGTGTGTATGTGTGCGTGTTTGTGTGAGTGTGTGCCCAGCGATAGATTGGTGTCCTGTCCTGGGTGTGTCTGCCCAGTGCCGGAAACGTTCTCCCCTGGCATGGGGCAAGACAGTATCATTAAGCAGTTTTAAGAAACTACTGAAGTAATGTTCTCATTTGTAAGTCGCCTTGGATAAAAGCGTCTGCTAAAAGACAAAAAGAATATAAAATAAATATATATATATATATATATATATATATATATATATATATATATATATATATATATATATATTTAGTCATTTAGCAGACGCTTAGTGGCTTAGTGGTTAGCACGTTGGCCTCTCGGAAAATATATATATTTCTTGTCTTCGCAGTCGCACCAGTTCTTCTGGACGAGTCCAAGTGCACTATAGTCCGGGAGGGTATACAGTGCGTCTGCGTGGCCTCGGGGAACCCTGAGCCGTCCATTGAGTTTTTCCTGCCCGACAAAAACATCACAGTTAATGAAAGCAATAGCAAGTTTAACTACTTCACCCACTCTGACGGCTACAAGACGACGGGCGGGATCAAACTGCAGGCCAAGATCGACAGAGAAAACAACGGCGACGTGGATGTCAATGTCAACTGCATCATCTCCAACAGCTACGGCTCTCAGTCTGTTCAGCTGGAGCTCCAGCAAGAAAGTGAGTTTGTGGGACGAAATGTTTTCCAACACTGAACCTTAGTGCTGGAGAAACTCTGTAAGAGATGGACAGCAAGTTCAAGTTCAAGTTATTTATTTATGTCGTGCTTTTTACATCAGTACATCGTCACAAAATAGCTTTACAGAATGAAAAGCCTTTAAACCCCCAAAGAGCGAGCCGAAGCGACAGCGGCAAGACAAAACTCAGTTATGTTGTGATTTAAGGAAGAAACCTTGGGAGGACCGAGACTCAGTGGGGGACTCATCCTCTTTGAGCGGCCGGGCAGCAACAACAGTGTAGGACAGCCATGTCCAGATATTTAACAAATGGAAAAACTCTAACAGCTGGAGAACTATATGTGAGTCCATTAGGGGGCGTCCTGCAGGACAGCCAGTCCAATTCATATTCAGGTTCCATCTGGTATTGGTTGGCAGAGCCATGGATGAAGATCTCCAGGAAGCCGGTCACACCTCAAAAGAAACAGACGAGGAAGGCAGTTAAAGCTAATAATAAAGCACGGCATTTAATTAATAAGTAATTAATTGACACAGTGCATCATGTGACTCTGGCATCACTGATTAGAGCAGCAGAACTAAAAGAGGCAGATACTGCAGGGTACATAGTTGAGATGGCGCCCTGGAACAGCATCATTTCAGTGCCACACCCCCCCATTAATGATGAGGTGGGTGAAGAGGTGAAACGGCAGCATACACTGATCACAGATTACCCCCCAACACAGCCAAGTCTGAGATCTACATCTTTATCTACAGGGGATTAGTTAAACGCAAGATTAAATAAATGTGTTTTTAATTTATTTTTAAAGATTAATCGTGATTCAGAATCAGCAGGGGCCTTCACGACCGTTCACTTCACATCATTATTATTATTTTTATTATTATTATTATTATTCCACTCTGATAGCTGTATGTTTCAGCCTTTAAGTAAATAATTGCAGCTCTTGATGTAATCTCAGCTCACGATTCAGACATCCTGTCATGTTTCAGAGAAGTACATGATGGCCGTGATAGTGGGAATCATCGGAGGCGTGGCCGTCATCGCCTTCATCGTTGCAGCTGTAAGATATGTTGGACAGAACAACCAAAAGTAAGTGGCACACTCATGAGTTTCCCAGAGCTGGGAAAACGGGCAAAACATGGAAACACCAAAGCCTAGTCATCCATTCTCAAATGTGTTTCTTTTGGCATTTCCTGTTTACCTCATGCCCCATTCACAGACGAAACAATTCGATCGAATGGTAAGATGGTTACACATGCAATGAGTTGGCAAACAAAACGACCGTGTTGACCATGATGCGTTCTCCAGACCACCCGACTAACAAGACTCTATTTGCACTCCATTGCTTTTAGCCTTTACTGCTAAGCTAATCCAAACGAAAGGCACTTAACCTCAAGTGCTTCAGCAAATATCCAACCACTATTACACCTTTAAACAAAAAATATATATAAATAAAACACCTAATGAGAACAAAGTTCCAACTTTGACATAGTGGAACAACGACCAAAAAAAAAAAAAAAAAAAAAAGCCCTCTGTGAATCACATTGCCTCGTGGTTAGGGAGGCAAACGCAATCCCAATGATTATAATGGATGCCCAGGCTTACTGTGTTGCCCTGAGCTAGTCAGTAGCGTGGAGCGTAGCGCTAGTCTGATACTCTGACTCCAACCTCCAGAGAGAATGGCAACCCTGGGCAGGACGTGGGATCTAGAGTGGAGAATCCCTCCATGTTCTACAGCGCAGTCAAGAAGGACAAACAAAGTCTCAGGAAAAAAGTGGTGAGATATAATGACGATGAATTCTGATGTTCATGCAGTTTGTTCGTGTGTAGTTGTTGTATAGTGGTGTTTGCTGATGTCTTGGGGTCGGTGGATGCTACGCACAGTCTAATTCTACAGCCTTTTAAATTCATTATCGCCTTAAACACCTTTTTGTTTAAATGGTTAAACATCCGAAACCGACACACTGCTTTCTGACTTATTTGTGTGAGGAACTTTAATAGGAACTTTATTAAGAACTGAAAAAAGGACGAATACTCAACTTTATGGAACCCCTAAAGGGACATAGAGAAAAAAAAAAAAAAAAAAAAAAAAAAAAAAAAAAATATATATATATATATATATATATATATATATATATATATATATATATATATATATATATATATATATTGCGAGGGCGGCACGGTGGCTTAGTGGTCGATATGTTTGCCTCTCAGCGCTAGGGATTCCCGGTTCGAATCCCCATCTGAGTGGAGTTTCCATATTCTCCCCGTGTCCACGTGGGTTTCCTCCGGGTTCTCCGGTTTCCTCCCACAGCCCAAAAACATGGATGAAGTCAATTGAGTTCTCCAAATTGCCCCATATAGAGTGTGTGTGTGTGTGTGTGTGTGTGTGTGTGTGTGTGTGTGTGTGTGTGTGTGTGTGTGTGTGTGTGTGTGTGTGTCCAGCGATAGATTGGCGCCCTGTCCTGGGTGTATCTGCCCAGCGCCCGAAACGTTCTCCCCTGGATGGGTATGGGGAACCCCCCCCCCCCCCCCCCGACACTAATATAGGATAAAGTGGAAGATAATGAATGAATGAATTTTAAGTGAGATGAACAGAACCTCTAGATATTTGGTTCAGTCAGCTTCAGGTTTGAAGATCAGGTTGTGCAGCCCTCAGACCCGTTCATATTTGAAGGCTACTTTATCGACATTAAATCTAATCAGCCAATCAGATGGCAGCAATATGATGCATTACATCTAGAAGCTTCAGGTGCTCATGACCTGTGGCATGGTTGTTGGTACCATTGTATTTCTGAGTCTGATGGTCTTCTGGGATTCATACAGCAGTCTTTAAAGTTCAGAGAGCTTCAGTTTGGCAGAGGGAGTCCCCTAACTGACTGATACGCCCGTCAATTGCTGATAAATAACAAACACAACGTGGTCAGAATTTGTCCCAACAACGTTTAAGCCGTTAAACCATCCAGAGGCAAAACGAAGGTCTGAGTTACTGTATGGTTTCCTTTAAATAAAACACACTGAGATCTTCAAAAGACATGTGAACATTTTGAGGAAACCGTGGGAGGGGTGTTTAAATTGGGTCATTTTAAATGAGCAGTGATGGATTGGCGTCCTGTCCTGGGTGTGTCTGCCCAGTGTCCGAAACGTTCTCCACTAATATAGGATAATATAGGATAATATAGACACTAATATAGACACTAATATAGGATAAAGTGGAAGATAATGAATAAATGAGTTTTAAGTGAGATGAACAGAACCTCTAGATATTTGGTTCAGTCAGCTTCAGGTTTGAAGATCAGGTTGTGCAGCCCTCAGACCCGTTCATATTTGATGGCTACTTTATCGACCAGCCTTCAGACTTTTTGAGGAGCGTTGCTGACCCAACAAACCCAATGCGCTCCGATTTGTTCTCAGAAACCGTCCTAGTCATCATTTCTAAAGCCAACAAAACACCTTTAATCAGAAACATGAATACTCACCGGAAAAATCTTAGTACTGTTTCTAATAATGTGTTTGATCAGAGAATTCTATTAGAAAAGAGTAGAATTGGTTCAAATTGAGTTGATCAACCATCCATCTCCTCGTACATAAACATCCTCATAAACACTTTAGAATTCAGAGCAACAAGAGGAAACACGGGTTTAAGTGGTACTTAATTTTAAATTGTATATATATATATATATAATAATCATGTTTTTTTAATGGTTGCTTAGCAACTAGACAATATCCTGTATTATTTTTGGTTCGGCATGAACCGTAATGTCAGTACAACGTGTTAGTAAAGCACTATATCAATAATTAAGTGAAATGATTCTATTAAATATTAAGAGAGACGTTATTATTATGAGATGTTTTGATGTAAAGGCTGTAAATCCATTTTTTTTTTAGCTGCGACTATCTTGAGCTGTATAACAGAATAAACACAGAGATGTGTTTTTTTTAGAAGACTAATGCGTTGTGGTCTGTGTGGTTGGGGTTGTACAATATGGCTTTAGCATCTAAACATTTCCTGACTATTCTTTCCTCCTTCATTGCTTTTCTGCATTCTGTCTCTCTTGTGTCTCCCCTCTAACTTAACAGCTTAAGACTGAGCTGCTGGGCTCTAGGTTTAATTCCATCCTAGAAGAGAGCACGGTAAGGCTAACCAATTATGGAATCATAATGGAGTTCCATTTAAAGAGTATTTAAAACACACCGTAGTTCTAAGAGACTCTCAAGGTCCTTTATTTTTTATTTTTTATTTTTTTTTATTTTATTATTTTTTTTGGTTATGTCTTATGTTTAATTTATTGCGAGTTGCCTAACACGACCGTGTGCTTGACTTTCTGAGCTTCGCTCTGTTTAACACTGAAATCCTGCTTTTTGTTTGCCAACTCATGTCATTGATTATTAGGAGAGGCATTTTGGAAACGATGACGAGGTCGCCGACTTTGATGAAACCCCTCGTCTGTTATTCTTTTTGCAGGGAGACGACGGTGATTACCAGCATGTTGGCTCAATGGCAGGCCTGGAGAGGCAAGAGCTAAACTACGCTGTTCTGGATTTCATGCGAGGGCGACCTCGGGAGGGGGGTTCAGGGAGGGGGGATGATAGCAGTGACTACACTGAGATTAAAGCTAAATGAACCGCAATCCTTCCCTGAAGCCTCGACTGAAATGGACACAGTGGCCACTAACAAAAGTCTATTAACTGTCAGCCTCCATTGACACGTTTCACTCGTCCGTATGCGTTAGTATCATTCTCATCATCCGTAAATAAATTATATAGTAAATTGCAGACATTAGGACTGGCTGACAGTCCCTGGCGACTATTGTACAAGCTTTTCAGATGATTTGTGTGATGTGTGAAAATTGATGAATAATCAAACCATAAGGTGAATATTTATTTTTTAAATGATATATCGACCCAGATCGGGGAATCTTTATGGATCTAGGTCACTCCCAAGCCCGTTGGCTGTCCCTGTTTAGGTCGCGTTAGGTCAGTGGGAAGTCAAAAGCTAAAAGTAAATACGCAATATATTAATATATCACAATGTAGAAGTTGCCTTAGAGATAAAGAGGTATTGTGTGTAGTGCATGCAGTTGATTTTATTGTCAATTCAGTTCAGTATTTTGTCCACAACAGTCCCAGTGTACCAAGTGGAACCTTTAATGACCAGCAATGCACTGATCTGTTATTTCCCTAATGTGGAAATTCTATGTTACCTGATCATCATTACAGGAAACGATGTAAATGTGAGGAAATCCCATCAATGTGCCAACATAGATAAAGTTTATGGTTGTAACACTAAATTGATCCAACACACAGGTTCGTTAAACACATGCTTATGTACAAATTACCTACATTTACATTTACATTTGGTCATTTATTGGGGCGCTTTTATCCAAAGCGACTTACAAGCTGAGCACAGGGTTCATCACAGCATCCCTGGAGCAATGAGGGTTAAGGGTCTCACTCAAGGACCCACACTGGTAACTTCAGTGGACCTGGGATTTGAACCCCCAACCTTCTGATTGACAGCCCAACACCATAACCACTGACCTACCGCACCCTATGTTTTATGTTTTAAGTGCTGATGGCCCTGTGAGATCCACCGGTGGCCCTTCACACTGTGTCCAAAGCAAGTCGAAGCTTCAGGGAACGAGACATGCGGCATGTCTCGATGATCCAGCGCTGCAGTAACTCCAGTGCTAGGTTTCTGAGCAGAATGTCTTTTCACGACCACGAAAGATCTGTACGAGCCCTCGGTGCAGTGTACCTTCATAGACCCTCTTATGACGTGCCCTAATGTAATATCTTTGAGTCTTTATCTTTGAGTTTGCAGTATGCGTAGAGGGATGCCATTTACTCTGTGAATTTCCCGGAAGCGTGTTAATGAAATGATTCGGCTCGGTCCGTTTTTATTATGTTTATAGGAAACAGAGCTCGTCAAGCCTCGGTTTCATTAGCACATGGCGCTGTGTGAGGAAGATGAGGCATCGTCAGCCATACTGAGCAGGTCACAAATACACAACACAGGGTTTAAAAAGCTCGTCCAGATATTTAAATAAGACGAATGTTTTGTGAGTCAGTAAATAAACCTACTCAACATTAACAGGATTTAGGAATGGGTTCTAATGCGTCGTCACATGTTTATTAGGGTAGTGTGCAGTTTCACAGTGGTTTATAAGCAACTGGTTCGTGTTACTCGGTGTGAGAACAGCCGGAGAACAGCTTCAAATCTTTACTTTTTCTCTAAAACCCTGGAGGTACGCTGCCTCGGCGGGTAGCACGGCTGGTTGACACCAAGAAGGAGGGGTCTGGTTCCTTTCTTTGTGGAGTTTTGCATGTTCTAGTTGGGGAGAGAGCTGTTGATCATTGACACCGGGCCTATCCCAGTGCTTATTGGGCTGAGCGAGCAAATACCGGATTGGTTATCAGTACAGTATACGTCTAACAGACGGTTAAACAATTACAGCCCCGCTTCACCCCACGCTTCACCCGACTCACACGTCTATAGATTGCTTTGGTGACATTTAAGCAAATATGCAAAGAACATGCAAATTTCATACAGGAACCCATTCCCAAGACCTTCTGCTGTGAGGTGAGAGCGCTACTTCCTTTCACTCTTTATTTATTTATTTATTTATCAATTATTATTATTATTATTATTATTATTATTATTATTATTTGAGTATCGTAAATTGGATCTGAAAGGTTTCTGAGTGTAGTGTATTATACAAAACTTTATGCACCAGCATGTGGATCTTTGGTATCTTCTCCACATTGCTATGCAGAAACCTTCCTTCTTAAAGCCGTAATAGAAAAAAAGTCTGTGTTGTGGCAAAAAATTGTAAATGAAACATACCATAAAAAAAAAAAAAACTTTTAACTCTTAAAACTTGGTTAAAACTTAAATCTTTAAAAGATTGGTCGCTCCGAGATATTACCTCCAATATAAACTGGAATTAGAATTTATAAATACTGTGTACACGGTATGAAAACAACATGGATACGTCTCAAATCTTCACTAACACGACGTTGATGTCACTAAATCAATAACCGAGGAATGACTGAACTCATGTCCATAAAGGATTCACGAATCTGCAAGAACTAGTAATGAGTTTAATATGTAAATATGCTGTTTTGCTTTTTAATGCAGATATAATATTCCGCATTGTTAAATATTTATTTACAAACACACAGATGGTTGGAAGATCACTGGTTCAGTTCTAATTTATTATTATAATTATTATTTGATCATTACTTTGGAATGAAGTCAGAGGGATTTGATGGTGTGATGATAACGTTGAATATATTTTTCTTTATGTAATAATTCAGAGACTACAATCTTTAGATGGAATCGTCCTTTTAGAGCTAATAATGTATTTTGATTTTGTATTTATCTTTTGGTTACAAAACTTTTTATCCCCAATGCCGCATAATTTGAAGAAAATAAAATCAGAAAAAATCTGAAGGTTTTCTGTTTTTCTTGAGTTACTTTTAACATCAATAAATGTATATATACAAGTAAATATATAAATATATAACAGGCTGTTTATCGGCATTATTTAAAAAAATTATGTAACTGGAGTTGGGTTAACATTTGGATTTTATATATATATCCAAATGTTACATATACATTGAGTTCATGTTTATAAATCAACCTTCAGGAAAAGACATAACCTCAATGGTGTGCAAGGCAGGGCTGCGAGGAGAACACCACTGATCACCAAAAATAATTACACGGACAATCCGAAGGTGGTGTCATGCTATACATAAACGATGAACACAGTGTGAGGTCCACGTTCATATTCATGTTAATATTGGCACAGCATGCAGAGGCTTTCTTTTCAGTCAAACTTAAGAAGATCAACCAGGTCAGGTACTGATGTTTTCAATTTTATATATTTTTTTATTTTAGAATTCTAAAATAAAGCATTGTCTCATTTCAGGTTGACCGCTTTTTAAAACATTAAAACTCATCAGCATGTGCTTACTTAGTTGCCTTAGTCTTAATATTAAATGCATAAAGCTTCTTATTCCATCGTTGGACCTGAAACCATACTGTAACCATACTGTAACCATGCTTTATATTGAGTGTTGAATCTGTGCGTGATGTCAGAGTCTGTCCTTGTGAGGCGTTCAGCTGTAGAACTGCTTTAAACTCCATCCTTTAAAGCATGAACCATTATTATGTGTTAATCATTGATGTGATGTGATGCATGAAGCCGTGCAGGTGCGGGTACAGTGCACACTAACCACGAGGAAAAGGAAACCATGTGATCAGTAAATGCTTGATTAGTTCTGTATGTTCTCCTTGGATTTTTTTCTTCATGCACAGCCGTCTCCAGCGTTTACTCAGAACAGTGCGATAAATAAGGAACATGCAGCGAGAGGCCGTTCTGCGAGAGGAAACACCTTGGCAATGAGAGCGTTCAACTATAAAAGGCCCTGACTGGTTCAGGCTAACAGGAAGGATAAGATAACTTAAAGCACTCCAATGTACAACTGCGGTGAGACGTAAAACCACTTAAAGCTCAGGGAAGCTGGTATAATACGCAGCAGGTCCTCCCTTCACACGGACAGAATGCTCAGATTGGGTTAATAAGACCTCGAATACATTCATTTATTAGAAGCGCAGTACGGGAGGCATCGTTTGCTTTGAGGTTACACACGAGTGATTAGGCAGTTTTGTGTAATTGTGAAGTTTTGAGCTGTAAGTTAAAAGTGGAAGTGTGGTTAACAGTCAGAAGAAGGATGTGAAACAGCCTGTAAAAGGGCACAAACTCGATCTCCAGCCAGCCTTTAACAGAAGGACAGAGTACAAACAGGTGGCTCCTTTTATTATTTCTTTCTTTCTTTAAAAATACTCCGTGCTGGAGATTAGAAACTCGTTGGCTTGAGGTTTCTTGCGCAAACGGTCGACAGAGAGACGGACTGACAACAGGAAGGTGTGTGTAAGGTGTTGAGAGAGTGTGTCGACAGAAGGTTCGGTGGCTCATGGTGTGTGTTCCGTACAGATCTGATTCCGGATCGATGGTTCTGTGAGAGATGGATCTGAAGACATGCGTCTGGCTGTTGGCCTTCACCTTAATCGCTCGTGGTACGTAGAACAGCCTTTCATTTCTTTGGTTCGGCCGCCGTGTGGATTTATGATCTGATGACCAGCCTGAGAGTTCAGTACTTACTGTGTTCTGTTTTCAACTTTAAACGGATTTAAGCAAAACATATTTACAGATTAACATTTAAAAGAAAATAAGAAGGTTAAGGATGATGAGGCTCACAGAACATTACAATGAAGGAGCTTGTGAATCAGGGTCATCACCTCTTTGCTGAAGACTTGGTACACGAGAAAACCAATTTAATGAAAGACATCTGGCAGTACAGTCTGTATCCATAAGTGTTATTTTCTATTTAAATAATAATAATAATAATAATAATAATAATAATCCATTTTATTTTTTAATGGCGCCTTTCAGGGCTCTCGAGTATACCTACAAAAGTTAAAAGGACAAAATATAAAGCGTAAAAAAATAAAATAAAATCAGACAGACAGATTTAAATACATTTAAAAACTTTTGTTCATTCTGCCAGAACGCATAAAACGATAAGCAAACCAAGAAATATGCAAAGAGACGTCAGGAATTAACAAGTGTAAGGAGGTGGGTTTTAAAAGTACAGAGACAGTCGATATGGAGAATTTGGATGGGGAGGGTGTCCCAGACAGACGGGTCAGAGTGGATAAATGCTCCTCTGGGACAGGGACAGTGAGCCGGCCGGCTGAAGAGCATCGGGGGGTGCGAGCAGGACTATATGTTTTAAGCAGATCTGAGATATTTGATGAGACCATGTGGAGCTTTAAAGGTCATTAGTACTAATTTAAACTAAATACGGTAGTTGACGGGGTGCCAGTGAAGCTCTTTGAGGACTGAGGTGATGGAGACCTGGAGATGAGAGTTAGTGTAATGGTTTCTGTGTTAAAGCGAAAAGAATAGAATGACCGTAATCTGGTCTGGATGTTACCAACTGGGCTGGGATATCTGTGCTGGACTGACTGAGGAATGGACTCGGCCTGGTCCTCCGGTGGAAGTATGCAGATCATGTGATATTGGAAATGTGATCAATTAATGCCATCAATTTTTAAAAATCTTTCTAGAAAACAAGACATATTTATTTGCATGTTAAACTCTTCATTGATATCTGTAAAATCCTGGCAATGCTAATAAGTCGACGAAACAGAAAAGGGCCCTCGCTGGTCACATGACAAAGGAACAGGGTTGCAGGTCTGACAGTCTCTCTCTCGTCCCTCTCTCTCTCTCTCTCTCTCTCTCTCTCTCTCTCTCTCTCTCCACATCAGGCCCTTTTTCACTATCAACAGCAGAGATAAGATAAGATAAACCTTTATTTGTCCCACGATGGGGAAATTCAGAAGAGGAGATAATTAGCAATTAACTATAGATAATTTTCCACCATTTACCTGATCCGCATCCCTGTGCAGGCTCCGCCCATCACGCCCTCGCGAGATATAACCTTAATGGTCATCAAAGCAGTGTGCATTATAACATTTATAAACCTGTAAATGTCATTATATTCTTACACAGTGTAGTGTCTGTTTGATGAACATAATAATTACATAAAGTTAATCTCTGCCGTTTCTGAACTTCTTCTCTGAACTTAATTAAAATTAACTTCTCTGAACGTAATAGGTTTTCTTTTCACCCTTAACTTTCGTACAGTGTATGTTTTTCACTTTAGTTTCCTCTTCACACATTATATTCTTCACACGTCATTTTAGTTTGAAGCCTCTGCTTTGCTGAATGCATGTGAGAAAATGAGCCGGTGCTCGTTGTGCAAACGAATCGACTCGTTCAGCTTTAATTACTGTGAAATGTAACGATGACCTGGTTGATTAATTCTGGTGATTAACAAAGTAAATAATACGGCTGGTGATTTATGTATATGTTAACACTTAGTTGCACAGTGCTATATGTTGTTGTCAGCTGTGTGTGTGTGTGTGTGTGTGTGTGTGTGTGTGTGTGTGTGTGTGTGTGTGTGTGTGTGTGTGTGTGTGTGTGTGTGTGTGTATGTGTGTCTGTCTGCCTGTCTGCCTGCATGTTCTCTTGGTGATTTTGGTTCTGACTTCATTCCATCTTCTAAGCTCATGATACTGATGAATTGGGATGAATTTTTGTATAAGGTTGGTGCGTGGTGCTCCGTGGTGGACTGTGGTGGACTTCCATCAGACACACCTTACATTTAGTAGTTCCTGGTGTTTAAAGTGTTAAATTTATCCTCAGCTCTTATTTATTCCACACATTTCAACTCACTAAAAGCATCATAGAGTATTTAATATTAAATCTTAAATCTCCACTTCTACATTCCCAATAATTATTTTACTATTTTATACTGTAATATATATATATATATATATATATATATATATATATATATATAGACTTCATTTGCATTTGTAGCGAGGAGGAGACAAACCACATTTAAAAAAGTATACTCGGTACTTTTAACTCTTGTTAATTTTTAAAGGTCATGCTACTGCTCTAAATCTCAGTGAGTATATTCATCTTTTCGCTCTGTCAGCTGATCTGTTCTTGTTTATCATTCACATCTGAATGTACAGTATTTCATTCTGCACACAATATAGAAATGCATTACCAAAAAACTTAAACATGAAACATCATGATGTTAAACGACTGCAGCTCGACTCGAGTCGAAACACGAGACAAAAAAAAAACATCTCAAAACACAGCTCTTCCACAAACACCTGATATTAAAATAGGGCCATGCGATCAGATAATGATCAGATTTAATAATCCTGCAGAGCAGCTGTTTTTTAGTAATACTATAGCTCCAAATATACTTTCATAACAACAACTAAATATGATTTCTCTTTTTTTAGTTAAAATCTCTGCAGCTCAAAATTCTAATGTGATTTTGAGTTCTAAAACAAAGAGCTGAGTTCAATGCTTTAAATTATTTATTCATTATCTTCTGCTTTATCCTCTATTAGGGTCGCGGGGGGGTTTCCCATGCCCATCCAGGGGAGAACGTTTCGGGCACTGGGCAGATACACCCAGGACAGGGCGCCAATCTATCGCTGGGCACACACTCACACAGACACGCACACACACTCTATATGGGGCAATTTGGAGAACTCAATTGACTTGATCCATGTTTTTGGACTGTGGGAGGAAACCGGAGAACCCGGAGGGAACTCACGCGGACACGGGGAGAACATGGGAACTCCACCCAGATGGGGATTAGAACCGGGAATCCATAGTGCTGAAAGGAGAACATGCTTAACCACTAAACCACCGTGCCGCCCTAATATTGATTTTTAAAATAATAGAAAGCCATTATATCCAGTGGACTGAGTTCAGCTCTAAATTTTATATTCATGTTATTTTAGATGTTTACTATAAAACTCCATGTCATTTTTGATCTTTTGTTTACTTTCCAGCAAACATTGCCACCTGTAAAAATGGCACCAAGATTTCTGATCCTAACCTCTGTGAGTATATCAGTAATGTTCTGCATTCACCCAACACCAAGATGTTCTGATCATTCAGCAACAATAAAACATAAATAATCTATTTATCCTTTATCCTCTACTAGGGTCGGGTGGGGGGGCGGGGTTCAGGCACTGGTCAGATACACCCAGGACGGGGCGCCAATCTATCACTGGACACCTACTCACACACACACACACACAAATAAATAAATAAATAAATTAATTAATTAATACTACTACTACTAATAATAATATATTTAATTGGATTTATTTGCATAATATTTCAATCAGATTTTGTCATTGGTCCTAAGTCGTCCTACTCATTACTTCACTGCATCATCTCCAGATTATTGGGTCATGAAATGATAAAGACTTTATTTATTACTATATTCCACTCTGTCTGAGGAGAACATGTTAAATTTCTAAAGTGACCCTATACTTTTCTGCTGTTGTAACTTTATCTCTCTATAATCTATTTATACACGATGCCACGTCACGTCATCAGTGTCCTCACATGGAGTGCATTAATGACGGTCTACAGTCTCCACCTTTATGCAAATGAGTTTATTTATATATTATGAATACATTAACACAACCTCTGTAGTGAACAGAGATTAATCTCTTTCTTATTTACTTATTTATTACTAAATGACTTTTTTTTTCTTTCATGAAAATGTCGTCCCCTCCAAGTATAATTTTACGAAGCTGAATTTCAAATATTCAAGGAGACTTTATTGTCTTTTACGTAACATGTGGTACATGAAATATAAACTAAATTCCGTTTCACGGACCCAGTTTACCCTCAGTGGTAAAATAAAAAAAAATTATTTCAATTTTATGTTAGAATTAAAATGTAGCAGCGTTATAGAATAGAAATCTGAAATGTAGAATAAAAACATCCATTCATTCATTATCTTCCGCTTTATCCTCTATCAGGGTCGGGGGGGGTTCCCCATGCCCATCCAGGGGAGAACGTTTCGGGCGCTGGGCAGATACACCCAGGACAAGACGCCAATCTATCACTGGACACACACTCACTCACACAGACACACTCTATATGGGGCAATTTGGAGAACTCAATTGACTTAATCCATGTTTTTTGACTGTGGGAGGAAACCGGAGAACCCGGAGGAATCCCACGCGGACACGGGGAGAACATGGGAACTCCACCCAGATGGGGATTCGAACCGGGAATCCCTAGTGCTGAGAGGAGAACATGCTAAACCACTAAACCACCGTGCCGCCCTAATATGGATTTTTTTAAGTAATAGAAAGCCATTATATTCAGTGGACTGAGTTCAGCTCTAAATTTTATATTCATGTTATTTTAGATGTTTACTATAAAACTCCATGTCATTTTTGATCTTTTGTTTACTTTCCAGCAAACATTGCCACCTGTAAAAATGGCAGCAAGAAGCCTCCTGAAAACCTCTGTGAGTATATCAGTAATGTTCTGCATTCACCCAACACCAAGATATTCTGATCATTCAGCAACAATAAAACATAAATAATCCATTTATCCTTTATCCTCTACTAGGGTCGGGGGGGGGGGGGGGTTCAGGCACTGGCCAGATACACCCAGGACAGGGTGCCAATCTATCACTGGACACCTACACACACACACACACACACACAAATAAATAAATAAATGAATACTACTAATAATAATATATTTAATTGGATTTATTTGCATAATATTTCAATCAGATTTTGTCATTGGTTCTAAGTCGTCCTACTCATTACTTCATTTTTGTTCTTTTGTTTACTTTCCAGCAAACAATAACACCTGTATAAATGGCACCGAGAAGTCTGAGCATAAAAACCTCTGTGAGTATATCAGTAATGTTCTGCATTCACCCAACACCAAGATGTTCTGATCATTCAGCAACAATAAAACATAAATAATCCATTTATTCTTTATCATCTACTAGGGTCGGGGGGGGGGGGGGGGGGGGGGGGGTGGGGGGGGGGGGTCTGGCACTGGTCAGATACACCCAAGACAGGGCGCCAATCTATCACTGGACACCTTCTCACACACACAAACACAAATAAATAAATAAATTGATTAATGAATACTACTACTACTAATAATAATATATTTAATTGGATTTATTTGCATAATATTTCAATCAGATTTTGTCATTGGTTCTAAGTCGTCCTACTCATTACTTCACTGCATCATCTCCAGATTATTGGGTCATGAAATGATAAAGAGTTTATTTATTACTATATTCCACTCTGTGTGAGGAGAACATGTTAAATTTCTAAAGTGACCCTATGCTTTTCTGCTGTTGTAACTTTATCTCTCTATGATCTAATTATACACGATGCCACGTCATGTTTAAAGTGTCATCGCACTGAGTGAGTCTACAGTCTCCACCTTTATGCAAATGAGTTTATTTATATATTATGAATACATTAACACAACCTCTGTAGTGAACAGAGATTAATCTCTTTCTTATTTACTTATTTATTACTAAAAAAATTATTTCAATTTTATGTTAAAATTAAAATGTAGCAGCGTTATAGAATAGAAATCTGAAATGTAGAATAAAAACATCCATCCATTCATTATCTTCCACTTTATCCTCTATCAGGGTCGCGGGGGGGGGGTTCCCCATGCCCATCCAGGGGAGAACGTTTCGGGCGCTGGGCAGATACACCCAGGACAGGGCGCCAATTTATCACTGGGCACACACACATTTACTCACACAGACACACACTCTATATGGGGCAATTTGGAGAACTCAATTGACTTAATCCATGTTTTTGGACTGTGGGAGGAAACCGGAGAACCCGGAGGAATCCCACGGGGACACGGGGAGAACATGGGAACTCCACCCAGATGGGGATTCGAACCGGGAATCCCTAGTGCTGAGAGGAGAACATGCTAAACCACTAAACCATCGTGCCGCCCTAATATGGATTTTTTAAATAATAGAAAGCCATTATATTCAGTGGACTGAGTTCAGCTCTAAATTTTATATTCATGTTATTTTAGATGTTTACTATAAAACTCCATGTCATTTTTGATCTTTTGTTTACTTTCCAGCAAACAATGCCACCTGTAAAAATGGCACCAAGATTTCTGATCCTAACCTCTGTGAGTATATCAGTAATGTTCTGCATTCACCCAACACCAAGATGTTCTGATCATTCAGCAACAATAAAACATAAATAATCCATTTATCCTTTATCATCTACTAGGGTCGGGGGGGGGGGGGGGGGGGGTTCTGGCACTGGTCAGATACACCCAAGACAGGGCGCCAATCTATCACTGGACACCTACTCACACACACAAACACAAATAAATAAATAAATAAATTAATTAATACTACTACTACTAATAATAATATATTTAATTGGATTTATTTGCATAATATTTCAATCAGATTTTGTCATTGGTTCTAAGTCGTCCTACTCATTACTTCACTGCATCATCTCCAGATTATTGGGTCATGAAATGATAAATAGTTTATTTATTACTATATTCCACTCTGTGTGAGGAGAACATGTTAAATTTCTAAAGTGACCCTATGCTTTTCTGCTGTTGTAACTTTATCTCTCTATGATCTAATTATACACGATGCCACGTCATGTTTAAAGTGTCATCGCACTGAGTGAGTCTACAGTCTCCACCTTTATGCAAATGAGTTTATTTATATATTATGAATACATTAACACAACCTCTGTAGTGAACAGAGATTAATCTCTTTCTTATTTACTTATTTATTACTAAAAAAAAATATTTCAATTTTATGTTAAAATTAAAATGTAGCAGCGTTATAGAATAGAAATCTGAAATGTAGAATAAAAACATCCATCCATTCATTATCTTCCACTTTATCCTCTATCAGGGTCGTGGGGGGGTTTTCCATGCCCATCCAGGGGAGAACGTTTCGGGCGCTGGGCAGATGCACCCAGGACAGGGCGCCAATTTATCACTGGGCACACACACACTCGCTCACACAGACACACTCTATATGGGGCAATTTGGAGAACTCAATTGACTTAATCCATGTTTTTGGACTGTGGGAGGAAACCGGAGAACCCGGAGGAAACCCACGCGGACACGGGGAGAACATGGGAACTCCACCCAGATGGGGATTCCCTAGTGCTGAGAGGAGAACATGCTAAACCACTAAGCCACCGTGCCGCCCTAATATGGATTTTTAAAATATTATAAAGCCATTATATTCAGTGGACTGAGTTCAGCTCTAAATTTTATATTCATGTTATTTTAGATGTTTACTATAAAACTCCATGTCATTTTTGATCTTTTGTTTACTTTCCAGCAAACATTGCCAATGATATAAATGGCAGCAAGAAGCCTCCTGAAAAACTCTGTGAGTATATCAGTAATGTTCTGCATTCACCCAACACCAAGATATGTTCTGATCATTCAGCAACAATAAAACATAAATAATCCATTTATTCTTTATCCTCTACTAGGGTCGGGGGGGGGGGGGGGGGGGGGGGGGGGGGGGGGGGTGGGGGGGGGGGGGGGGGGGGGGGGGGGGGGGGGGGGGGGGGGGGGGGCGGGGGTTTGCTACTAGGGTCGGGGGGGGGGGGGGGG
>JAFMOC010000403.1:10000-30000 GCA_019802505.1 Corydoras sp. C115 | reverse complement strand
CAGTGGCTTAGTGGTTAGCATGTTCTCCTCGAATCCCCATCTGGGTGGAGTTTCCATGTTCTCCCCGTGTCCGCGTGGGTTTCCTCCGGGTTCTCCGGTTTCCTCCCACAGTCCAAAAACATGGATCAAGTCAATTGAGTTCTCCAAATTGCCCCATATAGAGTGTGTGTGTGTGTGTGTGTGTGTGTGTGTGTGTGTGTGTGTGTGTGCCCAGCAATAGATGGGTGTCCTGTCCTGGGTGTATCTGCCCAGCGCCCGAAACGTTCTCCCCTGGATGGACATGGGGAACCCCCCCGTGACCCTAATAGAGGATAAAGCGGGAGATAATGAATGAATGGATGATCTTAAAACTTGTTGTAAATATTTGTAATTCAGGAACTCGGAGCTCGCGATCTTGCAGACAGTTCTTTTTTTTGATGATCTTGTTTTTCCAGTAAGCATCAGGATGGAGCTCTCAGTGAAGCATAGGCTCCGGTCAGAACTCTGACCCTAAAGGATGTAAATGTAGATATCTTTGTAACGCAGTGCGTTCTGACTGTTAATAACGCACATAATAATCTGTATTCCCTGAAGGCCCTGCTTCATGGCACGGCTGCAGTTCATCTGCAGAACCTTTTTGTACATTGTGACTTCGCTCCGATAACTGCTGCGTATTTCTGTCTCACAGAGCTGGAATGAGTTTAAATCTATTTTAAATACATTTAAATACTTTTTAATTCTGTCTGTCCATTAAGTCTTCAAATATTTTCTTCTGTAAATACAAACTGTACATGAGAATTCAGTGAAGACTATTAAAGATGATAAACTCATAGTAAAGCTTTCGAACACTTTTTAACCCCGAACTTAACCCTGCCGTCTTTTATTTGAGGTTTTATTTTATTCTTTTTTTTTTTAAACATTATAAGTTAATGAGGTCAAAGTGTGAGAACTGATAGTTCTGATGTTCTGATTTCATACTTTTTAGGCTGCGTTCACACTCACGTTCAAGGTGATTGATTTATAGAGCACTACACTGCAAAAAAATTAAAAGAAAAAAAATCGATTTTCAAGTCCAATAAATAAAAAGTTTTTAGAAACTATTTCTTATTTTAAGAAATATTAACAAGATAGATTTACTCTTTATATTGGCAGATCATTTTAATTAATTTATGTAAATTTTTTCTTGATTCGTGTTAATTTTTAAAATGTTTAAATAGTTTTTTTGCAGTGTTTTATTGGTTCTTTTCGTCTATCTGCAGAATTTCTGATAAAATTGGTTAAGTAAAAGTTCCCAAAAATACATACTACAGTTGTGTTATGTGTTATTCTGTGTACATTTCTTTATTCTATTTATAAATATATCTAATCGAAATTAATAATATTCATTATTCTGTTTTACTTGCTTTTGGAAATAACATGTAATGTCTCGTTAAATCTGCTCAAATGTAAAGTTCAGAGTAATAATAATTCATGCTGCTGTTCTATTAGAGATCCCTCATGTTGTGGTTCCAACTCGAACAGACCATTATGAGGAACTCCTCTACGCCATCTACCGTCCAAATAGCGATATTGCAGCATTTAAGGTATTTTTTCAGCCACTTGAACCTGATGAGGATTTTGCGATTTTTGGAATCCGTTGCATCATTTAACAAATGAAATGCAAAAATAACTGAAACCCAAATGACGTGTTCTGTGAGGGACCCTTAACTGTGAGGACAATTAAAGACATTTTAAAACTCAACAAATTTGGTTCTACCTGAAAAAGTGCGTAGTAAGAATCAGATTATCAGAGCATCAGCAGGTTTCTCTGTGATGGCCTGCTGTTTATTATAGTAATTAATAAGGTCAGGGTCGGGGTCGGGGTCAGGGGTCTGAGACCCTTAACATCATGAAACTGACAGCGTTCCATCCGTACAAGCTTCCATGAAAACATCAGGAAGCCCACGTGGACACGGGGAGAACATGCAATATAACGTACAATATTTTGAGATGCATTAGGACGGAGATTAGGAGGTACAAAAGTTCTGTGATGTTAGAGCGCCACCTTGTGCTCTTATCGAATACTTCTCATAAAACCCCTTTACTAAAGCCGCAACATTTTAACCGAAATCTTATTACTTTGGAAAAAAATTAATATTCATAATTAAATATTAAAAAATATTACGACGTGTCAAGATTTACTGAATGTATTTATAAACTTTATTGATGTTAAAACTTTTAAACTTTTTATGTTACTTTTGTGAGGACATCAGGTCTGTGTGAGGAAGGCCGGCTCAGAGAGATCACTGAAAACACATTTACACTCTCATTAAAAACCTGATCATTAAAAAGTCAAAATGTAGTAATCTTAAACATATTAAATTATATAATATTAAACATCACACGTCACATTTTGATGAACGAATGAAAAGTCTCTAATTAATGACTTTAAATCAAACATGTTAATAATGTAAATAACAAGTTTCACTTATGTGAGTGATTGTAACTTGCTCATATGTCTGTAATCAGATTAGTGTTTATAGGATTAGGATGTTCCACAACGCAGAACCTCGTTAATCAGGTCACTCTGGTCTGGTCTCACACCAGAATGTATACGTTCACCTCGGAACCCGGAGCTCCTCACTGATTCACGCTGAGATTCTGAGGACTGTTCATAAATTCTCAGGTGAGTGGAATCTACCTGAATGTTTATATGATTATGATCAGTTATGTGTGTGTGTATGTGTGTGTGTGTGTGTGTGTGTGTGTGTGTGTGTGTGTGTGTGTGTGTGTGTGTGTGTGTGTATGTGTATGTGTATATATATGTATATGTATGTATGTATGTATGTGTGGGTCAGATCTGGGCCAGAATAATTTCCTCCCTGAGGTTGAACTGAGATGGTCATCATGTGATGATTTGCAGATTATTATTTTTTTTGGTCTGAAGATGGTAGAACTTTACAGTTCGTACCAGAGAACATTCAACATGGAATTTATATTATTTTAATTTCTTGTAGCTGACAAGAAGATACAGTATGGCTGATGTTCTAAAGAGCCTTAACCTCCTCGAGACTCTGAAAGAATCCATCGAGAAGAACAATATTTCCGACATTAAGGATGCGGTTGAAGATCTGCTGATAAGTCGGATCAACATGGCCGTGTCCGGAGTGAGGGGTCCTGAGAAAAGCGCATTGATGAATTCCCTCAGAGGACTCGGGGCTAATGATAAAGAGTCGGCTCCCTGCCCCTCCGCCGCAGCCCCGGAGGAACTGGCTGTGTTTCCTCATCCCAAACAGCCCGATTTCCGTATATGGGACCTGCCTGCGATCTCCAACGATCCTTCATTCGATCCAGAACGTTACGCCGAGCGTTATAAAATCTCTCGATACAATGCCATCATCATGACCTTCACCCAAACTCCTCATCCAAATGCGGTGGCCGTCTGGAACGAAGCACAAAAAAACATCTACTTTACATTACTGGCATCCGAGGACGACCCTGAGGAAATCCTGGAGGCCAAAAAGAAGAGCTGCACGGAGGTGCTGAGGGCCCAAGGAGTGTCTTTGCCGAAAGTCTTTCTCGTGCACCCCCGTGCTTTAGAGAAGTATGACTTCCCGAAGCTCCTTGAGGTGTTGCAGGGTGATCTTCCAGAAATGAGAGCTTATTCTCTTCTGCTGGCTTTGCCTGCGTTCTCCATGTCCGTTGTAGCCCAAAAGAGGGATGCCTTTAAGGCCCTGGGCTGGGCCACAGCTTCACTTTCTGGTGGGGTGTCTGTTATCCCCGTGCCATTTGTCGCCTCAATGGTTGATGCAAGTCTGGCTGTGCGGATCTTAACCAAAGCTCAGATATCTCTTGGTCTGGACGACGAGTCTGTGGAGAGGCTGGCACAGCAGAAGGGCATGGACAGCGTTGGACTTAAAGCACTACGGACCTGCGTTCTATCAGTGGAGGTCAGCAAGAGCGAAGTCAAGAGACGCCTCTCTGTGGCTGAGAAAGATAACTGCACCACCAGCACCAGATTAGTGGAACTGGCCATGCCACGGCACGCCAGAGCGATCAGCCGCTCGTTCACCGTCATGCTGCACACGATCAACACGGCCGTAGAGGACATGTGTGCGGACGCTGAGAAGATTGTGGCTTTAGCAACGGGACAGTCCAAGTAGCTGTAAAGCTGAAGAATGTACTCCACACAATGGCTTCATTAATGATGTTAATTATCCTTCATCCAGAGTGTACTTTCATTTATCCACCATGATTACGAACATTAACGCACTTTGCTCTTGGAGTGTCTTTGTAGGTCGATCACTGGAAGGGTTATAATGGACCTGTATCTGATGGACTTTCTGGGAGGCAGTACTGTGTAAAACAATGACATTTTTAATCTAATCTTCTATTAAAATGCAGGAACGGGTGTATGGTCCCATGTTGCTCGTTGCATTTGCATATTTTCACAGTTGAAGGGCTGTGACTCACATGTTCTCATTTTTACGGTTAAATTGGACAGTGAGGTGGAACAGACGTGCAACACCTTTAAGTTTTGGTTTTAAAAAACAGAGGAACACGAGTGAATCATGTACAGTTCAGTCAACTTAAAGTGATGGACTGTACCAACACACGGAGGAATCTGTCCTCCACGTCTAACTGTTTCACGTGTGTTCACACAGATGCTGAAACCTTTCACCATGAACTGTATTTTTGAATATTATTTATTTTTATTATTTTTCTCACACTGTCTGATCAACCTTGATTTCCTAAAGTATTAACATATTTATTTGTTCATTCGTTCATAATCTTCCGCTCAATTCTGTAGCAGGGCTGCATGGTGGTGGTGTTGGTTCCCCATACCCATCCGGGAGAGAACATTTCAGGCGCTGGACAGATACACACAGGAAACAGACGAGCATTAAAGAATTCTCTGGTCTCTAATGTAAATATCTTTATACCACGTCAATATTGAGTAACAAATGAAATCTATTTTTAATCACTTTTTTTTAATTAACCTATTGAGTAATTTATTTAGTAATAAGTATAATAATGGGCAGCAAAATAATAAATAAATAAGTGTTCATTATTAATAATAATGGCTTAAATCAAGTACTCTGTGCTTTAATGAAGTTCTAGGGGACTTAACTGTTTGCATTTGTCGCAGCCGCTGCGGTACACGTCTGAGGTGAGTACAGTACGTTCCGCTCCACGGCTGATGTTTGACAGTTTTTGTTACCAGTCACTTTGAATCAGAATCAGAATCAGTTTTATTTGCCATGAATGTTACACACACAAGGAATTTTGTTCCGGCATCATGGTGTCTCTCTTGAAATTTTGAATTTACTGTATTTACAGTTTATACAGTTATATTTACAAATAACAAATTAGCTGTACAATATGATACATATATTATAGTATAAAATATATATGGGAAGGTGCATTTACATTTACATTACATTTAGTCATTTAGCAGACGCTTTTATCCAAAGCGACTTACAAATGAGAACACCACAAGTCAGAAGCCATGGAGAAAACCAACTATACTGTAAGTTCATCAAACCTGATTGTTATTCGAAGCTGCGCCCCCCCCCCCTTTTTTATTTTTTATTTTTATTTTTTTATTTTTTTTTTTATAACAGGTATTTGTTAAATAGATGCGTCTTAAGTAGTTTCTTAAAACTGTTTAGAGATTCTGCCTTACGAACAGAGTTGGGGAGATCGTTCCACCATTTTGCAGTGGTGAACGCCACAGAATGAGAATTAGCTCCTCGGTGAGGTGGAATCGCCAGGCGACAATCCTCACTGGAGCGAAGTGAACGAGTCGGAGTGTATTTTGAAAAGATAGAGTGAAGGTAAGAGGGGGAAGATCCAGAGATGGTTCTCTATGCCAGAGTCAGCGTTTATGCTGTAGTGAGGGTTATAAGCTGTTTATAAGTGTGAGGACAGAAGCTGTTGGAGTGTCTGGTTGTTTTGGTGTACGGTGATCTGTATTGTCTGCCGGAGGGAGGAGCTGAAATCAATTCCAGAGTGTGAGGGGTCCATGATGATATTCTCTGCCCGTTTCCTGGTTCTGGAAGGTTTAAGATGTTGGTACACAGAGTGGTGCAGTGGTTAGCATTAGAACGTCCAGGGTTCGGGGTTCTGTTCAGAGGTAGAACACAAACTTCCTGGGTTTACTTGGGTTTCATGGAGCTTTGGTTCTAAATCGTGTTCCAGGATGAACTGAGGATACAGATTCTAACAGACTGACCTGCAGAGACTGGAATGGGTTGTGGTGGGGGGGGGGGGGGTGTAGTTGAATGTATTCAAGTGTTTTATTTGTAATTCCACAATATAAAGTACAGTACAGTATATGTGAAACGAGACGGCGTTCTCCAGGAACAAGGTGCTACACAGAACAGCCACTACACAACCAACATAACGTGCACGTGTGCAAACACAAGGGTCACAATAATTAATAAATACAGGACGATACGCAGTCCAGTCAACAATAAACATTCAGTATGGTACTGAAAGTAAACCCTGAGTTTGATTTGTAAAGAGTTAACATTAAATGGAGAGGTAACAAGTTCAAGTTCAAGTTATTTATTTGTGTCACACTTTTTACATCAGAACATCATCACAAAGCAGCTTTACAGAATGAAAAGCCTTTAAACCTCCAAAGAGCAAGACCAAGAGACAGCGGCAAGACAAAAACTCCGTTATGTTGTTATTTAAGGAAGAAATACCTGTTATAAATACCTGTTATAAAAAAAGATTAAATAAATAAAAAAAAAGGGGGGGGGGCGCAGCTTCGAATAACAATCAGGTTTGATGAACTCACAGTATAGTTGGTTTTCTCCATGGCTTCTGACTTGTGGTGTTCTCATTTGTAAGTCGCTTTGGATAAAAGCGTCTGCTGAATGACTAAATGTAATGTAAATGTAAGAAACCTTGTGAGGACCGAGACTCAGTGGGGGACTCGTCCTCCTCGAGCGGCCATTTGTTAAATGTATTAGAGAGACTGGGGACTCAGGAAGTTCCCACCATATATGGAAGTTGTCTATTCAGTAACTTGCATTAAAATCTGTTTGGAACAACCTGCATCTCCGAGGCCGTTTATCAAACGTCTAACGAGAGAACCTCCTCCTCTGTTCTTCCTTTTCCCCGCTTTTCCTGTCCTATCTGCGTAGTGTGCGTCCTGCTCCCTGCTCTGTAACATCGGGGATCTGAGGATGTAGCCATGTCTCCGTGATGATAAGCAAGCCGCTGTCTCACTAGATGGAGTTCTAGAACATGCGTTTTTGTGCACCATGGACCTGGCGTTTGAGAGGCAGCGGTTCTTTCAGTGGCTGTTTCTTTAGCTTATTCAGCAGTCCAGCCCAGCGGCCCCGTTTTTGATTCCTCTCACGTCTACGTCGTTCGCAGGGCCCGACAACATCTCCACGGAGACCACGGAGATCCCGCTGGTCTCGCTGTCTCGTCCGGAATTTTTGTGAGTGCGATGAAAATCGCTGCAGATGGTCATCTTCTGTTGAAAACCGATGTCCAGTAAGTCCATACGGCCTGTGGTGTTTTTAAGAATTTGTAAACGATGTACCAATGGATTCAAAACTGAAAATTAGAATTTATGGTACAAATAGATTTCTAATTCTATTCAATTTTAAAATTTCTTTCTTATGACTAAATACCTTTTTCATCTTTCTTCTAAGGGTGGCTTAGTGGTTTAGCATGTTCTCCTCTCAGCACTAGGGATTCCCGGTTCGAATCCCCATCTGGGTGGAGTTTCCATGTTCTCCCCGTGTCCGCGTGGGTTTCCTCCGGGTTCTCCGGTTTCCTCCCACAGTCCAAAAACATGTATCAAGTCAATTGAGTTCTCCAAATTGCCCCATATAGAGTGTGTGTGAGTGAGTGTGTGCCCAGCGATAGATTGCCCCCCTGTCCTGGGTGTATCTGCCCAGCGTCCGAAATGTTCTCCCCTGGATGGGCATGGGGAACCCCCCCCCCCCCCCGCCCCGACCCTAATAGAGGATAAAGCTGAAGATAATGAATGAAAGTTAAAGTGAAAGACCTCAAAATAAAAATACTCAAGTGAAGTACAGATACACAAAAAAAAAAACTACCTAAGTACAAAAACAAATTACATTTATTTCCTTACTGTCCACCGCTTCATAAAACTTGTCAGAGCACACAAAATGCAAAGTCTCTTGACTGTGAGCTGTGCTTCTCATGGTGTTTTGAGAATGTCATCTCGGTTTCCAGAAATCAGCCAAAGCAATTGAAAAAAACAAACTGTAAATCGACTTTTTTTTTGTTCAAAATGTGCACCGCCTTGACACCAAGAGATACGAGCTCAAAATATAATCATATTTCACAACTCTTTAGAGTATTAGACAGGCGTTCGCGTGAGTTCGGCTCTCCTCCCCTGCTGATTCCTCAGGCAGTGGCCACATTTACGATCGAAAGGATGCTGATTGGAGCCATCAGAGTCGGCAGAGTTTGGACTGAGTGTCGTTTGACCCTCTTTCTGGACTTCAGGGGGGTGGTCGAATTTCCTGGGACTTCTATATACTAGCTTATAAAGTATCTTCTAGTTCATTTTTTTTTCTTCAACTCACAAGCTGTTGCTACAGGAAATAGACTAGTGCGTAACATATTCGGGTTGGGGGTGTGGGGAGAGGGGGGGGGTGAGAATTAGCATATTTTTTATATCACTACTGGGAATAGATCTTTTTTTTGTTTTCTGTTTGGGTAATCATGCAAGTGCACTGTTTTAAGAGCGGCGTTTTGTTGAGTTAGCGTTTCATTGAATATGTGCTTCTGCTTTAAAGCATTTAGTTTAATAATGTTTTAACGTCGAAGGTGAATTGGATTCAGGTGAGTTCATCTTTATGCACTTTGTAACTTATATATATATCGTTTAATTGCAGCAGAATTGAAATTGGCTTTTTGTTTAAAAAATAGAAATATATAAAGATGTATAAAATGTGAGTAGGAAATGATGCCGTGAACTTTTTAATAAAAAGGAAACAGATTCAGCAAACAGAATGTTATTTTGATAACTTCTGCATTTCAACTGTTTATAAAAAGGTCGCTGTGGTAGACATTAATACAAACCTGATACTGATAACAAAACACGCAGCCGAAACAATCCAGTGAATTCACCTTTAGATTTTTTAGATTTAATTTACGGTGATACTTTTATGTTTGGAAACTCTTAAGAAATATTTTTGTATTGATGAGCTAAAATCATCAAAATGTTTTATTAAAGGTGAAAAAGTGAATCAAATGAACAAATTAACGGCTGATTTATTTATTAAATGTAATGAATCAGGATATGATGTGGTTTCCGTCTGGCAGATTGCTGTCTGGTTCTGTTTCGTTTTCAATTTTTCACCCAGTTAAGACCACTAAAGGTCATTCTGTTGAACTCCGTTTGTCCAAATCTGACCCTCTGGGTCTAATCAGGATGTTTAATTGTAAAAACAAATGGGGTTTAAAATGATGATAATAATAATAATAATAATAATAATAATAATAATAATAATAATAATAATAATAAAAAAACACTTTATCAGGTACTGTGGTTATTAAAGATCATCAGAACCTCATACATTTTTTTATTAAAGACGATTGTTTAATAATCCCAATGCTAATGTTGTAAATTCTCAGAATACTGTGATGCAGTGTGTACCCATCCTAGGATGAGAAGTGTGGATCTTCTGATGATTGGTTAAAACATGGCAACCATCTTATTTTAATTTTATTACGGCAGTGCTGGCCCCGCCCACCGACTGCGTCTGAGCTACAGATTAGATTTTCAGAAGTTAGTTTTCTTGTTTCTTGTTTTACAAAATTCAATATCAGCATCTATTACTGCACTCTCACATCCCATTTACTTACTGTAAACTTCTCAGACGTCAAATAAAAACTCTTGAGGCCTTCGTTGTGGTTTAAAGCCTTCGACACGTGGCTCTGCAACCTGTATGTCAGTCATATTTGGTTGTGTTCGTTTAATTCAGAAATAACGAGCAGAACCCTCCATCCATTCATTATCTTCCACTTTATCCTTTATTAGGGTCGCTTCCCCATGCCCTTCCAGGGGAGAACGTTTCAGGCGATGGGCAGATACACCCAGGACAGGGGGGCAATCTATCACTGGGCACACACTCACTCACACAGACACATACACACTCTATATGGGGCAATTTGGAGAACTCAATTGACTTGATCCATGTTTTTGGACTGTGGGAGGAAACAGGAGAACCCGGAGGAAACCCACACGGACACGGGGAGAACATGGAAACTCCACCCAGATGGGGATTCGAACCGGGAATCCCTAGTGCTGAGATGAGAACATGCCAAACACTAAGCCACCATGCCGCCCTACGATCAGAACCCTGATTTGTTTTAAATCTTCTGTTTTAGTTGTAGAACAGTTTGTGATTGTTTTAGAGACACACTGTATAATCACAGCCTGACGTTATTCTAGAGCTGGTTCTCCATCAGTAAATAACCATCTGTACTTTCTGCAGCCGTTTTACTTTTAAACATCATCTTGTTTGAGGAGAACGATGACCCCGTGTGAACTCGGGTTGTTTGTGCTGTTGATAACACAATCCTGTTTCTAAAGCGCAGATTAATGAATACAGAATTAAAGAGCGGTGTAGTTTTCTTTTCTACTTTATTGTAAGCGACACTTCTAAGAATAGCACAATGATAAGTTTCATAACTGTTCAACCACAAAGCTCACAGGTACAGAGAAAGTCTTCTGCAGCTGGCGATGAGCGGATGTCTGTAAACTGTAAAACTATTTGCATGTGGACAAATCCAATTAAAAAATGATTTATATTTTATATTTTAGCCGAAACACAATGCATTCAGCTGGGAGAGCATCCTTTCTACTGGGTATGTATTAGGTTTAATTATATAATAATATGTTTTGTTTACACTTGCTGATACCATGTATAATAATAATAATAGTGCTTTAGTGATTATTAAGGCTGTTAAGTGATAAATTGGATCTTACTGTATAATCAGGTTTAATCTGTGTATAATGTAATGAGATTAATATGTGGGTTATTTCTGATGTTGCTGTTATATTTATACTGGTGTGTCTTTTTTTTTTTTTACAGTCACACTGTGTGTGTACAACTCATTTGCTGATGAAAAAATAAAAAAAATAGAAATCAGTGAAACACCTGTAACCAGGCTTGAGGGATCATGTGTTACAATCAACTGCACATATAAATATGTGGAAGGTATGACCCTGCTCTGGTTTAAAGATCCTAAATATGATTATACACACCTTAGGTATGATGGTACGATTGTATATAGTAACACAGATGTGCGTCCGAGTTCCCCAAACTACTCGAACAGAGTGAATTTCACCAAAGGCCCAATTCACAACCAAAGAACCCAATGCTCAATAAGAATAAATGATTTACAAATGAATGACAGTGGAAATTACACATTCAGGTATATAAACAATGTTAACAATGATAAATTCATGAGTGACCCACTGCCGCTGACAGTGCAGAGTGAGTATTTCTTTTAGTCTTAATTTACAGGTGAAAGTTTTTATAGGTGGCGTGGGATTCAGATTAATTTGTTCTGTTATTCCCAAAGAAAATAATTGCAAGGTTCAAATAGACCCTCCGAAGCCGAAGCTCACAGTTACAGAAGGTGAACAGGTCACAGTTAAGTGTTTCACATCAGCGCCTTGCAAGTTGGAATCTAAATGGCGTCAGTCTGATGTGAAGCTCACGTCTGGGAGAGCGAAACGTTCAATGAGCGATGTGCTAACGTTCACAGCGGAATGGAAGTATAATAAGATAAAGTTAACCTGCCATGTACCTGAACGAAACGATGACTGCTTAGGCAGGGACATCACTCTGGATGTGGAATGTGAGTATGATCAACACATTTGCCCTTAAAGTCTCTTCATGTTGCTATACGCTGTAGATACACTGCAAGAAATCTAAAATATATCCAAAAATAAGAAAAATAAACTCAAATCAAGAAAAAAATTATATAAATCAAGTAAAAGTATCTGCCGATATAGTGAGCAAATTAATTTTGAAAGATTTATTAAAATAATAATTAAAAAATTATAAAATCTAGAATATTTATCTTACTTTATCTTTCAATCTGTAAAGTGGGCCGTGTTAATGTATTTATATGAGGGCCACATTCGGCTCACGTACATCACAGTGAAGCAGCAGTGCTGTATTTCAGCCAGATGTGGCTCACATCTGTATACTGTCTGGGTTGTGGATAAATGTGTAAGACTTCCCACCAACTCTGAAATCTTTTAGAAACTTAAATAGTTGTAGTGTGTTGGTGTCCCGATACTTTTGACCATATATTGTTTAATATATGTATTAGTTTCTTTATTTGTCCTTGTTTGGACTTCAAACACTTTGCTTGAATAATATCTGTGCTTGAGAAAAATCTATAAGCTGTTAAATAAATCAAATGTTTTTTATGTTTCTGGATTTTTTTTTCTCTGATATTTTGAAGATAAACCGAGAGAAATGAAAATCACACAGAATCCAGTCAATCCAAATCCGAGAGAAGGAACGGCTTTAACGTTTCAGTGCTCGACGGATGCTAATCCTAAAGCTACTCTCACCTGGTTTAAAGATAATAAAGAAATTAATTTAAACGCTGATGAAAAGTTGGATTTAGAACCTTTAAAGGCAAACGACAGTGGAGTGTACCGCTGTGAGGCCTCCAACAAACACGGGACACTAACCTCAAGTAGCATCATCATCAACGTCATTTGTAAGTATGATTATTCAGATTTAAAGAAACACACAACCCTTCAGAAATAACAAATAAAGCAATCATTTTAGCACAAAGGGGCGGCACGGTGGCTTAGTGGTTTAGCACGTTCTCCTCTCAGCGCTAGAGATTCCCGGTTCGAATCCCAATCTGGGTGGAGTTTTCATGTCCTCCCCGTGTCTGCGTGGGTTTCCTCCGGGTTCTCCGGTTTCCTCCCACAGTCCAAAAACATGGAATCAAGTCAATTGAGTTCTTCAAATTGCCCCATATATAGTGTGTCTGTGTGAGTGAGTGTGTGTGTGTGTGTGTGTGTGTGCGCGTGTGCGCCCAGCAATGAATTGGCGTCCTGTCCTGGGTGTATCTGCCCAGCGCCCGAAACGTTCTCTCCTGGATGGGCATGGGGGACCCCACCGCGACCCTAATAGAGGATAAAGCGGAAGATAATGAATGAATGAATTTTAGCACAAAGATGAAAACCATTGAGATAAGATATAAAATAAACAAAGATAAAATATTTGGATTGACAACATTGTGCCTTTTTTTGCAGATCCTCCCAGAGAGGTCAAGATCATGTCCTCATCGAATTGGATTAAAGTGCGTGATACAGTTAACCTCCCGTGTTTAGCAAGTGAAAGCAACCCACCAGTGACTTCATATTCATGGTACAAAGACTCAAGACAAATAGGACGAAATATAAGATATAAATATAATAAGAACGTGTTAACGATATCAGGAATAACTCGAAACGATGATGGTGTGTATTATTGTAAAGCTGGGAATGCAGCGGGATCAACAAAGTCACAACCCATGAAGATAACTGTACATTGTAAGTACATTAATGTCACATCACAGTGCAAACACCACATTTAAATACTCACACTGTGGTTGACCTGATTTAACCTGTTGAAGGTGCACAGCCATGAATTCTGTGCACAAACCATGTGCTTGGGTTTGAGATGCTGGAGGTAAATCATTACTCCAGTACAAGTAGAATTATTCATTCATTCATTATCATCCGCTTTATCCTCTATTAGAGTCGCGGGGGGGTTCCCCATGTCCATCCAGGGGAGAACGTCTCGTGCGCTGGGCAGATACACCCAGGACAGGACGCCAATCTATCGCTGGGAGAACTCAATTGACCTCAATTGACCTTGATCCACGTTTTTGGACTGTGGGAGGAAACCGGAGAACCCGGAGGAAACCCACGCAGACTCGGGGAGAACATGGAAACTCCACCCAGATTGGGATTCGAACCGGGAATCCTTAGCGCTGAGAGGAGAACATGCTAAACCACTAAGCCACCTTGCCGCCAAATTATAGATTTCTTCACAAATATTCTGTTCGTAAAACTGTAGAGGTTTTATTAAAGTGAGTTCAGCACGGTGGCTTAGTGGTTTAGCATGTTCTCCTCTCAGCTCTAGGGATTCCCGGTTTGAATCCCCATCTGGGTGGAGTTTCCATGTTCTCCCCGTGTCCGCGTGGGGTTCCTCCGGGTTCTCCGGTTTCCTCCCACAGTCCAAAGTGTGTGTGAGTGAGTGAGTGAGTGAGTGAGTGAGTGAGTGAGTGAGTGAGTGAGTGAGTGAGTGAGTGAGTGAGTGAGTGAGTGAGTGAGTGAGTGAGTGCGTGCGTGCGTGCGTGCCCAGTGATAGATTGCCCCCCTGTCCTGGGTGTATCTGCCCAGCATCCCAAACATTCTCCCCTGGATGTCCAAAAACATGGATGAGCATGGGGAACCCCCCCCGCGACCCTGATATTGGATGAAGCGGAAGATGGATGAAGTTCAGAGTGTTAATTGAATGTTAATAATGTTAACACACACTTGTATTTATGTTTGTGTATATTTTGTATATATAATTTATATTTATCTCACTTTCTTAACAGTTCGTCCAGAAAATACTGCCATCGACGGCATGAATGTTGTAAAGATCGGACTGAACCTTCGTCTCAGTTGTGAAACTGAAGCGTCTCCTTCTCCGGATTCATATCACTGGTTCTTTAAACCAGAACAAAAACAGGACTATGTCCGGCTTTTTAACACCATTAAAGAATATAAGATTTCATCGGCGGGAGTGAAGCATGCTGGCAGCTACATGTGTCGACCCACAAATGTTATTGGTAACGGAACTAATTCCACTGGATTCCAGGTTCGTGTCCTCTGTAAGTATATCACCTTTACATTCTCTTTAATGTCCGGGAAAAATCGTAATAATTCTTTTCCCCCCCAGGGTGGCACGGTGGCTTAGTGTTTGGCATGTTCTCCTCTCAGCACTAGGAATTCCCGGTTCGAATCCCCATCTGGGTGGAGTTTCCATGTCCTCCCTGTGTCCGCGTGGGTTTCTTCCGGGTTCTCCGGTTTCCTCCCACAGTCCAAAAACATGGATCAAGGTCAATTGAGTTCTCCAAATTGCCCCATATAGAGTGTGTATGCATGCGTGTCTGTGTGAGTGAGTGTGTGCCCAGCGATAGATTGGCGCCCTGTCCTGGGTGTATCTGCCCAGCGCCAGAAATGTTCTCCCCTGGATGGGCATGGGGAACCCCACCGTGACCCTAATAGAGGGTCTGAAGATAATGAATGAATGAATTAATATTCCCCCCCTTTATAGTAATAACCATCTCTGTCTTTGTGTGTTGATTATTATATAGGTTCACCACAGCTTTTGTAGCAACACTTTAGGGAAGGCCCTGTCACAGCTCAAATGAGTTCTTTTTAAAGGAGTGTTTTAATCATCTGTCCTGATATTTCTGTTTCAGATCCTCCGAAACCACCTGTTCTAAACATGACCGACATCATTAACGAAGGCAAGCAGCTCGTTATAAACTGCGCCGTTGAAAGTTCACCCGAGTCCGTGGTCACGCTGAGCAGAACCTCTTCCAACGCAAAGGTTTTTGTGTTAAGAAAAACTCAAAATAATATCCTCACCTTCTCTGAGCCGGTGACTTTATCACACATGGGAGAGTACACCTGCACCGCGCACAACTCAGAGGGTCAGAATTCCACTCAGCGCCACCTGAGGGTGCAATGTAAGTACAAAAGCTTATCCTGAAAACTAATCTAAAGAAAATGTCCTCGGTTATGGGACCTGAAGTGTCTTTGCTCATTTACTCTCAGAAGACTCGATCGTTCCGTGTGTTAGTTGGGGGTGCAGTGGCTCAGTGGTTAGGACATTGGGCTGTTAATCTGAAGGTTGTGGGTTCAAATCCCAGATCCTTGAGCAAGACCCTTAACCCTCATTGCTCAAGGGGGCGCTGTATCAACCCTGTGCTCAGCTTGTAAGTCGCTTTGGATAAAAGCGTCCAATAAATGACCAAATGTGATGTAAATGTAATGTAATGCGTTAGTTACCCCTCTTGCACTTGCACGGCCCTGTCTTGGAGACAGTGGCCTGGTTTTTATAATAGTTTTAAGTAATCAAGCAAAAATTAATATGGTAAAAAAAAAAGATGAGTGAATAGTTGAGGGAACAGAGAAAATAACTATTTAGTGAATGATTATGGGAAAGAGTAGGAATGTCCAGTTGCAGGGTGAGCAGGGAGATTTGAATAATGGGATAGTCAACAGGGACATGTCATAAATTCATACCACCAAAGGGGGCAGAAAGCAGGACCAGATGGGGGAGAATGCTGAGATGTTCTGGTGGAAGTTCTCATCAGATAAAGGGACAGCTTACGCACATACACAGAAAACGGACAGCCCACCTACGGGTTATATAATGAAGCGCAGGATCTTTGAGAATTCAGAGCTCTCTTATTGATGATGTTTCCTGTACACTTGGTTGTTTACTCAGTAACTCGCATTAAATAATTAATTAAATTCTTTAATTTATTCAATTAGAATTTAAATTCTGACTGTTTATTGGAAGATAACAGGCAGCTCGCAGCATGTCGTCGTACTGGATGTGATCCAGAAGTGCCGTGTGTTTATCTGTAAGGACGCACAGGTGGCGTGCAGTAAGACGCTACATTTTCTGGCTGGTTTAGGGGCTTGTTAGTAAGTCAGCTTACTCTCCGCTGCTTTAGTGCTCCCCCTAGTGTCTTAGCACGAACAACACAGCTGTTGAGGACAGTGTTGAGAGGAGACTCCTCTTTAGACTTTTGTTTTTAAAATGAGTTTTCTGTACGGTGCAGATGTTCTCTGAGGCACACATCTGTGCACAACCACCATGGTAGGCGTGGCATCACCTGAGGTATGCTCTGGTGTGTAGGGGTAATGTGCCACGTGAGCCGTGGTTAGATGCGTGGTACACTGTGTGGAACGTTGGATGTGCTCGGGCCCTGAGATTTTACACTGTGGTTTGGTTTACCATCATGCCATGCGGGTCACATGTTCTAAATCTGTTTGACATTAACATACCATTTTTTATCTGAACACTTTTAGTTGGCTAACCAGTGTTTTAACAGTTTGTGAACACAGTTCGTATCTGTGATTATCCTAGATGCCCCTAAGGATGTGCAAGTAACGGTTCATCCCAAAGGCGAGCCGACAGAAGGCGACAATGTGACCGTCACGTGTGCCGCGCCCGCCGATCCCCCTGTATCCAAATTCAGTTGGATGAAGATTCTCGGGGGAGAAGAAATGAAGATAGCAGATGGCAGCAAGCTAACACTTAACCTTATTCGCTACTCTGATGCTGGCGACTATCTCTGCCTCGCTGAAAATGAGCTCGGGATCAATCGGTCCAAAGTAGAAATCAGAGTCAAGTGTAAGTAATCAATCTAATACTGATTCTTTTACTAAATGCCTCTATAAACTGCATCACTGTAGACCACTGGGTCTTAAACTATTGTACGCAAAGTAGCAGATAATGGTATGAATATACAAGACATTATATTTTCCGGGGGGCGGCACGGTGGCTTAGTGGTTTAGCACGTTCTCCTCTCAGCACTAGGAATTCCCGGTTCGAATCCCCATCTGGGTGGAGTTTCCATGTTCTCCCCATGTCCGCCTGGATTTCCTCCGGGTTCTCCGGTTTCCTCCCACAGTCCAAAAACATGGATCAAGTCAATTGAATTCTCAAAATTGCCCCATATAGAGTGTGTATGTGTGAGTGAGTGTGTGCCCAGCGATAGATTGGCGCCCTGTCCTGGGTCTATCTGCCCAGCGCCCAAAACGTTCTCCCCTGACTGGGCATGGGGAACCCCCCCCCACTCCACCCGCGACCCTAATAGAGGATAAAGCGGAAGATAATGGATGGATGGATATTTTCCAGATATTTTTTTATTAACTGCGTTCTGCAGTTTGGCCACCAGATGGCGGTATTTGGTTGTTAGAGAAACCGGAAACATGCACAGCGTTCACTTTAAAAACCGGACTACATTACGTCACAAAAGTCCAGATTATTAACGATTTAGTTTTCAATCAAGCCTTGTTTTTTTATTATAGTGTTTGAAACAATTTTATAAAAACAAAAAGAGCCTCGAAGTTCATTATCTTCCGCTTTATCCTCATTTAGGGTCACGGGAGTGCGGGTGGTTAGGGTTAGGGTTAGGGTTATGGTTAGGGTTAGGGTTAGGGTTAGGCTAACCCTAACCTCAGGGGAGAACTTTTCTGGCGCTGGGCAGATACACACAGGACAGGACGCCAATCCATCACTGGGCACACACTCACACAAACAATTGAGAGCATTCAATTTACCTTGAATCCATGTTTTTGGACTGTGGGAGGAAACCGGTGAACCTGGAGGAAACCCATGCGGACACAGGGAGAACATCCACCCCATCATCCCCAGCACTGAGAGGAGAACATTGTGTATTATTGTGAATAAATCACAGGAAAGAGGTGGAACTGTACTCCACTACGTGTGGCGCTCAACAACACCTCTTTATTGTGATTTATTCAGACTGAGGCCACGCCCCCTCGTACATTAATGCTTTAATATGCACTCACACCTGAGTGATGTTTGCCGTAGGTTGTTCCGTGATGAAAAACAGAGGTGGAACTTAAAGTTTTGGTTTGATAATGGGTGCCACATGATCTGAAGAGTTATAGAATCCCCCTGTGGTAGTCATTCCAGGAAACAGATGATGTCCAGATGTTAGGATCTTAACTTTTGCCTGTTAATGGACAATTATTGAACCTGTTTTTAATTAATCAAATGATAATTAAACATTATGGTTAAACTAAACTATATACAGTTGCATTGTTGTGAAACTTAATAGAGACATAAAGACGTTGGGGTCTTCAGTAGCTGGTCATTAAATGTTATGAAACCTGTTTGATCAGCATGATGTCAGAACTCAACGTGGATTCTTATTGGTCTGTCTCCGTTCAGATCAACCTCATGTACAGATTCTCCTAAACATTACAACTTTGACCGAATTTGATGAAAACAATCCTGTGTATCTGAGTTGCGGTGTCCAGTGTCATCCCCCAGCTACGTCCTTTGCGTGGTACAACATGGAGAACAAACAACTCCCGCTGTCCACCCTTCAGAATTACACCGCCCAAACCCCAGGAAGCTACTACTGCCAAGCAAGAAATGAGGTCGGGCGGTCGACTTCAGATCCGGTCTTTGTGTATAGAATAGGTGTGTACAAGCAATAAATCATTTTTAATCTGTAACGTAATGATGGGATGGGACGTCTCCGGTTTGCTGGCGTCAGATGGAGTTCTGTTGATCCAACATGACGTTTCAGTGCTTTATTTTTCAGGTGTCATTCAGCTGTGGGCGCAGATTCTGATCGCCTTACTGTTGATCTGCATTGGGATCGGCACTGTTTGCATTTTATATAGGTATGAAATCTGTCTTATTAAAGTAAATTCAACTTTATTCAGAATAAACCTGAACTGAACTTAAAACCAGCTACAGATAAAACGCAGACTGCAAATCTGTCAGCTCTGCCTGAACAGTTTATTAACAATATACTAATTATCTAACAGGGTCTGCAATGTATTATTATTATCCATCCATCCATTATCTTCAGCTTTAACCTGTATTAGGGTCGTGGTGGGGGTTCCCCCTGCCCGCTGGGCAGATACACCCAGGTCAGGGGGCAATCCATCACTGGGCACACACACACACACTCACACAGACACACTCTATATGGGGCAATTTGGAGAACTCAATTGACTTGATCCAAGTTTTTGGACTGTGGGAGGAAACCGGAGAACCCGGAGGAAACCCACGCGGACACGGGGAGAACATGGAAACTCCACCCAGATGGGGATTCGAACCAGGAATCCCTAGTGCTAAGAGGAGAACATGCTAAACCACTAAACCACCGTGACACTATATTATTATTATTATTATTATTACACATTGTTAGATAAAACTCCTCAACTGTAACAGACTGTA
>JAFMOC010000404.1:242500-259982 GCA_019802505.1 Corydoras sp. C115 | reverse complement strand
TACGTTTAGGTCTGCCTGGTCTGACTGGCATCTTCCCCCGCCATCTGATCCAACTCACCACCAGGTGGTGATCAGTTGACAGCTCAGCTCCTCTCTTCACCCGAGTGTCCAAGACACATGGCCGCAAGTCCAATGACACCACTACAAAGTCGATCATTGAACTGCGGCCTAGGGCATCCTGGCGCCATGTGCACGAACATGGTGTTCGTGATGGACAAACCGTGATTTGCACAGATGTCCAACAACTGAACACCACTCGGGTTCAGATCAAAGGAGCCGTTCCTCCCAATCACACCTCTCCAGGTCTCACTGTCATTGCCCACGTGAGCGTTGAGTCCCCCAGTAAGACTACAGAGTCTCCAGGAGGAGCACTTTCTATTACCCCCCCCACAGACTCCATGAAGGCTGGGTACTCTAAACTACCGTTCGGCCCATAAGCGCAGACAACAGTCAATACCCGTTCCCCCACCCGAAGGCATAGGGAAGCTACCCTCTCGTCCACCGGAGAAAACCCCAACATGCACGCTTCAAGCCGGGGGGCCACGAGAAAGCCCACACCTGCCCGACGCCTCTCGCCATGGGCAACTCCAGAAAAGAACAGAGTCCAGCCTCTCTCAAGGAGATTTGACCCAGAACCCGAGCTGTGCGTTGAGGTGAGCCCGACTATATCTAGCCGGTATCTCTTAACCTCCCGCACCAGCTCAGGCTCCTTCCCTGCCAGTGAAGTGACGTTCCAAGTTCCGAAAGCCAATTTCAGCAACCGAGGATCGCGACGCCCAGGCCCATGCCTCAGGCCACCAACCGATCCACACTGCACCGAACCCCTATTACTACCCCCCCCCCACCACAGGTGGTGAGCCCATTTGAGGGGGAACCCATGTAACTCCTTCGGGCTGGACCCGGCCGGGCACCATGGGAAAGTGCCCGACCACCAGACGCTCGCTGACGAACCCCATCCCCGGGCCTGGCTCCAGGGTGGGGCCCCAATAACCCTATATCGGGCAGGGAACACATGCTCTTTATGTTTCTTTTCATAGGGGTTTTATTGGACCACTCTTTGTCTGGCCCGTCACCGTTCAAAGTATTTTAATCATTTTATTTCACAAACATCTGCTCAGGTGACCGTTTAGTGAATTAAATTATTTATTTCATGCAGTTAATCCAAATCTTATTAACACTGAATTTTTAAATTCCTTTGTGGTGTTTGATATATTTTGCTCTGTGCCATCTTTAGCTCCGCCCATATATTTGCTTGTTCTCGAATCCGAGCGTTGTTCTCCTGATCGTTAGATCATACATGAACAGAGTATTAATAATTAATAGAACAGAAATTTAATTCCTTTAATGTAAATAATACCAACCTTTACGATCCGTTGTCTCCGAGCTTTGTACTTGGCGTGTATTTTGGTGAGGTATTTGATCTTTTGGTGGTCAATCTGTCACACACACACACACACACACACACACACGCACACACACACACACACACACACACTTAACATTATTTAACAATCTCTTTACTGCTTTTTGATTTAGAAACTTTAAAATTCGGACCTCGGCGCTCCGCTCGTAGTGAGCTAGCTCTCGCGGGATCTGAATCGGGTTTTCGATGACCCTGTGGAGTGCGCCCCCCGGTGGTATCTGAAGGAGACCGTTTGTACATTCAGAGTAAGCTCCCAACTGAGATTAACACACTCGCACCGAACGAAACGAGGGACTCACCTGAATCCCCATCAGGTGTTCGTAAGTTTCTGTCAGTAGGTTTCGTAGGTTTTCGTACGTGTTCCACGACTTCATCTGTGGTGAAGGTTCATCATTAAAATGTTAGAACTCTTATAAATGTTCCATTAGAAACTATTAAAACATCATTTAATTATAAATGTAGAAAACATCTCACTTTGACGCAGAAATAAAGCACAGCGCAACCGAGAGCGTCAGGACTGTTCTACTCAGACTTAGAACGTTGGACTGAACATTCCAAACCACGTGTGACATCATCAGGCTTTTTCCACAACGCTGACTTCAAACATAATGGATAATGATGGTAAAAAAAAAAAGCGCTCCTTAAATTAATTACTCACATGTAGCACACGGGTGGCTTAGTGGTTGGCATGTTCTCTCTGCGCTGGGGATTCCCGGTTCGAATCCCAATCTGGGTGGAGTTTCCATGTTCTCCCCGTGTCTATGTTGGTTTTCTCTGGGTTCTCCGGTTTCCTCCCACAGTCCAAAAACATGGATCAAGTTCAATTGAGTTCTCCAAATTGCCCCATATAGAATGTGTCTGTGTGAGTGAGTGTGTGCCCAGCGATGGATTGGCGTCCTGTCCTGGGTGTATCTGCCCAGCGCCCGAAACGTTGTGGATGGGCATGGGGAACCCCCCCCCCCCGCAACCCTAATAGAGGATAAAGCTGAAGATAATGAATGAATGAATGTAGCCCACTAGGGCTGGGGCAACGCGTCGTCCTAATCAATTATTAATTAATTATTTGCATAACTTGTGCCAAAGTCTCAACAACATACACCCAGGACAGGACGCCAATCTTTCGCTGGACACACACACACACTCTATATGGGGCAATTTGGAGAATTCAGTTGACTTGATCCATGTTTTTGGACTGTGGGAGGAAAACGGAGAACCCGGAGGAAACCCACACGGACACGGGGAGAATGTGGGGATTCGAACCGGGAATCCCTAGCGCTGAGAGTAGAACATGCCAAACCCCTAAGCCACCGTGCCGCCATCATTCTAATGAGTTGATATTAAACCTAATGACTGAATCTCTTTGATCTTTGGTGAAACTGTTAATGATGACGCGTTCTTGTGTTTCAGTACAGTGTTTTAAGAGCACTGTGTTTGATTAAAGGAAAGATTTCAACATTAAAGGCTTTTATTTTCATTATTATTTTAATTCCAAACACAATCACATTAGAGTCAGATCGACTTTTAATCGACTAATCAGAAAAAAAGAATCGTTAGATTAATCAATAGAAAACTAATCGTTAGGTGTATCTTTAGGCACACAGATACATTACATTTGAAGTTCAAGTTCAAGTTATTTATTTATATAGCGCTTTTTACAACAATACATTGTCACAAAGCAGCTTTACAGAATGAAAAGCCTTTAAACCCCCAAAGAGCGAGCCGAAGCGACAGTGGCACGAAAAAACTCCCTTTTATGTTGTTATTTAAGGAAGAAACCTTGGGAGGACCAAGACTCAGTGGGGGACTCATCCTCCTTGAGCGGCCGGGCAGCAACAACAGTGTAGGACAGCCATGTACAGATATTAAACAAATAGAAAAACTAACAACTGGAAAACTATATGTGAGTCCATTAGGGGGCAACCTGCAGGACCGCCTTGTCAGGTTCCATACAGTACTCGTCAGCAGAGCCATGGATGAAGATCTCCAGGAAGCCAGTCACACCTCAAAAGAAACAGACAAGGAAGGCAGTTAAAGCTAATAATAAAGCAGAGTAATTAATTAATAAGTAATTAATTGACACAGTGCAGCATGTGACTCCGGCATCACTGACTAGAGCAGCAGAACTAAAAGAGGCAGATACTGCAGACTCTACATAGTTGAGATGGCTCCCCGGAACAGCATCATTCCAGCGCCACACCCCCCCATTAATGATGAGGTGGGTGAAGAGGTGAAATGCCAGCATACACTGATCAGAGATTACCCCCCAACACAGCCAAGTCTGAGATCTACATCTTTATCTACAGGGGATTAGTTAAACGCAAGATTAAATAAATGTGTTTTTAATTGATTTTTAAAGATTAATAGTGATTCAGAATCACGAACAGTTACTGGAAGGCTGTTCCAAAGTTGAGGAGCCTTGTGGAAGAACGCTCTTCCACCAGCACTAATTTTATTTATTCTAGGAGCTAAGAGTAAGCCAGCACCTTGAGATCGGAGCTCACGTGTCGGCTGGTACAATTGAATCAGCTCACTCAGATACTGTGGAGCCTGGTTATGTAAAATTTTATATGTTATTAATAAAATTTTGTACTCGATACGAAACTTAACTGGTAGCCAGTGCAGGTTTGATAACACAGGACTGATATGATCAAACTTTCGTGTTTTAGTTAAAACTCTAGCTGCAGCATTCTGCACAAGTTGTAATTTATGTAATGATTTATTAGAACATCCTGTCAGAAGTGAATTACAATAATCTAACCTTGAGGTAATAAAAGCATGAATTAGTTTTTCTGCATCTTGGAGGGAGAGGATATTTCGTAGCTTCGAAATGTTACGAAGGTAAAAAAAATGCAATTCTAGTGATATTGCTAATGTGCTTTGTAAAGGAGAGATCTGAATCAATAATGACACCGAGATTATTTACAGATGAACTGGGTCTAATTAAAGAGTTATCAAGGTTTAACATAGTGTTAGAAGCTTTGTTAATTTTGTCCTTGGGTCCAACTATCAGAAACTCTGTTTTATCAGAATTAGCAGGAGGGAAGTTTTTTGACATCCATATTTTAATATCTTGGATGCAGTCCTCGAGCTTAGTGACTGAACAACCATCATTAGGGTTAGCTGAAACATATAACTGTGTATCATCTGCATATGAGTGGAAACTGATTCCATGTTTACGAATAAACGAATAAATTTGGTCATTTATTGGGCGCTTTTATCCAAAGCGACTTACAGGGTGAGCACAGGGTTCATCACAGCGCCACCTGGAGCAATGAGGGTTAAGGGTCTTACTCAAGGACCCACACTGGTAACTTAAGTGGACCTGGGATTTGAACCCCAAACCTTCAGATTGATACCCAACACCCGAACCACTGAGCTACCACGCCCTAAGACACTAAGACATGGGGGGCGGGGCACTTTTAATAAATAAACATCTAAATTCTGAAGTTATTTTTCAATGTATTAAAACATGAGAATTAAATGATGTCATGAAGTTATTTTGAGAAGGTCTGTTTCAGTCTAATACTCTGAGAATTGTCTCCATATGGTCAGATATTGAATGTCCGCTAGGGGGCAGCGTTGAGGCTTTTAATGATCCTAATTAGCCTGCAATGAAAACATGCCTCTGATAAAAATACTGATTAATTAAGACGTGCTGATGAGCACTAAAATATAACTTTATTAAATGTCAGGTATTTAATTCAGTTTGTTGTTGACGTCGGAGTGGTTTACATTCGTTTACATTTCCATTTCAAAAATAAAAGGCATTGTGAGAGTGAAAATTGTTTTATAACAGTGTTAAACTTTTTTGATGAAAAAATATCAGACGGGGTCTATTGGCCCCCGGGCATTGTCTTCAAATGTGGCTCTCTTTTTAAAATAAATAAATAAATCTCTGAGTTAATGTTTTGATTTGATCCTGCACTTATTCTGTGTCCTCTGTGTGTGTTAGACATGAACACGAGGAGACATGATGAGACATGATGAGACATGATGAGATGAGCAGAGGAAACGAGGACATCTGTCCCTTATCTCTTTTATTTTTGCTATAATTTTAAGTATCTTAATTTGTTGTGTTTAATTTCATATACACAGCAAATATAGTTTTAAGAAATGAGATAAATGTCGGGCGGCACGGTGGCTTAGTGGTTTGGCATGTTCTCCTCTCAGCACTAGGGATTCCCGGAGTTTACATGGAGTTTACATGTTCTCCCCATGTCCGGGTGGGTTTCCTCTGGGTTCTCCGGTTTCCTCCCACAGTCCAAAAACATGGATAAAGGTGAATTGAGTTCTCCAAATTGCCCCATATAGAGTGTGTCTGTGTGAGTGAGTGTGTGCCCAGTGATAGATTGCCCCCCTGTCCTGGGTGTATCTGCCCAGCGCCCGAAACGTTCTCCCCTGGATGGACATGGGGAACCCCCCCGCGACCCTAATAGAGGATAAAGCGGGAGATAATGAATGAATGAATGAGATAAATATAAATGAATCGTTAATAATATAATTTGTTCAGTAATATATTTTTCTTTTCCTTTATTTTATATAATTACATTTACTATTTAGCGAAAACATTCATCCAAATCCACTTACAAAGTGAACACAGGGTTGATACAGCGCCCCCTGGAGCAATGAGGGTATTGCTCGATGAGCCACATTGGTAACGTCAGAGGACCTGGGATTTTAACCCATAACCTTCAGATTGGTAACCCAACACCCTCCTCTGAGCGTCCACACCCTGCAATCATAATGTCTGACTGTAACATGGAGACACAGTCCACTTCAGTCTTCAGTTTGTTTCCTTTAGATGTTTGTCTTCAGGCTGAAGACGCAGGTTTATTCGTATTTTGCACTTGCTTTGATATGATGGGAAACCTGAATTTGAAACTGAATTGTTAGATTAATGGATGAAGTCGTTGGCGCCGCTCATCTGGTCGTGAACTCGATGTCTTTTTATTTAACAGAACTCTTTGGAACCTCCCTCCACGTTGGGTCTTTCTCAGCGTGCTCCTCCTCTCCCGGTCAGTCTGGGACTGTCCGAGTCCTGTTCATGTTCTGTTGTAGGAAACAGGAGAACGTCTCTGACCTTCTGAAGTCGTTGTAGTTAAGCAGTTCTTCAGCTGTTCTGTCCACAGGTTCAGACGTCAGGACTGCTGCTGGTTCCATCTGAGATGCAGGCAGGTGAGATCACCTGTATCGTTAACCTGCCGTTTATACATTCATTCATTCATCCATTATCTACCTCTTTATCCTCTATTAGGGTCACGGGGGGGAGTTTCAGGCGCTTGGCAGATACACCCAGGACAGGACGCCAATCCATCGCTGGACACACACTCACTCACACACACTCTATATGGGGCAATTTGGAGAACTCAATTCACATTGATCCATGTTTTTGGACTGTGGGAGGAAACCGGAGAACCCGGAGGAAGCCCACGCGGACATGGGGAGAACATGGAAACTCCACCCAGATGGGGATTTGAACCGGGAATCCCTAGTGCTGAGAGGAGAACATGCCAAACCACTAAGCCACCGTGCTGTTGTGCAGAACTTTATTTTTCTAAGTTAAGTATTTGTGAGGAAAATATATTGTCTTCTGTCTTTTGATCACTCACAAACTTATGTTCACTTTATATAATCTGTTTTTCACCTGCATGTACAGTGGGGAGAACAAGTATTTGATACACTGCTGATTTTTCAGGTTTTCCCACTTGCAAAGCATGTAAAAGACTGTAATTTTTATCACAACTGTGAGTGATGGAATCTAAAACAAAAATCCAGAAAAATACATTGTATGATTTTTAAGTAATTAATTTCCATTTTATTGTGTGAAATAAGTATTTGATACACCAGAAAAAGAAACTTAATATTTGGTACAGAAACCTTTGTTTGCAATTACAGAGATCAGACATTTCCTGTAGTTCTTGACAAGGTTTGCACACTGCAGCAGGGATTTTGGCCCACTCCTCCATACAGATCTCCTCCAGAGCCTTCAGGTTTCGTGGCTGTCGCTGGGCCACACGGACTTTAAGCTCCCTCCAAAGATTTTCTATTGGATTCAGGTCTGGAGACTGGCTAGGCCACTCCAGGACCTTAAGATGTTTCCTACGGAGCCACTCTTTAGTTGCCTTGGCTGTGTGTTTTGGGTTGTTATCATGCTGGAAGACCCAGCCACGACCCATCTTCAGTTCTCTTACTGAGGGAAGGAGGTTGTTGGCCAAAATCTCACGATACATGGCCCCATCCATCCTTCCCACAATACGGTGCAGTCGTCCTGTCCCCTTTGCAGAAAAGCATCCCCAAAGAATGATGTTTCCACCGCCATGCTTCACGGTTGGGATGGTGTTCTTGGGGTTGTACTCATCATTCTTCTTCCCCCAAACATGACGAGTGGAGTTTAAACCAAAAAGTTATATTTTTGTCTCATCAGACCACATGACCTTCTCCCATTCTCTCCTCTGGATCATTCAGATGGTCATTTGCAAACTTCAGACGGGCTTTGACATGCGTTGGCTTGAGGAAGGGCACCTTGCGTGCACTGCAGGATTTTAATCCTTGACGGCGTAGAGTGTTACTGATTGTTTTCTTTGAGACTGTGGTCCCAGCTCTATTCAGGTCATTGACCAGGTCCTGCCTTGTAGTTCTGGGCTCATTCCTCACCTTCTTCAAGATCATTGATGCTCCACGAGGTGAGATCTTGCATGGCGCCCCAGACCGAGGGAGATTTTCCGTTATTTTGCATTTCTTCCATTTTCTAATAATTGCACCAACAGTTGTTGCCTTCTCACCAAGCTGTTGCCTATTGTCCTGTAGCCCATCCCAGCCTTGTGCAGGTCTACAATTTTATCCCTGATGTCTTTACACAGCTCTCTGGTCTTGGGCATTGTGGAGATGCTGGAGTCTGACTGAACTCGTTACCTGTATAAAGGACACCTGTCCACACACTCAATCAAACAGGTGCAGTTAATACAGGTAATGAGTGGAGAACAGGAGGGCTTCTTAAAGAAGAAGTAACATGTCTGTGAGAGCCAAAATTCTTACTGGTTGATAGATGATCAAATAGTTATTTCACACAATAAAATGGAAATTAATTATTTAAAAATCATACAATGTATTTTTCTGGATTTTTGTTTTAGATTCCATCACTCACAGTTGAAGAGTACCTATGATAAAAATTACAGTCTTTTACATGCTTTGCAAGTGGGAAAACCTGAAAAATCAGCAGTGTATCAAATACTTGTTCTCCCCACTGTATCAGGCACCGATTCAATGACGATAGTGTTTCAGGACGACTCGACCCAAGAAGGAAGGGAGTGTAGGGGCCTGTCTCGACTCAGGACGCTGAACTAATTGCAGGGAAACTTGCGGGCGGGGCCCGGTCTGGGTGGGGCCCGGTCCGCTCCACTGGCATGTGACACTTGTGTAGATTTTGTATAAAAGGCGGAGCCGTAGTGCAGGTCAGAGTCTGCTGTGGGATGTGCACCATCGTCCAGCTTTTGAACTGCGGAGGCGGGCTCTGACCCACGGCTCTCCGGTCCTAGTGAGTCAGGTAAGGTTTGTCTCTGTAGTTCTGTATGTTCTGTAGTTCTGAGTGTCTCTGTAGTTCTGAGTGTCTCTGTAGTTCTGTGTGTTCTGTAGTTCTGAGTGTCTCTGTAGTTCTATGTGTCTCTGTAGTTCTGAGTGTCTCTGTAGTTCTGAGTGTCTCTGTAGTTCTGTGTGTTCTGTAGTTCTGAGTGTCTCTGTAGTTCTGAGTGTCTCTGTAGTTCTGAGTGTCTCTGTAGTTCTGTGTGTTCTGTAGTTCTGAGTGTCTCTGTAGTTCTGTGTGTTCTGTAGTTCTGAGTGTCTCTGTAGTTCTGTGTGTTCTGTAGTTCTGAGTGTCTCTGTAGTTCTGTGTGTTCTGTAGTTCTGTGTGTTCTGTAGTTCTGTGTGCTGTTTACGTTTCTATACACTCTGTGTGGAAAATAAAGACACATTGTTCTAGCACCAGTGGTGTTGTGTATCATTGTGACTGCTGATTTCACTAGAACCTGATCAGAAGATTGACCAGCAAACTTTTGCACCAAACAGTATTCCTCTGATTTCTGTGACAGCCAATCAGATTTAAGGAGCATCTTTAACAAAATAACTCATTTCTGTTCACTAAACATAAAGCATTAACATGCAATAAAAGATCAACTAGAATGGAGTTTTTGAACAAATTTTAAGTTGCTTTGGAAAAGATATAAATGACTAAAAAAAATAACAAAATAATAAAAAACTGCTAACTTAAATTTACTAATATGATAATTATAGAAGAACATACCAAACAGCCAAACGTTAACAGTGCCTAACCAAAATAACGAAAAAGCTAAAGTTATTAGAATTTAAAAAGCACAAATGACCTGATTGGCTGTGAGTCTCACGATACTGCCAATTTTAAACAGTTAATATAACATCATAAATATTCAACCATGAGACTAATACAGATTGTACGTCATGAAATAAAGAACACGTGTCTGCATCAGAATACAACGAATAACATGCAAATTCAAACACTTTAAATCTTACATTAACGTTCTGTTTTTCACAGTCTCGTGTTTTATACGTTTGTACTGAAATACGACGTTATTCGTGCGTTTAAAAGTTTATAAAACTGAACTTAAAATTCTCACATCGAGAACATCAGTCGTTTTTATAAAAACCTCTGGAAACGTCACAGTTGAGGGTGTGAGGTGCACCTTCTGTAATTACCACCAGAGGGCACTAGAGGTTTAATGAGGCTTCACTGCGTTCTATAAGTCTGCTTTCAGTAGCGACACTTAAAACAGGTTTTAATTTAATAAATATAATTAAAAATGGATTAAATGTTTCTTAAACTGTTGTTTAATAGTCGAACTAAACGTCAAGAGCGATAGACTGATTAATTACCTGATCGCTTTAGTTACTGCTACTGCATGTGGCGCCATCTGGTGTTAAAAACAAAAATAAGCGCTCAGGACTCGGTTCTACGGTTTAACCAAAGCAATGATGATTGAGACTAAAACGCTGAAAGTCTGTGAGGTCATCATTCAACTAAATAGAGACGGTTCCATCGTTGCGGCACGGTGGCTTAGTGGTTTAGCATGTTCTCCTCTCAGCACTAGGGATTCCCGGTTCGAATCGCCATCTGGGTGAAGTTTCCATGTTCTCCCCTTGTCCGCGTGGGTTTCCTCCGGGTTCTCCGGTTTCCTCCCACAGTCCAAAAACGTGGATCAATTCAATTGAGTTCTCCAAATTGCCCCATATAGAGTGTGAGTGTGTGTGTGAGTGAGTGTGTGTCCAGCGATACACCCTGTCCTGGGTGTATCTGCCCAGCGCCCGAAACGTTCTCCCCTGGATGGACATGGGGAACCCCCATCTCAGTGTGAGAGACCTGAAGCTTTAAAGTTCTCGTCCTACACGACGTTTAAAGTTCTTAATGCTGAAATTAAATATTTGTTATTCTTCATCAGTCAGAATTGCCCTTCACATTTCAATCATCAGTAGAACACTCATCCATTATCTTCTGCTTTATCCTCTATTAGGGTCGGGGGGGGTTTGTTCCCCATGCCCATTCAGGGGAGAACGTTTCAGGCGCTGGGCAGATACACCCAGGACAGGGGGGCAATCTATCACTGAACACAAACTCACTCACACACACACACACACACTCTATATGGGGCAATTTGGAGAACTCAATTGACCTTGATCCATGTTTTTGGACTGTGGGAGGAAACCGGAGAACCCGGAGGAAACCCACAGGGAGAACATGGAAACTCCACCCAGATGGGGATTCAAACCGGGAACCCCTAGCAATGAGAGGAGAACATGCTAAACCACTAAGCCACTGTGCCGCCTCAGTAGAATGTCCCAGGTTTAAAGGTTTATAACTCTGTAAATCTGCTTTGTGATGATGTACGATTAAAAACATTAAATAAATTAATTGAACTTGAACATCTTCATCTTCAGCTTCTACAGACGAAGGTTCCGCCGTGTCGGTTATTTTCCAGCGTAATTTATAATTAAACTCTTTATAAACTCTACACTGAGACGTTCTGGACGTTTCGTTCTCGCTTTGTCTCTGCGTGCGATGAAAATGACGGACCCTCTCAACCTTCTAAACAGGGGAACCGGCACCATCAGCTTCTGATGGCTGACTGAAGACTTTTTGGTCACCTTTAACACCTTTAACACCTTTAATCGGGTGTTGTTATTAAAATATCAGCATTATTTTTATTGGACGTTTGATATGGGACCATGTCTGCAGTTCTAGGTGAGCTGGTTCTGGTCCGTCCGCGCCGTGCGATGGACCGGACGGCGTTCGGACGAGCCGTGTTTACCTTCCTGTGGTGGTGGAGGAGGAAGGAGGAGCAGCTGGAGGATCAACACAGGGTTCTTCAGGTGCTACACCTCCACACGCAGGACGGGGGAATTCCTCACCACTTCAAAGAACCGCTTCAGATTTGTAACTCAGATTGAAGTCCTGTCTGTCCCTCTGTAGATGTAGCTCCACCCACACAGCTGTCTTCTTCTAATGGACAGCGCTCCACCTCCGTGTTCTCACAGGTGAACAGGTGAGCAGTCGGGGAACACCTCCTGCTCTCAGCTGACGGGAATCCAACGTCCGCTCCTCTGATGTGGCCCTGCAGTTACTTCCTGACAGCTCTGTTAGAACTTTGGGAACGTCTCCTGCTATGACTTTAGAACTCCAGGGTCCCCCTGCAGACCTTTCAGCTTCACCTCTGTCCTCCAGAGACCTTCTGACGCTGCCAGGGGACTCAGAAATCGGGTCCTGCAGGTCCCGCTGGTGAAATGTACAAGTCTTCTGGACTCAAGACCTATGAGATTAAAGGCTACACTTCAAAGAAATCCATCCTGAAAGTCTTCATTAATTTAATTAAACGAGCTTCTGAAATATGAGGACGTCTCAAAACGATTAGATATTAATGATCGAGGTCTTCTGGAGGATTCTGAGATCCAGAGCAGCTTTGAGATGTTGGTCTGCTCTGAAGAGCGCTGACGGGGAAAATGTCTGAGAAGGAGATGATGTGAGGAGAAGCTGGATCTCCATCTGATTGGTGGAACATAACGAGCAGCTCTGATGTTGCTGAAGTTCCTGACCCTCCTGAGCTGCACCATCAGCAGCTGGTCGCTTCCATGGAGACCCTGCACAGGTACACCACCTTACACCCTCATACATAAACCCCTGTGCAACCCCATCGGCCTGGGGTTCTACCTGTGTTAATTATCACACCTGAACTGTACCTGTGTTAATTATCACACCTGTGCTGTACCTGTGTTAATTATCACACCTGTGCTGTACCTGTGTTAATTATCACACCTGTGCTGTACCTGTGTTAATTATCACACCTGAACCTGACCTGTGTTAATTAATTATCACACCTGAACTGTACCTGTGTTAATTCACACCTGAACCTGACCTGTGTTAATTAATTATCACACCTGAACTGTACCTGTGTTAATTATCACACCTGAACCTGACCTGTGTTAATTAATTATCACACCTGAACTGGACCTGTGTTAATTATCACACTTGAACTGGACCTGTGTTAATTAATTATCACACCTGTACTGTACCTGTGTTAATTATCACACCTGTGCTGTACCTGTGTTAATTAATTATCGCACCTGTGCTGTACCTGTGTTAATTAATTATCACACCTGTGCTGTACCTGTGTTAATTAATTATTGCACCTGTGCTGTACCTGTGTTATCACACCTGAACTGTACCTGTGTTAATTAATTATCGCACCTATGCTGTACCTGTGTTAATTAATTATCACAGAACAGATTTCAACTAAAAACCCAGAACATGAATTAAAACAAACTGACGTTTTACAAACAGATCAGATAATAACACAGCTGATTCTCTCCACCCACCACAGTTACACCTGCACATTCATCTCTGTATCTGACACAGGTGAAGCTCTGTTTGTAAACAGGTGACACAGGTGAAGCTCTGTTTGTAAACAGGTGACACAGGTGAAGGTTTGTTTGTAAACAGGTGAAGCTCTGACACAGGTGAAGCTGTGTTTGTAAACAGGTGAAGCTCTGTTTGTAAACAGGTGAAGGTGTGTTTGTAAACAGGTGACACAGGTGAAGCTGTGTTTGTAAACAGGTGAAGCTCTGACACAGGTGAAGCTCTGTTTGTAAACAGGTGACACAGGTGAAGCTCTGTTTGTAAACAGGTGACACAGGTGAAGCTGTGTTTGTAAACAGGTGAAGCTCTGACACAGGTGAAGGTCTGTTTGTAAACAGGTGACACAGGTGAAGCTCTGTTTGTAAACAGGTGACACAGGTGAAGCTGTGTTTGTAAACAGGTGAAGCTCTGACACAGGTGAAGGTCTGTTTGTAAACAGGTGACACAGGTGAAGCTGCGTTTGTAAACAGGTGAAGCTCTGACACAGGTGAGTGGTGTCTCCTGGGGCGTTGTCTTTGAGGAGTGATCTGAATGAAAGGTGCTAATGTCCCTCTGAGGAGTGCTGTATCATTAAATGCAGGTCTCCGGGCGGCTGTGCTCGGCTCTGCCTCAGAACGTGTTCTAACCTGTCGCTCTCTGCCGGCTGTGACGGCGGCTCTTCCACGGCAGCTCTGTAATTACAGCAGATTCTTCAGCAGATTGTGGAGGATCAGGAGCTCCAGATTCAGTAAAGCATTTAAAACGACTAATTAGGGTTTTATTTAACAGCAACAGTAAAGACGTCCTGCTGTTCTGCAGGTTCTTATCTATTTGAAAAGAAAACACCGGTCTGAGTGCAGCTGTGGAACCCGGAGCCAGGGCCTTTATCTCTACAGGGCTGTGGGTCTGTGCTGAGTGTTCTCTGAACACAGGGCAGGTTCTCTGTGACGTTAACTAAAGAGGTTCAGAGACGTTCCCCAAGGTTCACCTGAATTCCCCCATTTGCTGCCAGTTCCCCAAGACGTTCCCCAAGACGTTCCCCAAGATGTTCACCAAGACGTTCACGAGACATTTTCAGAGTCTGAGATTCTCCAAAACATTTCCCCAAGATGTTAACCTTAATGTTCCTCTAGACGTTGACTTCAAGAGATCCAAAGTAAGGTTCTGAGTCTTCTGTCAGATATTTGTGGAGTGAGTTGTGACTGGTTCTGGTTCTGGTTCTGAATAATAAATGTTTATGAACGGAATTCTGTGTCATAGGAATGAAGGATTGGGGGATGTCGGTGGGATTCCATTAGAACAGTGACCTTTAGAACAGTGACCTCTCTCTCTCTGTCTCTCTCTCTGTCTCTCTCTCTCTCTGTCTCTCTGTCTCTCTCTCTCTCTCTCTGTCTCTCTCTCTCTGTCTCTCTCTCTCTGTCTCTCTCTCTCTCTCTGTCTGTTTTGAAGTGTCCTTTGTTCCGTTGACTCTTTGTAATGTGATCTGAAGTCTCCACCTCTCCACCCGCTGCCCTCATTCAGTCCCGGAGGAGAACAAAACAAAGCGCTCCTCCATCCTTTCAAGCCGAAGCCGGTGGGATCAGTGAGGGCCTCGTTCATCCTGCTGCTCCGGTCCTGACACCATCACGGACCTCCACCGTCTGTAGATAATGAACTTGAGCAGGTGGTGTTGACGTCGGGACGGCGATGTTCCTCTGGAGATGAGCAGCTTTGTTCTGTGGCTGAGTGGGCGGGGCGTTCAGTCTGATCTGATGGAGCTTTTGATCCTCCCACGGCGTTATCATCTCCTCATTCAGAAGATCTTCCCTCGAGATCCAGAGTGACGCTGCAGAAACCCTGCAGAACCTCCACCTCGTCAGAACGACCGCCTGACGACTACACCTCACTCCATTAGAACCATTATTACTGAGAGTGGCCTCCACCCGGAGGTGGGCTTTCATCCAACCCTAATGAGCTTAATGAGCTTAATGAGGCTGATGACATCATCAGACCAGCATCACAGAGCTGAGCCCCAGTGGAGGATGGTGGGTGGAGATCGGGGTGAGATGGAGATCTGGGTGAGATGGAGATCAGGGTGAGATGGAGATAGGGGTGAGATGGAGATCTGGGTGAGATGGAGGTCTGGGTGAGATGGAGGTCCGGGTGAGATGGAGATAGGGGTGAGATGGAGGTCTGGGTGAGATGGAGATCGGGGTGAGATGGAGATCTGGGTGAGATGGAGGTCTGGGTGAGATGGAGATCTGGGTGAGATGGAGGTCTGGATGAGATGGAGATGTGGGTGAGATGGAGATCCGGGTGAGATGGAGATCGGGGTGAGATGGAGGTCTGGGTGAGATGGAGATCGGGGTGAGATGGAGGTCTGGGTGAGATGGAGGTCTGGATGAGATGGAGATCCGGGTGAGATGGAGATGTGGGTAAGATGGAGATCCGGGTGAGATGGAGATCGGGGTGAGATGGAGGTCTGGATGAGATGGAGATGTGGGTGAGATGGAGATGTGGGTGAGATGGATGTAATAATGATATGATGTAATAAGGTGTTAATGACATCACAGTAAATAAGGTTCTCAGGAACATGTTGATTCCACAGATTTGCTCCCACTGGACCTGCTGCGCTGGGTTGTTCCTGCTGAAGGTGGAGATCAGAGTCGTGTGCGGATGGTTCAGTCTCAGGGTTCTAGAGGTCTGAAGCTCTCAGGACCTCCACCAGCTCTGAGCTTCCCATCGTCCCACATCTTCACCACCTGCAACTTCTTCCCAACCGAGTTCTCCATCGTGGTGACATTAAAGATCCCCAAGCTGATCCCTAATGTGAGAACATCTGCTTCACCTTTAACCTCCACCCCTCTATACAAACCTCCATCCCTCTATACACACACCTCCACCCCTCTATACACCCTGCACACACACCTCCACCCAACGTTCCCTACCTCCACACACACTTATAATTCTTTACCCTTACCTGAGCCTGCTCTCCTCCTGTAACTACACCCTTCACCACCTCCATCCTAACCCTCACTAAGTTTAAGGTTCTTTCTTCCTGTGTGTGTGTGTGTGTGTTGGGTGTGTGTGTGTGTGTTGGGTGTGTGTGTGTGTGTGTGTGTGTGTGTTTGTGTTGGGTGTTGGGTGTGTGTGTGTGTGTGTGTGTGTTGGGTGTTGGGTGTGTGTGTGTGTGTGTGTGTGTGTTGGGTGTGTGTGTGTGTGTTGGGTGTGTGTGTGTGTGTGTGTGTTTGTGTTGGGTGTTGGGTGTGTTGGGTGTGTGTGTGTGTGTGTGTGTGTGTTGGGTGTGTGTGTGTGTGTGTGTGTGTGTGTTGGGTTGGGTGTGTGTGTGTGTGTGTGTGTGTGTGTTGTGTGTGTGTGTGTGTGTGTGTGTGTTGGGTGTTGTGTGTGTGTTGTGTGTGTGTGTGTGTGTGTGTGTGTGTGTGTTGGGTGTGTGTGTGTGTGTGTGTGTTGGGTGTGTGTGTTGGGTGTGTGTGTGTGTTGTGTGTGTGTGTTGGGTGTGTGTGTGTGTGTGTGTGTGTGTGTGTGTGTGTGTTGGGTGTAGAAGGATGAGTACGTGTTCTCGGTGCTGGGTGAAGACTCGGACCAGCTGCTGGTGGGATTGCTCGTCTCTCATCAGAACGTCCACTTCCTGCTGCGGGGGAGGGGCGGGCGAACGGAGCGAGTGAGCTTCAGACAGGTCAACATGGCGGACGGACTGTGGCACACCATGGTGCTGGCGCTGAGCGGGCGCTACGCCACCCTGACCCTCGACTGCACCCTCCCCATAGAGCTGTGAGTACAGCGTGACATCATCATCAGACAGTGTGACATCATCACACATCTGATCTGTACAGTATGACATCATCATACATCATCATCAGCCAGTGTGACATCACACATCTGATCTGTACAGTATGACATCATCAGGGGTTAATAATTAAACTCATTAGTTTGGATGAGACCACAGAACCACAGAATGGTTCCACTGAAGGTTCTTCGGTTTGGTGTTGTTTAATCACATAGTTCCACTGAAGGTTCTTCAGTTTGGTGTTGTTTAATCACATGGTTCCACTAAAGGTTCTTCGGTTTGGTGTTGTTTAATCACATGGTTCCACTGAAGGTTCTTCGGTTTGGTGTTGTTTAATCACATGGTTCCACTGAAGGTTCTT
>JAFMOC010000404.1:207500-235000 GCA_019802505.1 Corydoras sp. C115 | reverse complement strand
GTATGGTTGCTATTGCTGGTGTAACGGTGGTTCCTGCGTGTTCAGAGGTTCTGTATGGTTCCTGATGCTGGTGTAACGGTGGTTCCTGCGTGTTTAGAGGTTGTGTATGGTTCCTGGTGCTGGTGTAATGGTGGTTCCTGAGTGTTCAGAGGTTGTGTATGGTTCCTGGTGCTGGTGTAACGGTGGTTCCTGTGTGTGTTCAGAGGTTGTGTATGGTTGCTGGTGTAACGGTGGTTCCTGTGTGTTCAGAGGTTGTGTATGGTTCCTGGTGCTGGTGTAACTGTGGTTCCTGAGTGTTCAGAGGTTGTGTATGGTTCCTGGTGCTGGTGTAATGGTGGTTCCTGCGTGTTCAGAGGTTGTGTATGGTTCCTGGTGCTGGTGTAATGGTGGTTCCTGTGTGTTCAGAGGTTGTGTATGGTTCCTGGTGCTGGTGTAATGGTGGTTCCTGTGTGTTCAGAGGTTGTGTATGGTTCCTGGTGCTGGTGTAATGGTGGTTCCTGTGTGTTCAGAGGTTGTGTATGGTTCCTGGTGCTGGTGTAACTGTGGTTCCTGAGTGTTCAGAGGTTGTGTATGGTTCCTGGTGCTGGTGTAATGGTGGTTCCTGCGTGTTCAGAGGTTGTGTATGGTTCCTGGTGCTGGTGTAATGGTAGTTCCTGTGTGTTCAGAGGTTGTGTATGGTTCCTGGTGCTGGTGTAACTGTGGTTCCTGCGTGTTCAGAGGTTGTGTATGGTTCCTGGTGCTGGTGTAATGGTAGTTCCTGTGTGTTCAGAGGTTGTGTATGGTTCCTGGTGCTGGTGTAACTGTGGTTCCTGAGTGTTCAGAGGTTGTGTATGGTTCCTGGTGCTGGTGTAATGGTGGTTCCTGCGTGTTCAGAGGTTGTGTATGGTTCCTGGTGCTGGTGTAATGGTAGTTCCTGTGTGTTCAGAGGTTGTGTATGGTTCCTGGTGCTGGTGTAACGGTGGTTCCTGTGTGTGTGCAGAGGTTCCTGGTGGTGGCGAACTCCAGGGGCAGCAGCGAGCAGAGCGACTGCGAGCTGTCCGTGGTGTATAAATGGAGTTGGAGGAAACGTCTCTTCGTGGTCTATCAGAAGATTCACACCTACAGTGCACGAGATTGGGAGGCCTTCCGTATCCACGACGACGACTTCCTCGCCGTAGCCAATCACAGACGAGGTGAGATGATGCCATCTGATTGTTTACAAACCCATCCATCCATTTCACCAAACCACCAGGGTGCGCCAGCGGTCAGGTCCAAGGACCTCCTGCAGTGATGGAGGTTCCACAAACCTGTTACTCCGTTACTCAGTCGCTCTGCTCTGTTCTGATGTTCTGATTTAGTTATAGAGTCTATAAAATACACCTGATCCAGAAACCTCATACTGTAGAGTGTAGGGTCGTATAGTACAGTATATAGTACAGTATGTATATAGTGCAGTGTATAGTATAGTTAGTTTAGTATAGTGTAGTATGGTGTGTATGTACAGTAGTACACTGTATATATATATTTATAGTATAGTATATAGTTTAGTATAGTGTACTACAGTTTAGTGTGTATATAGTGCGTATATAGTACAGTATGTAGTACAGTATATCGTATAGTGTACATATAGTACAGTGTATAGTGTGTATATACAGTTAGGTCCATATATATTTGGACACTGATGCAAATGTAGTTTTTTAAGCTGTTGACTGAAGTATGTTCAGATATAATTATCTAATGGACATAAAGTCCAGACCTTCAGCTTCATTTGAGGGTAACATTAAAATTGGATGAAGGGTTTAGAAGTTTCAGCTCCTTAACCTGTGCCACCCTGTTTTTAAAGGGACCAAAAATAATTGGACTATTGACTCAAAGGCTATTTCATGGGCAGGTGTGGGCAATTCCTTCGTTATGTCATTCTCAATTAAGCAAACAAAAGGCCTGGAGTTGATATTAAGCATGCTGCTTGCATTTGGAAGATTTTGCTGTGAAAAAAACATGCAGTTAAAGCAGCTCTCCATGCAGGTGAAACAACCATCCTTAATCTGAGAAAAAAAAAAACATCCGAGAAAGTTCTACAATATTAGGAATGGCAACATCTACAGTTTGGTTCATCCTGAGAAAAAAGAAAACACTCAGCAATGCAAAAAGACCTGGACATCCACAGAAGACAGCAGTGGTAGATGATCGCAGAATAATTTCCATGATGAAGATAAACCCATTCACAACAGCTAACCAAGTGAACACCACTCTCCAGGAGGTAGGCGTCTCAATATCCAAGTCTACCATAAAGAGTAGAAGACTGCATGCACGTAAATACAGAGGGTTCACCGCACGGTGCAAGCCACTCTTAAACCTCAAGAATAAAAAGGTTAGATTGGACTTTACTAAAAACATCTAAAAAAAACCCAGCACAGTTCCTGAAGAACATTCTGTGGACAGATGAAACCAAACTCAACCTCTACCAGAATGAATGATCCAAAGCTGCCACATCGTCTGTGAAACACCGTGGAGGCAATGCGATGGCGTGGGCATGCATGGCTGCCACAGGCACTGGGTCACTGGTGTTTATTGATCATGTGACAGGACAGAAGCATCCGGATGAATTCTGAGGTATTCAGAGACGTACTGTGTGCAAATCCAGCCAAATGCAGCCAATGTGATTGGTCGGCGTTTCATAATACAGATGGACAATGACCCGAAACATGAGGCCAAAGCAACCCAGGAGTTTATTAAAGCAAAAAAGTGGAACGTTCCTGAATGGCCAAGTCAGTCACCTGATCTCAACCCAATCGAACCTGCAGTTTACTCATTAAAGACTAAACTTCAGACAGAAAGGCCCACAAACTAACAGCAACTTCAAAGCGCTGCAGGACAGGCCTGCAGAGCATTAAAACAGAGGAAGGTCCAAACGTCAGGTGAGGTCCATGAGTTCACGACTTCACGCAGTCATTGCCAACAAAGGTTTTTCAACCAAGTATTAAAAACTAATATTTTATTAAAAATTACTTAATTTGTCCAAAGACCTTTGAGCCCCTGAAATGAAGGGATTGTGTTTATAAAATGCTTTAGTTCCCAGATTTTCATGCAAACGTTTAGTTCAACCCACAGAATTAAAGCTGAAAGTCTGAACTTCAATTACAGCTGAAGAGTTTAGGTTTATTGTTCTCATTTACAGAACCAAAGTTAGACAAATGTTCTCTCTGTCCAAATATTTATGGACCTAACTGTAGTACAGTATATAGTACAGTATATAGTATAGTGTGCATATAGTACAGTGTACAGTGTGTGTATATAGTACAGTGTGTAGTGTGTATATAGTACAGTGTATAGTGTGTGTGTGTGTGTGTGTATATAGTACAGTGTATAGTGTGTTTATGGTACAGTGTAAAGTGTGTGTATATAGTACAGTGTATAGTGTGTGTTTATGGTACTGTGTATAGTGTGTGTGTATATAGTACAGTGTATAGTGTGTGTATATAGTACAGTGTATAGTGTGTGTATATATAGTACAGTGTATAGTGTGTGTTTATGGTACAGTGTATAGTGTGTGTGTATATAGTACAGTGTATAGTGTGTGTTTATGGTACAGTGTATAGTGTGTGTGTATATAGTACAGTGTATAGTGTGTATATAGTACAGTGTATAGTGTGTGTATATAGTACAGTGTATAGTGTGTGTGTGTATATAGTACAGTGTACAGTGTGTGTGTGTGTATATAGTACAGTGTACAGTGTGTGTATATAGTACAGTGTACAGTGTGTATATATAGTACAGTGTACAGTGTGTATATGGTAAAGTGTATAGTGTGTGTATATAGTGCACTATATAGATAAATTTATAGTACAGTGTATACTGTGTGTATATAGTACAGTATATAGTATGTATATAGTGCACTATATATATTGATAGTACAGTGTATAGTGTTTATATATTACACTATATAGTGTATAGTGCACTCTATATATATATATATATATATATATATATATATATATATATATATATATATATATATAAATAATATATATATATACAGTTGTGATCAAATTTATTCAACCCCCAATGCTGCGAAGGGTTTTATGGAATTCAGTGCACATTTGTAATTGTGTTCATAATGAAATCTTACAAGGACTTGTTAAAGAACTAAATGCAACTAAGATAGCATCAATTGTTTTTGTCATAAAGTATTAAATGGCCTTTTTGTGATTTCTTCATTGACACAATTATTCAACCCCTTTACAACTACCACTCATAAGAACAGAGGTTCATTCCAGTGTTTTCAATCAGGTATTGAAAACACCTGTGGATGTCAACGAGCAGCAATCAAGCATGATAAGCACCAATTAGGCAGATTTAAAAGGACTGTGATACTCAGCTCCTTCTAGACATCTACTGGTGTGTTTACAAGCATGGTGAAGGCAAGAGAATGGTCCCAGAAGACAAGAGAAGAGGTTATTGCTCTTCACAAGAATGGCAATGGATATAAAAAGATTGCGAAGTTGTTAAATATTCCAAGAGACACTATCGGAAGTATCATTCGCAAGTTCAAGTTAAAGGGCACAGTGGAAACGTTACCTGGTCGTGGCAGAAAGAAGATCCTGACCGCGACTGCTGTGCGCTACCTGAAGCGTAATGTGGAGAAAAATCCCCGCGTGACTGCTAAGGAACTGAAAAAAGACCTGTCAGATGTGGGCACTGAAGTTTCAGCTCTGACAATAAGGCGCGCACTGCATAACGAAGACCTCCATGCCAGAACTCCCAGGCGCACCCCCTTGCTGACTCCAAAGAACAAGAAAAGTCGACTGCAGTATGCCAAAAGTCATGTGGACAAGCCACAAAGGTTTTGGGACAGTGTACTGTGGTCAGATGAAACTAAATTAGAACTGTTTGGGACAATGGACCAGCGCTATGTTTGGAGGAGGAAGAACCAGGCTTATGAACAAAAGAACACCTTGCCTACTGTGAAGCATGGCGGGGGGTCAATTATGCTTTGGGGCTGTTTTGCTTCTAATGGTACAGGAAAGCTTCAACGTGTGCAGGGTACCATGAATTCCCTTCAGTACCAGGAGATCTTGGAGGAAAATGTGATGGAGTCAGTCACAAACCTGCGGCTTGGGAGACGTTGGACCTTCCAACAGGACAATGATCCGAAGCACACATCCAAGTCCACTAGAGCATGGTTGAACATGAAAGGCTGGAACATTCTAGAGTGGCCATCGCAATCACCAGACTTAAATCCAATTGAGAACCTCTGGTGGGACCTAAAGAAGGCAGTTGCAGTGCGCAAGCCTAAGAATGTGACTGAACTGGAGGCTTTTGCCCATGAAGAATGGGCTAAGATACCCATAGGTCGCTGCAAGACACTTGTGTCAAGCTATGCTTCACGCTTGAAAGCTGTCATAACTGGAAAAGGATGTTGTATTAAGTACTAAAAAATAATGTCACTAGGGGGTTGAATAAAACTGATAATGATGTGAGCACAGTAAAGACATTTGTGGTTATTCCATCATAAATATTATGTTATATTTGTCTAATTTATAAGTGCCTCTTTGATATAATTGTAAATAAGATGACTGAAATGATCCAAATCAATGTCAAACTGGCCAAAACACTTTATTTCAGTGGGGGTTGAATAAATTTGATCACAACTGTATAGTGTGTGTGTATATAGTACGGTATGTAGTGTGTATATAGTACAGTGTGGTGTATAGAGTATGAGGACTGTTCTCCAGCACGCTGCAGGGGTTCTCTGATCCGGTTCTCCACCCTCCTCCTGTGTGCAGGTGAGATGAACCACAACATCGACAGCGTGATCTACAGGTGGAACCGCCTCAGCAGGAGGTTTGAACTCAACCAGACCATCTCCACGTCGGGGGCGTACGACTGGGAGTTCTTCACCATCGGACCGTACCACTTCCTGGTAGTGGCCAACGCCTTCGACGGCAAGTCCACTGACATCAGCTCCACCATCTACGTTTGGGTGGAGGGGAGGTTCCAGCCGTTCCAGGACATCACGGTACATGGTTCCACTCAGCATGTCCTGCATGTATTCCTAGCTCTCTGGTCCACGTGGAGAACCATGACCTCCACCCATCAGGAGGTGAGGTCGTAAATCTGCACCGCAGTGAGGAGACTGAAGGTGGAGGTGCGGCCTCCACTAAGAGGCGCTGTAATTAGGGTTCTATCTGCGGAGGCAGACCTCAGCCCTCAGCGCGGGACTTTCCACGATTTAGCATTGGGTGCTATTAAACCAGGAGAGAACCCAGGTGGGAACACGGGTGGGGGGGACTGTGGTTTAGTCCCCTTTCTAAAAATAGATCAACAGATTGAAATCCCCCCTCCCCCGGGTTAGCTCCTCCTGAACCCAGCAGCTCAGCAGGTTCTCCATTCAGGAGATCAGTAGAACCTTCAGACTCTGTTCCGTTAGTGTTGCTCCTCAGGGTTTGCTGGACCCGTACCATGACCACCCCCCCCCTCCCCCATCTGAACATAGTGGTCCTCCTTCATTTCAGACGTACGGAGCCATAGACTGGGAGATGTTCCGGATCGGGGAGCGGTTCTTCTTGGCCGTGGCGAACTCTCAGAAGCTCAGCGACTCTGGAACGGTTCTCTACAACATCAACTCCACCATCTACGAACTCAACACCACAACGCAGACCTTCACCAGGTTCCAGGACATCACGACCAACAGGTGAGGGTTCCGTTCAGGTTAGGGTTCCACAGGGTTCTGCATTTGTTCATATGAACCTGCTGAGTCTTTAACGTGTTGATTCACTGAGCTGTTGGTTCATTGTGGTATTGATTCGTTAAGGTGTTGATTCATTGTGATGTAGATTTACTCAGCTGTTGGTTCACTGAGCTGGTGATTAATTGAAGTGTTGATTCGTTAAGGTGTTGATTCATTGTGGTGTAGATTTACTGAGCTATTGATTCACTGAGCTGGTGATTCATTGAAGTGTTGATTCGTTAAGGTGTTGATTCATTGTGGTGTAGATTCATTGAGCTGGTTGGTTCATTGTGGCGTTGATTCGTTAAGGTGTTGATTCATCAAGCTGTGGGATCACTGAGCTGTTGGTTCATTATGGTGTTGGTTCATTGTGGAGTTGATTCATTGAGCTGTTTGGTTCATTGTGGTGTTGATTCGTTAAGGTGTTGATTCACTGAGCTGTGGGTTCATTGTGGTGTTGATTCATTAAGGTGTTGATTCACTGAGCTGTGGGTTCATTGTGGTGTTGATTCATTGAGGTGTTGATTCATTGTGGTGTTGATTCATTATGGTGTTGATTCATTGAGGTGTTGATTCTCTCTGCAGTGCGTTGGATTGGGAGTTCTTCACGGTGGGTGATAAGTTCCTGGTCGTGGTGAACTGTTGGTTCATTGAGGTGTTGATTCATTGAGGTGTTGATTCATTGAGTTGTTGGTTCATTGAGGTGTTGATTCATTGAGGTGTTGTTTCTTTGAGGTGTTGATTCATTGAGGTGTTGATTCATTGAGGTGTTGATTCATTGAGGTGTTGTTTCTTTGAGGTGTTGATTCATTGTGGTGTTGATTCATTGAGGTGTTGATTCACTGAGCTGTGGGTTCTCTCGGCAGTGCGTTGGATTGGGAGTTCTTCACGGTGGGTGATGATAAGTTCCTGGTGGTGGCGAGCTGTTGGTTCATTGTGGTGTTGATTCATTGAGGTGTTGATTCATTGAGGTGTTGATTCACTGGGCTGTGGGTTCTCTCGGCAGTGCGTTGGATTGGGAGTTCTTCACGGTGGGTGATGATAAGTTCCTGGTGGTGGCGAACTCGTACGATGGAGACTCGTATTCTCTGAACAGTGTTATTTACAGGTAAGCCGTTTCGAATCCTATCCCAGCACATGTTCATCCATCGATTGTTGGTTGGAGTGATGAGGACCTGAGGGACTCTGATGTTGTCTGAAGGTTCTTGTTCTGGTTGTCCTCAGGTGGCAGGGTTATGAAGGATTCGTACCTGTGCACCGACTCAACACTTACGGGTGCCGGGACTGGGAGTTCTTCACTTCCTCCGACGGGTCTTACCTCATTTCCTCCAGTGCCAGGACCACCCACTCCAAAGTGCTGAAGCTAAAGACCTACTACAGGAGATAGTTCCTCTGAACGTTCCTTCAGAGTAGATCCCTGACTCACACTAGCTCCACCGTATGGTTCCACATGGACAATGCACGTTATTCCGGTCAGAGGTCAGAGGTCAGCCCACGCTTTCACTCCACCTCCATTTCCATTCCAGAGGAACCACAACAGAACCGCTTTCATAGAACCCTACGTTGTTCCCCAGAACCCTCTGTAGAACCACATGTGCCTTCACTGTCCTATCATAGTTCTATAGTTCAGAGAGCAGGTCTCCGTCTTGGGTTCCATTCAGGGTTCCATCTCATCTTCACAAGAGGAACAAGAGGAACCAATATTCAGCCAACCGTATTGTGGTTCCAAGTGGTACTGTGAAAACACACTTCACTAAAGCTCAACGAGAACCTCTCACAGAACCTCCCAACCTCCAAATGTCCCTCTGAAATGGGAGAGGGAGAACCTGCCACCAGGGTCCATGTAGAGTTCCCGAGGTGATGGATCACATCAGTTCTCCTGATGAAGCCGAGTCCAGGGTTCTGCGCAGTTCTCCCGATGGAGCCGAGTCCAGGGTTCTGCGCAGTTCTCCCGATGGAGCCGAGTCCAGGGTTCTGCGCAGTTCTTTTGCACACAGTGAGCGATAATCCAGATTATTATTCACACGTTATTTAATCCAGATGATTCAGGCAGCTAGCAGGTCCAGAATGAGAACCTTTCCTCTTGACCGGTTCCCCTGGCCGTGGGGAGGTCGAGTGATGGTGGAACCTCATTTATTCTCGTGTATCTTCATTAATGTTTAAAGATTATTCTAAAGACGTTCCGTATTCAAAATGTAAACATGGAAAATAAACCACATATTTAAATCTGAATGCATCTCTGATGTTCCATCTGAAGGTTCACCTTAGAACCTCAGAGTCATCACAGCGCAGGAAGAGGAGCACGAGGAGGAGGAGGAGCTAAATACTGATAAACGGTTCCTGTAGGAACTATGGTCAATCATCCAGAACACAAGCACCAGCTGTGCAGGAAAGGTTCCCAAAAAGGTTCTGATGAACGGAAGAACCGCGGCAGGACTCCGGGAGAATGGTGGAAGAGCTGATGATGAAGGGGGGAGAACATACCAAACTCAAAGAGCTGGGGTTCGTTCTATTAAACATGAGGTTATGTAAATACCCCGAGGAGAACAAATCTAAAGACTAACACAGAAGAACCTCAATAGAACCTTTTCATTAGGAAATGAGTAAAGAACCAAACGGGGTGGCACAGGGGTGTAGTGATTGGCATTTTCTCCTCTCAGCACTGGGGATCAAGATTCAAATCCCGATCTGAGTGGAGTTTGCATGTTCTCCCCGTGTCTGTGTGGGTTTCCTCCGGGTTCCCCGGTTTCATCGCACAGTCCAAAAACATGGATTCAAGGTGAATTGAATGCTCTAAATTGCCCCATGTAGTGTGTGTGCATGTGTGCCTGTAGGTCCAGTGATAGATTGGCACCCTAAACGTTCTCCACTCCCCCCCCCCCCCCCCCCCCCCCCCCCCCGCGCGACCCTAGTAGAGGAAGATAATGAATGAAAAACTAAACGGCTCATTAATAAAGAATAAAGAGTTCTAAAGTTGGGGCGGCACGGTGGCTTAGCATGTTCTCCTCTCAGCGCTAGGGATTCCCGGTTTGAATCCCAATCTGGGTGGAGTTTCCATGTTCTCCCCGTGTCCGCGTGGGTTTCCCCCAGGTTCTCCGGTTTCCTCCCACAGTCCAAAAACATGGATCAAGTCAATTGAGTTCTCCAAATTGCCCCATATAGAGTGTGTGTGTATGAGTGAGTGTGTGTCCAGTGATAGATTGTCCCCCTGTCCTGGGTCTATCTGCCCAGCGCCCGAAACGTTCTCCCCTGGATGGACATGGGAACCCCCCCCCCGACCCTAATAGAGCTGAAGATGATGGATGGATGAATAATAAATGATCAAACAAAGTGAATGTAACAACGGTTTGAAAAATGATTAATAAACTGATGAAAGGACACTTTTTAAAGAGGACAGAGGGGCAATAAGGGACCTGGACTAAAGCCCCTGGTGTTTCCATCCATCCATTATCTTCAGCTTTTATCTTCAAAATTCAATTGACCTTGATCCATGTTTTTGGACTGTGGGAGGAAACCGGAGAACCCGGAGGAAACCCACGCAGACGCGGGGAGAACATGCAAACTCCACCCAGATGGGGATTCGAACCAAGAATCCCTAGTGCTGAGAGGAGAACATGCCAAACCACTAAGCCACCGTGCCCCCCCCCATTGTTTCTAAACCCTAAAAACGCCCCTGATGCCAACTCTCCACTTTAAAGACAGACGTCAGAGGGACACTGCTCTGACATCAGCGCCAGTCTCCTCCAAAGTGTGTCTCCATCTAGTGGTTGATTCAGGAACACGGGCTGTGTCCCAAACGGGACGTTCTGTTTAACCAGTAAAGCCGCGAAGTGAAGTTTAGTAAATCATTTTTCAACTTACTGATTAATGGAGTCGCACAAACTAATATTATAATATAATAAACCACTATTAAAAAAACACTATTAAATAAACTAATATTATAATATAATAAACCACTATTAAAAAAACTATTAAATCAACTAATATTATAATATAATAAACCACTATTAAAAAAACTATTAAATCAACTAATATTATAATATAATAAACCACTATTAAAAAAACTATTAAATCAACTAATATTATAATATAATAAACCACTATTAAAAAAACTATTAAATCAACTAATATTATAATATAATAAACCACTATTAAAAAAACACTATTAAATAAACTAATATTATAATATAATAAACCACTATTAAAAAAACTATTAAATCAACTAATATAATATAATAAACCACTATTAAAAAAAAACACTATTAAATCAACTAATATTATAATATAATAAACCACTATTAAAAAAACACTATTAAATCAACTAATATTATAATATAATAAACCACTATTAAAAAAACACTGTTAATCAACTAATATTATAATATAATAAACCACTATTAAAAAAAACACTATTAAATCAACTAATATAATATAATAAACCACTATTAAAAAAAACACTATTAAATCAACTAATATTATAATATAATAAACCACTATTAAAAAAAACACTATTAAATCAACTAATATTATAATATAATAAACCACTATTAAAAAAACACTATTAAATCAACTAATATTATAATATAATAAACCACTATTAAAAAAACACTATTAAATCAACTAATATTATAATATAATAAACCACTATTAAAAAAACACTATTAAATCAACTAATATTATAATATAATAAACCACTATTAAAAAAACACTATTAAATCAACTAATATTATAATATAATAAACCACCATTAAAAAAACACTATTAAATCAACTAATATTATAATATAATAAACCACTATTAAAAAAACACTATTAAATCAACTAATATAATAATATATTAAACCACTATTAAAAAAACACTATTAAATCAACTAATATTATAATATAATAAACCACTATTAAAAAAACACTATTAAATCAACTAATATTATAATATAATAAACCACTATTAAAAAAACACTATTAAATCAACTAATATTATAATATAATAAACCACTATTAAAAAAAACACTATTAAATCAACTAATATTGTAATATAATAAACCACTATTAAATGCCTTTATTTACGTCCCGTGTGAAGGTTGTGTTATAAACGGTGAGCTAGTGCACTAAGTAGTGTAGAGACACCGGAACGTTCATCTGAAACACGACGCCGAAATCTGGTCCTGACCAATCAGGAGCGAGCGATGGTTTCCCCAGCAACCAATCGCCATGCGCGGATGATCCAGACCGGTCCGCCCCTTTTCTAGCACCTTCGCTCGGAAGCTGAGGCGACGCTGAGTGTTTTTAATTGAGAGTTCTGAGCTTAATTAATTAATTAATTAATTAATCATAATGAGTGATCATGAGAAGAGTTATAACGAGCGGGTGAGTGACTCTGCAGATTTAACCCTGACTTCAGAGATCAGAGGGTTCTGTCTTCTGAGGCGATAGACGGATCCGATCAAAGGCCGCCGCCGAGCTTCTGTCCCGTTACGACGTCTTTATCATTACCGTAATAACGCTGTAATAACGCCTCCACATTACCGTAATAACGCTGTAATAACGCCTCCACATTACCGTACACTGCTGTAATAACGCCTCCACATTACCGTACACTGCTGTAATAACGCCTCGACATTACCGTAATAACGCTGTAATAACGCCTCCACATTACCGTACACTGCTGTAATAACACCTCGACATTACCGTAATAACGCTGTAATAACGCCTCGACATTACCGTAATAACGCTGTAATAACGCCTCCACATTACCGTACACCGCTGTAATAACGCCTCCACATTACCGTACACTGCTGTAATAACACCTCGACATTACCGTAATAACGCTGTAATAACGCCTCCACATTACCGTACACTGCTGTAATAACACCTCCACATTACCGTACACTGCTGTAATAACACCTCGACATTACCGTAATAACGCTGTAATAACGCCTCCACATTACCGTAATAACGCTGTAATAACGCCTCCACATTACCGTACACTGCTGTAATAACACCTCGACATTACCGTAATAACGCTGTAATAACGCCTCCACATTACCGTACACTGCTGTAATAACACCTCCAAATTACCGTACACTGCTGTAATAACACCTCGACATTACCGTAATAACGCTGTAATAACGCCTCGACATTACCGTAATAACGCTGTAATAACGCCTCCACATTACCGTACACTGCTGTAATAACGCCTCGACATTACCGTAATAACGCTGTAATAACGCCTCCACATTACCGTACACTGCTGTAATAACGCCTCGACATTACCGTAATAACGCTGTAGTAACACCTCGACATTACCGTACACTGCTGTAATAACGCCTCGACATTACCGTACACTGCTGTAATAACGCCTCGACATTACCGTAATAACGCTGTAATAACGCCTCGACATTACCGTACACTGCTGTAATAACGCCTCGACATTACCGTACACTGCTATAATAACGCCTCCACATTACCGTACACTGCTGTAATAACGCCTCGACATTACCGTAATAACGCTGTAATAACGCCTCCACATTACCGTACACTGCTGTAATAACGCCTCGACATTACCGTAATAACGCTGTAATAACACCTCGACATTACCGTACACTGCTGTAATAACGCCTCCACATTACCGTAATAACGCTGTAATAACGCCTCGACATTACCGTAATAACGCTGTAATAACGCCTCGACATTACCGTACACTGCTGTAATAACACCTCGACATTACCGTACACTGCTGTAATAACACCTCGACATTACCGTACACTGCTGTAATAACACCTCGACATTACCGTAATAACGCTGTAATAACGCCTCCACATTACCGTAATAACGCTGTAATAACGCCTCGACATTACCGTAATAACGCTGTAATAACACCTCGACATTACCGTAATAACGCTGTAATAACGCCTCCACATTACCGTAATAACGCTGTAATAACGCCTCGACATTACCGTACACTGCTGTAATAACGCCTCCACATTACCGTACACTGCTGTAATAACGCCTCCACATTACCGTACACTGCTGTAATAACGCCTCGACATTACCGTACACTGCTGTAATAACGCCTCGACATTACCGTACACTGCTGTAATAACACCTCGACATTACCGTACACTGCTGTAATAACACCTCGACATTACCGTAATAACGCTGTAATAATGCCTCCACATTACCGTAATAACGCTGTAATAACGCCTCCACATTACCGTACACCGCTGTAATAACACCTCCACATTACCGTACACTGCTGTAATAACGCCTCGACATTACCGTAATAACGCTGTAATAACGCCTCGACATTACCGTAATAACGCTGTAATAACGCCTCGACATTACCGTACACTGCTGTAATAACGCCTCGACATTACCGTACACTGCTGTAATAACGCCTCGACATTACCGTACACCGCTGTAATAACACCTCGACATTACCGTACACCGCTGTAATAACGCCTCCACATTACCGTACACCGCTGTAATAACGCCTCGACATTACCGTACACTGCTGTAATAACGCCTCGACATTACCGTACACTGCTGTAATAACGCCTCGACATTACCGTACACTGCTGTAATAACGCCTCGACATTACCGTACACTGCTGTAATAACGCCTCCACATTACCGTAATAACGCTTTAATAACGCCTCGACATTACCGTACACTGCTGTAATAACGCCTCCACATTACCGTACACCGCTGTAATAGCGCCTCGACATTACCGTACACTGCTGTAATAACGCCTCCACATTACCGTACACTGCTGTAATAACGCCTCGACATTACCGTACACTGCTGTAATAACGCCTCGACATTACCGTACACTGCTGTAATAACGCCTCCACATTACCGTAATAACGCTTTAATAACGCCTCGACATTACCGTACACTGCTGTAATAACGCCTCCACATTACCGTAATAACGCTTTAATAACGCCTCGACATTACCGTACACTGCTGTAATAACGCCTCCACATTACCGTACACTGCTGTAATAACGCCTCCACATTACCGTACACTGCTGTAATAACGCCTCGACATTACCGTACACTGCTGTAATAACGCCTCGACATTACCGTACACTGCTGTAATAACGCCTCGACATTACCGTAATAACGCTGTAATAACACCTCGACATTACCGTACACTGCTGTAATAACGCCTCGACATTACCGTACACTGCTGTAATAACGCCTCCACATTACCGTAATAACGCTTTAATAACGCCTCGACATTACCGTACACTGCTGTAATAACACCTCGACATTACCGTAATAACGCTGTAATAACGCCTCGACATTACCGTACACTGCTGTAATAACGCCTCGACATTACCGTACACTGCTGTAATAACGCCTCGACATTACCGTACACCGCTGTAATAACACCTCGACATTACCGTACACCGCTGTAATAACGCCTCCACATTACCGTACACCGCTGTAATAACGCCTCGACATTACCGTACACTGCTGTAATAACGCCTCGACATTACCGTACACTGCTGTAATAACGCCTCGACATTACCGTACACTGCTGTAATAACGCCTCGACATTACCGTACACTGCTGTAATAACGCCTCGACATTACCGTAATAACGCTGTAATAACACCTCGACATTACCGTACACTGCTGTAATAACACCTCGACATTACCGTACACTGCTGTAATAACGCCTCGACATTACCGTAATAACGCTGTAATAACACCTCGACATTACCGTACACTGCTGTAATAACGCCTCGACATTACCGTACACTGCTGTAATAACGCCTCGACATTACCGTAATAACGCTGTAATAACGCCTCCACATTACCGTACACTGCTGTAATAACGCCTCGACATTACCGTAATAACGCTGTAATAACACCTCGACATTACCGTACACTGCTGTAATAACGCCTCGACATTACCGTACACTGCTGTAATAACGCCTCGACATTACCGTAATAACGCTGTAATAACGCCTCGACATTACCGTACACTGCTGTAATAACGCCTCGACATTACCGTACACTGCTATAATAACGCCTCCACATTACCGTACACTGCTGTAATAACGCCTCGACATTACCGTAATAACGCTGTAATAACGCCTCCACATTACCGTACACTGCTGTAATAACGCCTCGACATTACCGTAATAACGCTGTAATAACACCTCGACATTACCGTACACTGCTGTAATAACGCCTCCACATTACCGTAATAACGCTGTAATAACGCCTCGACATTACCGTAATAACGCTGTAATAACGCCTCGACATTACCGTACACTGCTGTAATAACACCTCGACATTACCGTACACTGCTGTAATAACACCTCGACATTACCGTACACTGCTGTAATAACACCTCGACATTACCGTAATAACGCTGTAATAACGCCTCCACATTACCGTAATAACGCTGTAATAACGCCTCGACATTACCGTAATAACGCTGTAATAACACCTCGACATTACCGTAATAACGCTGTAATAACGCCTCCACATTACCGTAATAACGCTGTAATAACGCCTCGACATTACCGTACACTGCTGTAATAACGCCTCCACATTACCGTACACTGCTGTAATAACGCCTCCACATTACCGTACACTGCTGTAATAACGCCTCGACATTACCGTACACTGCTGTAATAACGCCTCGACATTACCGTACACTGCTGTAATAACACCTCGACATTACCGTACACTGCTGTAATAACACCTCGACATTACCGTAATAACGCTGTAATAATGCCTCCACATTACCGTAATAACGCTGTAATAACGCCTCCACATTACCGTACACCGCTGTAATAACACCTCCACATTACCGTACACTGCTGTAATAACGCCTCGACATTACCGTAATAACGCTGTAATAACGCCTCGACATTACCGTAATAACGCTGTAATAACGCCTCGACATTACCGTACACTGCTGTAATAACGCCTCGACATTACCGTACACTGCTGTAATAACGCCTCGACATTACCGTACACCGCTGTAATAACACCTCGACATTACCGTACACCGCTGTAATAACGCCTCCACATTACCGTACACCGCTGTAATAACGCCTCGACATTACCGTACACTGCTGTAATAACGCCTCGACATTACCGTACACTGCTGTAATAACGCCTCGACATTACCGTACACTGCTGTAATAACGCCTCGACATTACCGTACACTGCTGTAATAACGCCTCCACATTACCGTAATAACGCTTTAATAACGCCTCGACATTACCGTACACTGCTGTAATAACGCCTCCACATTACCGTACACCGCTGTAATAGCGCCTCGACATTACCGTACACTGCTGTAATAACGCCTCCACATTACCGTACACTGCTGTAATAACGCCTCGACATTACCGTACACTGCTGTAATAACGCCTCGACATTACCGTACACTGCTGTAATAACGCCTCCACATTACCGTAATAACGCTTTAATAACGCCTCGACATTACCGTACACTGCTGTAATAACGCCTCCACATTACCGTAATAACGCTTTAATAACGCCTCGACATTACCGTACACTGCTGTAATAACGCCTCCACATTACCGTACACTGCTGTAATAACGCCTCCACATTACCGTACACTGCTGTAATAACGCCTCGACATTACCGTACACTGCTGTAATAACGCCTCGACATTACCGTACACTGCTGTAATAACGCCTCGACATTACCGTAATAACGCTGTAATAACACCTCGACATTACCGTACACTGCTGTAATAACGCCTCGACATTACCGTACACTGCTGTAATAACGCCTCCACATTACCGTAATAACGCTTTAATAACGCCTCGACATTACCGTACACTGCTGTAATAACACCTCGACATTACCGTAATAACGCTGTAATAACGCCTCGACATTACCGTACACTGCTGTAATAACGCCTCCACATTACCGTACACTGCTGTAATAACGCCTCGACATTACCGTACACCGCTGTAATAACACCTCCACATTACCGTAATAAAGCTGTAATAATGGGGTGATACTTTATGATTTACCCTTAAGGTGGAATATGGTGGGTTCTGTGGGTTCTGTGGGTGGTACCATGGTCAGTACTGAGGGCAGTAGTACAGTCTCTGGTTCTGTTCTTGTTTAGTCCTGTGTTTCTGATGGGCGGGTGGGCGGGCGGGCAGGTAGGGGTGGAGCGTGTGTGTATTTTGGTGGATGTGCTTTCATCTCTGCACAGTGTTCCTCAGGAGAACCCCACACTCTGTCCTGTAAATTAAATCCACCCTTATTCACTACCTAGTGCACTACAAAGCAGTGTCACCCTAACCCCCCTGTGTTACCCTAATCCCCCGTGTCACCCTAACCCCCGTGTCACCCTAACCCCCCTGTGTTACCCTAACCCCCGTGTTACCCTAACCCCCGTGTCACCCTAACCCCCCTGTGTTACCCTAACCCCCCGTGTTACCCTAACCCCCGTGTCACCCTAACCCCCCTGTGTTACCCTAATCCCCCGTGTCACCCTAACCCCCGTGTCACCTTAACCCCCCGTGTCACCCTAACCCCCCGTGTTACCCTAATCCCCCGTGTCACCCTAATCCCCCGTGTCACCCTAACCCCCGTGTCACCCTAACCCCCCGTGTCACCCTAACCCCCCGTGTCACCCTAACCCCCCGTGTTACCCTAACCCCCGTGTCACCCTAACCCCCCGTGTCGCCCTAACCCCCCGTGTTACCCTAACACCCCGTGTCACCCTAACCCCCCGTGTTACCCTAATCCCCCGTGTCGCCCTAACCCCCCGTGTCGCCCTAACCCCCCGTGTCACCCTAACCCCCCGTGTCGCCCTAACCCTCTTTGTCACCCTAACCCCCCGTGTTACCCTAACCCCCTGTGTCACCCTAACCCCCCCGTGTCGCCCTAACCCCCCGTGTCACCCTAACCCCCCGTGTCACCCTAACCCCCGTGTCACCCTAACCCCCTGTGTCACCCTAACCCCCCGTGTTACCCTAACCCCCGTGTTACCCTAACCCCCGTGTCACCCTAACCCCCCATGTCACCCTAACCCCCCGTGTCACCCTAACCCCCCGTGTTACCCTAACCCCCGTGTCACCCTAACTCCCCTGTGTCGCCCTAACCCCCCGTGTCGCCCTAACCCTCTGTCACCCTAACCCCCGTGTCACCCTAACCTCCCGTGTTACCCTAACCCCCGTGTCACCCTAACCCTCCGTGTCGCCCTAACCTCCCGTGTTACCCTAACCCCCGTGTCACCCTAACCCCCGTGTCACCCTAACCCCCCGTGTCACCCTAACCCCCCGTGTTACCCTAACCCCCGTGTTACCCTAACCCCCGTGTTACCCTAACCCCCGTGTCACCCTAACCCCCCGTGTCACCCTAACCCCCCATGTCACCCTAACCCCCCGTGTCACCCTAACCCCCTGTGTCGCCCTAACCCCCTGTGTTACCCTAACCCCCTGTGTTACCCTAACCCCCGTGTCACCCTAACCCCCCTGTGTCACCCTAACCCCCGTGTCACCCTAACCCCCCTGTGTTACCCTAACCCCCCTGTGTCACCCTAACCCCCGTGTCACCCTAACCCCCCTGTGTTACCCTAACCCCCCTGTGTCACCCTAACCCCCCTGTGTTACCCTAACCCCCGTGTCACCCTAACCCCCCTGTGTTACCCTAAACCCCCTGTGTCGCCCTAACCCCCCGTGTCGCCCTAACCCCCCGTGTCACCCTAACCCCCTTTGTCGCCCTAACCCCTGTGTCGCCCTAACCCCCTGTGTCGCCCTAACCCCCTGTGTTACCCTAACCCCCTGTGTCGCCCTAACCCCCTGTGTTACCCTAACCCCCTGTGTTACCCTAACCCCCTGTGTCGCCCTAACCCCCTGTGTTACCCTAACCCCCCTGTGTTAACCTAACCCCCCTGTGTTACCCTAACCCCCTGTGTTACCCTAACCCCCTGGTGCTGATCTGAGTGAGCAGGGCATTAGGACCTGGATAAAGACGCAGGGTGGTGGATGATGGTACAGTGCAGCTCTATAGATGACAACCATACAGAACCTATGTGACCTATCCGTGATGCTGAAGCATGTGTTTCCCTCTCTCACCCCCCACCCCCCTTCCCGGTGACCCGGTGCTGCTGCAGGTTCAGGGCTCACACCTCCTTCATTATGATTATTATTATTATTATTATTATTATTATTAATACATGATCCTGTTTAGTGTTCCTCCACCTGAGCTGCTCCATCACCCAGAACGAGTCACGAGGTGTTGGGCGGGGTGTGTTGGTTCTGAGTGATGGAGCCCTCTGGAGTTAGGGTGCTGGTACTGCAGTGGTGCTCATGCTCTTCTTCTCTTGTTAAGGGGAAGAACAGAAGTCAGAAGAGAAGAGAAGTGTTTATTGACGTACAGGCAGATTACTGCATGCTAATGCTAATGAAGAGCGAGCGTGTAGCGTTTATGGGCGGAGGGACAGAATGAATGAGGGGAAGGATGACGCCAAGAAAGAAGAAGGCGGGGGGTTGGACTAATCCACTTAACATGAAGTTCCAGTTTTCACCTCTCAGTAAATATCCTGTGTGTTTCTGTCTCAGCGTGCATGCACCCTGTACACTCACACGGCCCCGCCCACCATCAGCCCACACGGCCCCGCCCACCATCAGCCCACACGGCCCCGCCCACCATCAGCCCACACGGCCCCGCCCACCATCAGCCCACACGGCCCCGCCCACCATCAGCCCACACGGCCCCGCCCACCATCAGCCCTCACGGCCCCGCCCACCATCAACCCACACGGCCCCGCCCACCATCGTCTCACACACCCCGGCCCACTATCAGCCCACATGGCCCCGCCCACGATCAACTCAAACAGGCCCACCCACCACCACCCCCACACGGCCCCGCCCACAAGGCCCCGCCCACCACCACCTCACACGGCCCCGCCCACAATCAACTCAAATAGGCCTGCCCACCATCACCTCACACGGCCCCGCCCACCACCACACACAGCCCTGCCCACCACCACCTCACACGGCCCTGCCCACCACCCGTTTTGTAGGTACTCACCCCCATAGCTCCCTCACCCACAACTTATTACTTAAGCTCCTCCCACAAGGACAGATTCTGTATTTATACACACCACCTTTATATATGATCAGCACGATTAAAGCCACGCCCACAAACACAGATGACAGCTGTTGACTCCTCCCACCCCTACCTGCACACACATACAGTGGAATCAGCCTCTGTGTGTGTACACTTTATATTATACTGAAGCATGCACTCTATACCCTGAACCCATCTCTCACATTACCCCCGACACTATCATGGTGGCATGTTCCATACACACTCACACACACACTCACACACACACACACACACACACACACAGATGACTGTCAGGCTGCAGCATGATCACCAGGCATGTGCTGATCATCACTGATTACTGCATCTTTATTTTCACCTCATTATGTTAATGAGTTCATCATCACACACACACACACACACACACACACACACACACTAACAGCTCATAATGATCATGCACAGAGACGTGGTGGACATGTTGCTCACACCACCGCAGTGATGTAATGATGTCAGTACATGCCTAGGTCACATGACCTGTTACAGTGATGATGAATACTGCACACACTCACTGGAGCTGCTTCTCAGGTGAATACACGGGGTCTCTGACTGAACTGTGTGTGTGTGTGATGTAGGATTCGCGCTCTGACTCCAGGAGTGTGAGTCCCCGTGCGTCCCATAAATCCAGAAGCAGGTCCGCAGGCCGTTCCCCTGTCCGGTCTAAACGGGACTCGCGCTCCAAATCGCGCTCGCGCTCCCGTTCCAAATCAGGGTGAGTACCTGCTCCATCTCCTTGGAGGGGGGAGGCAGGGAGGGAGGGAAGGAGGGTGGCAGAGAGGGAGGGAGGGGGCAGGCGGGGAGGGAGGAAGGAGGGTGGCAGGGAGGGAGGGAGGGAGGGAGGCAGGCAAGGAAGGAGGGAGGGAGGGAAGGAGGGTGGCAGGGAGGGAGGGAGGGAAGGAGGGTGGCAGGGAAGGAGGGAGGGAGGGAGGGAGGCAGGCAGGGAGGGAGGGAAGGAGGGTGGCGGGGAGGGAGGGAAGGAGGCAGGCGGGGAGGGATGGAGGGTGGTGGGGAGGGAGGGATGGAGGGTGGCAGGGAGGGAAGGAGGGTGGCAAGGGAGGCAGACAGGGAAGGAGGGTGGCAGGGAGGGAGGCAGGCGGGGAGGGAGGCAGGCAGGGAGGGAGGCAGGTAGGCAGGCATGGAGGGAGGCAGGTACGCAGGCAGGGAGGGAGGCAGGCAGGGAGGGGGAGGCAGGGAGGCATGCAGGTAGGCAGGCAGGGAGGCATGCAGGTAGGCAGGCAGGGAGGGAGGCAGGCAGGAGGGGGAGGGAGGGGGAGGGAGGCAGGCAGGGAGGGAGGAAAGGAGGGTGGCAGGGAGGGAGGGAGGCAGGCGGGTAGGGAGGCAGGTAGGCAGGCATGGAGGGAGGCAGGTAGGCAGGCAGGGAGGGAGGCAGGCAGGGAGGGGGAGGGAGGGAGGCAGGGAAGGAGGCAGGTAGGCAGGCAGGGAGGGGGAGGCAGGCAGGGAGGGAGGCAGGTAGGCAGGCAGGGAGGGAGGCAGGTAGGCAGGCAGGGAGGCAGGCAGGTAGGAAGGGAGGGAGGCAGGGAGGGAGGCAGGCAGGGAGGGGGGGAGGGAGGCAGGCAGGGAGGGGGGGAGGGAGGCAGGCAGGGAGGGAGGCAGGTAGGCAGGCAGGGAGGGAGGCAGGCAGGCAGGCAGGGAGGGAGGCAGGCAGGGAGGGGGAGGCAGGCAGGGAGGGAAGCAGGTAGGCAGGCAGGGAGGGAGGGAGGCAGGCAGGGAGGGAGGCAGGTAGGCAGGCAGGGAGGCAGGCTGGTAGGCAGGCAGGCAGGGAGGGAGGCAGGCAGGGAGGGGGAGGCAGGCAGGGAGGGAGGCAGGTAGGCATGAGTGATGGTCGGGTCGTCCCGGGGTTTGGGTAACGCCGATGTTTTGATGCTCTCAGGTCGCGCTCCCATCGTAGCTCTCGCAGACATTACTCGCGCTCTCGCTCCCGCTCTCGCCGCCGCCGCTCCCGCAGCCGCTCCTACAGCGGTGACTCCCGCCGCAGACGAAGCCCCTCCCACTCTCCCATGAGTAACCGCAGGAGACATGTAGGAAACAGAGTGAGTGTCCTTCACTGCCTTGGCAACGGTTACCATGGAAACCTCCATGCTCCTCTGAGTGTGTGTGTGTGTGTGTGCAGGCGAACCCTGACCCTAACGCCTGTCTGGGGGTGTTTGGTCTGAGTCTCTACACCACGGAGCGGGACCTGAGGGAGGTCTTCTCTAAGTACGGCCCCCTCGCCGACGTCTGCATCGTTTACGACCAGCAGTCCCGCCGGTCGCGAGGCTTCGCCTTCGTCTACTTCGAGAACAAGGACGACGCCCAAGAGGTGGAGCCTCCACTGCCCAACTGTGATTGGCTGTGATCTCTTCTGATGTCATAACGCCGCGTGTCCGCCCACAGGCCAAAGACAGAGCCAATGGTATGGAGTTGGACGGGCGCCGGATTCGAGTGGACTTTTCCATAACCAAGAGACCTCACACCCCCACACCTGGGATCTACATGGGCCGGCCCACTTAGTGAGTGCGTTCCCCACCCCCCGGCCCCGCCCACCACCTCGGACACAGCGGATGGTCAGTTACTGTGTGTGATGAAGGAAGCACTCTGACCGTTCTCTCTCTCTGTGTGTTAGTGGAGGGGTAGGTGGAGGAGGAGGAGGAGGAGGAGGAGGAGGGGGTGGAGGAGGAGGTGGTGGTGGAGGAGGAGGCCCCAGCATGAGTCGCCGTCGTGATTACTACGATCGAGGTTATGACCGAGGCTATGATCGCTACGATGACCGGGACTATTACAGTCGATCTTACAGGTGAGAGTCCATCCATCTATCCATCCATCATCTCCCGCGTCATCCTCTATTAGGGTCGCGGCGGGGGTGGGGGGGGGGGGGGTTCCCCATGTCCATCCAGGGGAGAACGTCTCGGGCGCTGGGCAGATACACCCAGGACAGGGGGGCAATCTATCACTGGACACACACTCACTCACACACACACATACACTCTATATGGGGCAATTTGGAGAACTCAATTGACCTTGATGAATGTTTTTGGACTGTGGGAGGAAACCGGAGAACCCGGAGGAAACCCACGGGGAGAACATGCAAACTCCACCCAGATGGGGATTCGAACCGGGAATCCCTAGTGCTGAGAGAAGAACATGCTAAACCACTAAACCATCGTGCTGCCTGTAGATGACTAACAACATTAATAATAATAATATTAACTTTAATAATAATAATAATAATAATAACAACATTAATAATAATAACATTAACATTAATAATAATAATAATAATAATAATAACATTAACATTAATAATAATAATAATAATAATAATAACATTAACATTAATAATGGCGCTGCAGGTTATCAGGTTAATGTTTATAGATTTGTGGAGATGTTGTGGGATCATGGGAGGTGGTGGTGTGAGGGTGAGGGTGAGCTGGATCTTCATCCATGTTCAACTTCATTAGAGTGAAAATGAACTGCTGAAGAGCTTACCGCTGTGTGTGTGTGTGTGTGTGTCTCTGTGTGTGTGTGTGTGTGTGTGTGTGTGTGTGTAGGAGGAGGTCTCCGTCTCCATACTACAGTCGTGGTGGATATCGTTCACGTTCTCGATCTCGGTCTTATTCCCCTCGTGAGTATCAGATCATCTCCACCTACTGCATCATTACACACACACACACACACACACTCCACCTACTGCATCATTACACACACACACACACACACACTCCACCTACTGCATCTTTACACACACACATTATCGGTCATTAGATTTATGTGTAATTATACTCAGTCAGGGTGTGTGTGTGTGTGTGTGTGTGTGTGTGTTACAGGTCATTACTAAAGCCCCTGAACCTGATGAAGGTGCTAATGGTTGGTGCTGCTGCTGCTGCTGATGATGATGATGATGATGTTGGTGATGATGATCTCGATCTCCTGAGCCCTGATGATGATGATGATGATGATGAGGAGGAGGAGGAGGAGGAGGAGGATGGTGATGATGATGATGCTGGTGATGATCCTGATGTTAGATTGTAATGCAGATGTTGTGTACAGTAGGTTATGACATCATTATAGTTCAGACCTGTATTTGTGTGTTTGTTTAAATAAACCTGGTGACATCACCATGGACCCGCCCTCTTCTCCTTGAACGAGTTCTGATTGGTGGTGAGGACACAGGGAACCATCTGGTTATTGTATATGTGAATGTGTGTGTGTCCTCTAAAGACCTTCATCAGGAACCAATCAGATTCAACATTGTGATTCCACACGGAACTGCTTTTGATTCAGTGAATCAGATTCTACTGTCCACTCTAGCTGAATCAGTCTTTTCTGATACGACACTTGAATGGTTTCGATCCTATCTCACAGGAAGGACCTTCAAAGTGTCATGGAATGGGGAGATCTCGAACTCTCACCAAGTACGCACTGGTGTGCCTCAGGGCTCTGTACTTGGTCCTCTCCTCTTCTCTCTTTACATGACATCACTGAGCACAGTCATCCAGGCGCATGGTTTCTCTTACCACTGCTATGCTAATGACACTCAGCTTCATCTGTCTTTTGCCCCTGATGACACCACCATCTCAAATCGGGTATCTGCATGCCTCTCCGACATATCTGTCTGGATGAAGGCCCGTCATCTAAAAGTAAACTTAGAAAAAACAGAGCTTCTCATTATCCCAGCTAAACCCTCAATCCATCACAACCTGACCTTCCAAACTGATGGCTCCACAAACTCCCCAACTGACTCGGTCCGGAACCTTGGGTTCACAATAGACTCCCACCTTAAACTCTCTGATCATGTGATCAAAACCGCCCGTTCTTGTAGATTCCTTCTTTACAACATCAGGAAGATCAGACACTTTCTGACTGAACATGCTACCCAACTGCTTGTTCAAGCCTTAGTCTTATCCCGGCTTGATTATTGTAATGCACTACTTGCCGGAATCTCAGCTTCCACAATCAGACCTCTTCAACTAATTCAAAACTCTGCAGCCCGACTCGTGTTTAACCCCCAAGAACTCATGTCCCTCCATCACTCGTGTCCCTCCATCACTCATGTCCCTCCATCACTCATGTCCCTCCATCGTCTCCCTGTAGCTGCTGCATTCAGTACAGGTCACTGACTCTGATCTACAGAACCATTTCTGGATCTGGCTCCCTCTTACCTTCACTCTATCTTTTCTATATACACTCCGACTCGTTCACTTCGCTCCAATGATGATCGCCCCCTGGTGGTTCCACCTCACCGAGGAGCTGATTCTCACTCTGTGGGGTTCACCACTGCAACATGGTGGAACGTTCTTCCCAACTCTGTCCGTAAGAATCACTGAGCAGCTTTAAGAAACGACTGAAGACGCATCTCTTTAACAAATACCTGTAATAAAAAAAGGGGGAGGGGCCACAGCATCAAATAACAATCAGGTTTGATGAATTTATAGTGGAGTTGGTTTTCTGCAGAACTTCTGACTGTACGGTGCAGTACCTCAGTGGTTTGGGTGTTGGGCTATCAATCTGAAGGTTGGGGGTTCAAATCCCAGGTCCACTGAAGTTACCAGTGTGGGTGCTAAAGCAAGACCCTTAACCTTCATTGCTCCAGGGATGTTGTGATTAACCCTGTGTTCACCTTGTAAGTCGCTTTGGATAAAAGTGTCCAATAAATGACCAAATGTAAATGTATGTAATGTAATGTTCTCATCTGTAAGTCGCTTTGGATAAAAACGTCTGCTGAATGAAATAAATGTAAATGTACAGAACTACAGAACCATGGCGTCTGCAGCAGGACTGAGGAAGACGAGGATGAAGATGAGTGGTGTTTCCTTAGCATGATGAATGTGTTACTGAGAGCTCCTGACCGGACTGCTGCTGCTGATGATGATGATGATGATGATGAAGATGAAGGTGGTCCAGGACAGGTCCTCTGAGCAGATGTGGATCTGCTTACCACTACAAGTCCCAGAGAGGGGTCATTTGACATTTCTACCTCTGGAACCCAGAGACGGGTCGAATGACCTGAAGGATTTTAGCTAACATCCTCTAATCACCGTCTTTTGTTCTGTAAATAAGGCCATTACTGGAGCACCACAGGAGGTTTTCCATTGAGTTTAGCCATTTAGTTTCTAGTTAGTTCTATTCAGTTTATTGTATTTTATAATATAAAGATTATATATATTGTATTTAGTTTAGTTTTATTTGAGCAAAAAAGCACAAACAGTAAATTATTTTTTATATTTTAAATAAAGAATTAGAAATTTTACAGTAAGTTACAGCTGTGAGTAATGACCAGAAGCATTTGTGTCAAGAGGACTGAAATTTCAGCATGAGAAATATACAAAAGAACAACTGTTATTTGATTACATGCATTTTTTTTTGTCATACAAAAAATATAAAAGGAATAAAACAATTCACACCTATTTACTATAGGCTGCATTGGAGGGCTACATGTGTGAGTGGCATGTCCTTATTGTGTGACTAGCATTTCAGCATTTACATTTATGGCATTTGGTAGACACCCTTATCCAGAGCAACTTACATTTATCGCATTTTTTATACAAGTGAGCAATTTAGGGGGAGGTTGTTTAGCTATTTAGTTTCTAGTTAGTTCTATTCAGTTTATTGTATTTTATAATATAAAGATTATATATATTGTATTCCAGTTCCAATGCCTGTTGAGTG
>JAFMOC010000404.1:200000-202500 GCA_019802505.1 Corydoras sp. C115 | reverse complement strand
TAATCTGGCTGCATATAATCTGTCTTTGTATAATCTGACTGCCATTTAATCTGTCTTTATATAATCTGTCTTTATATAATCTGACTTTATATAATCTGACTTTATATAATCTGGCTTTATATAATCTGGCTTTATATGATCTGGCTTCATATGATCTGGCTTCATATAATCTGGTTTTATATAATCTGGTTTTATATAATCTGGCTTTATATAATCTGGCTTTATATAATCTGGTTTTATATAATCTGGCTTTATATAATCTGGCTTTATATAATCTGACTTTATATAATCTGACTTTATATAATCTGGCTTTATATAATCTGGCTTTATATGATCTGGCTTCATATGATCTGGCTTCATATAATCTGTCTTTTTATAATCTGGCTGCATATAATCTGTCTATTTATAATCTGGCTTCATATTATCTGGCTTCATATAATCTGGTTTTATATAATCTGGCTTTATATAATCTGTCTTTATATAATCTGGCTTTATATAATCTGTCTTTATATAATCTGTCTTTATATAATCTGGTTTTATATAATCTGTCTTTATATAATCTGTCTTTATATAATCTGGCTTTATATAATCTGTCTTTATATAATCTGGCTGCATATAATCTGGCTGCATATAATCTGGCTGCATATAATCTGGCTTTATATAATCTGGCTTCATATAATCTGGCTTCATATAATCTGGCTTTATATAATCTGGCTTCATATAATCTGGCTTTATATAATCTGTCTTTATATAATCTGGCTGCATATTATCTGGCTGCATATAATCTGTCTTTATATAATCTGTCTTTATATAATCTGTCTTTATATAATCTGACTTTATATAATCTGGCTTTATATAATCTGGCTTCATATGATCTGGCTTCATATAATCTGTCTTTTTATAATCTGGCTGCATATAATCTGGCTTTATATAATCTGGCTTCATATCATCTGGCTTCATATAATCTGGTTTTATATAATCTGGCTTTATATAATCTGTCTTTATATAATCTGGCTTTATATAATCTGGCTTCATATCATCTGGCTTCATATAATCTGGTTTTATTTAATCTGGCTTTATATAATCTGTCTTTATATAATCTGGCTTTATATAATCTGTCTTTATATAATCTGGCTGCATATAATCTGGCTGCATATAATCTGGCTTTATATAATCTGGTTTCATTGAATCTGGTTTTATATAATCTGGCTTTATATAATCTGGTTTCATATAATCTGGTTTCATATAATCTGTCTTTATATAATCTGGCTGCATATAATCTGGCTGCATATAATCTGGCTGCATATAATCTGGTTTCATTGAATCTGGTTTTATATAATCTGGCTTTATATAATCTGGTTTCATATAATCTGGTTTCATATAATCTTGCTTTATATAATCTGGTTTCATATAATCTGGCTTTATATAATCTGGTTTCATATAATCTGGCTGCATATAATCTGTCTTTATATAATCTGGCTTTATATAATCTGGCTTCATATAATCTGGCTTCATATAATCTGGCTTTATATAATCTGGCTTCATATAATCTGGCTTTATATAATCTGGCTTTATATAATCTGGCTTCATATGATATGGCTTCATATAATCTGGCTTCATATAATCTGGCTGCATATAATCTGGCTTTATATAATCTGGTTTTATATAATCTGGCTTTATATAATCTGGTTTTATATAATCTGGTTTAATATAATCTGTCTTTATATAATCTGGCTGCATATAATCTGGCTGCATATAATCTGGCTTTATATAATCTGGTTTCATAGAATCTGGTTTTATATAATCTGGCTTTATATAATCTGGTTTCATAGAATCTGGTTTCATATAATCTTGCTTTATATAATCTGGTTTCATAGAATCTGGCTGCATATAATCTGGCTGCATATAATATGGCTTTATATAATCTGGCTTCATATAATCTGGCTTCATATAATCTGGCTTTATATAATCTGGCTTTATATAATCTGGCTTTATATAATCTGGCTTCATATAATCTGGCTTCATATGATATGGCTTTATATAATCTGGCTTCATATAATATGGCTTTATATAATCTGTTTTAATATAATCTGGCTTCATATAATATGGCTTTATATAATCTGTTTTAATATAATCTGGCTTCATATAATCTGGCTTTATATAATTTGTCTTTATATAATCTGGCTTTATATAATCTGGCTTCATATAATCTGGCTGCATATTATCTGGCTGCATATAATCTGTCTGTATATAATCTGTCTTTATATAATCTGTCTTTATATAATCTGACTTTATATAATCTGGCTTTATATAATCTGGCTTCATATGATCTGGCTTCATATAATCTGTCTTTTTATAATCTGGCTGCATATAATCTGGCTTTATATAATCTGGCTTCATATCATCTGGCTTCATATAATCTGGTTTTATATAATCTGGCTTTATATAATCTGTCTTTATATAATCTGGCTTTATATAATCTGGCTTCATATCATCTGGC
>JAFMOC010000404.1:187500-192500 GCA_019802505.1 Corydoras sp. C115 | reverse complement strand
GGGGTAATAACAGTACTCTGTGGGGGGGTAATAAACAGTACTCTGTGTGGTGGGGGTAATAACTGTACTCTGTGGGGGGGGTAATAACAGTACTCTGTGTGGTGGGGGTAATAACTGTACTCTGTGGGGGGGGGTAATAACAGTAACTCTGTGTGGTGGGGGTAATAACAGTACTCTGTGGGGGGGTAATAACAGTACTCTGTGTGGTGGGGGTAATAACAGTACTCTGTGTGGTGGGGGTAATAACAGTACTCTGTGGGGGGGTAATAACAGTACTCGGTGTGGTGGGGGTAATAACAGTACTCTGTGGGGGGGTAATAACAGTACTCGGTGTGGTGGGGGTAATAACAGTACTCTGTGTGGTGGGGGTAATAACAGTACTCTGTGTGGTGGGGGTAATAACAGTACTCTGTGGGGGGTTAGGTGTTTCAGGGGGTGATGGAGAGAGACGGGGTGTTGGTGGTGAACATCTCTGGAGGTCAGGGCGATCAGTTGGACGTTCTGGTGGAGAACATGGGCAGAGTGAACTTCGGGTCTCACATTAAGGATTTTAAGGTGAAACCCGGTCTTCCTGATTGATCTTCATGATTGATCTTCATGTTCTTCAGATCTGAAAGGTTCTGATGTTAGGGTTCTCTGAACAGGGCATTGTGGGTAATCTGATCCTGGGGAACGAGCTCCTCAGAGACTATCTGATGTTCCCTCTGGAGCTGGACGAGCTGATCGCAGGAGGGTGGCCTCACTCTGGATGTACGTGTGAGACGGATGGAGAACCTGGACCTGCTCTGTACTCTGGAACCTTAAAACCCAACGGCGTTTCCAGAGACACGTTCCTCAAACTCCCCGGCTGGACCAAGGTTCCTCAATTAGTTCCTCAATTAGTTCCTTAATTAGTTCCTTCATTCCAGGTTCACTAAATCCACAGCTGACCTTTGACATGTTCTCAGAATACTACACATGCCAAAATCTACACACCCCAAATACTACTCACCCCAGAAACAACACACCCCAAAAATTACACACCCCAAAAACTACCCCCCCAAAAAAAAAACTACACACCCCAACATCTACACACCCGAAAAAAACTACTCACCCCAACAACTACTCACCCCAACAACTCCACACCCCAACAACTACTCACCCCAACAACTACTCACCCCAACAACTACTCACCCCAACAACTACACACCCCAACAACTACTCACCCCAACAACTACACACCCCAACAACTACTCACCCCAACATCTACACACCCCAACAACTACTCACCCCAACAACTACACACCCCAACAACTACTCACCCCAACAACTACACACCCGAAATAACTACACACCCCAACATCTACACACCCCAACAACTACTCACCCCAACAACTACACACCCCAACATCTACACACCCCAACAACTACTCACCCCAACAACTACACACCCCAACATCTACACACCCCAACAACTACTCACCCCAACAACTACACACCCCAACAACTACACACCCCAACAACTACTCACCCCAACAACTACTCACCCCAACAACTACACACCCCAACAACTACACACCCCAACAACTACACACCCCAACATCTACACACCCCAACAACTACTCACCCCAACAACTACACACCCCAACAACTACTCACCCCAACAACTACTCACCCCAACAACTACACACCCCAACAACTACTCACCCCAACAACTACACACCCCAACAACTACACACCCCAACATCTACACACCCCAAAAAATACACACCCCAAAACTGGTGTTGGAGGTGCGTTTAGATGAATGAATGTGAACACTCAGCCTCTTCTTGAAGATCTGCATATTGGAGTTGACAGTTTAAATGATTAATTAGTTGATTATAATTTAACCGTGTGTGTGTGTGTGTGTGTTTCAGGGTCAGGTCTTCATTAATGGTGTGAACGTGGGTCGGTTCTGGTCCACTCGTGGTCCTCAGCAGACGCTCTACATTCCTGCATCACTAATTAGTCCCACACTGACCAATAACATCACAGTACTGGAGCTGGAGAGAGCAGCCAATCACAGACGAGTGGTCTTTACAGACCGCCCCCAGCTGGATGACATCACCGTGTGACCCGGAGCAGACAAATCCCGACTCCATACACAGAACCTATGACTCCGCCCTCGTCCTGCTGGACCTCAGTGAATCGGATGAACGAGGTTCCGATTCGACTCCTGAGCCGGTTCGATCCGGTCTGACAGATCAAAGCGATTGATCAGTAAACTGCTGAGTCAGCTGTGAGATGTGAGGATTTAAAGTCTTTACGGAACATCTGAGGTTTAAATGAGGAACGGAACACCAGAATCAGCAGATTATAAACTCTTTATTTTAATGAAACAATAATCATTAAACGATCTGACTTTAATTGTTTTACAGAAACATAATTAAGGTACCATGTGATTTATTATTCAGTTCATTCAGACTGTAAACATCAACATGTAATGTTCAGCAATCACGTACCATCAAACAACCCACCTAATTAACATAACGTCATGTTTCTGACCAATCAGAGAGCAGATTATAATCCCAGCATTCAGCTTCACTATTATAACTGAATCTCATTTATTGGTGACATCATTTATTTATGAGGTCATGGATATTTGTTGATGATGTCATGGTTATTTTTTTGTCGATGAGGTCATGGTTATTTGTTGATGAGGTCATGGTTATTTGTTGATGAGGTCATGGTTATTTGTTGATGAAGTCATGGTTATTGGTTTGTTGATGAGGTCATGGTTATTTGTTGGAGGTCATGGTTATTTATTTGTTGATGAGGTCATGGTTATTTATTGATGTCACGGTTATTTGTTGATGAGGCCATGGTTATTGGTTTGTTGATGAGGTCATGGTTATTGGTTTATTGATGATGTCATGATTAAGGCTGGTTTGTGAAGTTCACAGGTGACTCTGAAGGTTCCTGATGTGGTTCTTCCATTGTTGGATTGGTGGACTTCCTGCAGCTACCAGTTTCCTGAGCAGGGGGCTGGGCTGCAGATGTGGGACGTCTGGGTGGAGGTGGTGGTAGTGCTCCAGCCTCTCCAGCACCGTACCCAAACCCACTTGTGAGGCATAGAACATGGGGCCCCCGCGATGCCTCGGCCAGCCGTACCCAAACAGGTAGATGACGTCGATGTCCTCCGGCCCCGCCGCGATGCCGTCCTCCAGGATGCGGAATCCCTCGTTCGCCAGAGAGAAGGCGCAGCGCTCCACCACCTCCTGTGAGGTCACGCGCCGGGGCGTGATCCCGTACTGTCTCCTGTAATCCTCCAGGAACCTCTGGATCTCGGGATCAGGTTTGGGTTCTTTGGATCCAGGAGAGTCGTACAGGTACCAGCCACGCCCCGTCTTTTGCCCGAAACGCCCCTGTTGACAGAGCAGATCGGACAGGGGGCAGTACCTCTGGCCCTCACGCCAGCGCGGCGGCTTCACGGGGTTGACGCTCGGGCCGATCAGCCCCGAAGCCTTACGCATCCGCCACGCGATGTCCAAACCAGACAGGTCGCCCACCTTACAGATCCCCATGGCAAATCCAAACTCCTCCAGAGCCTGGTCCACCTGCTCAGGCGTGGCTCCTTCCTCCAGCAGGAAGTTGGCCTCATTGTCGTAGTGCTTGACCATGCGGTTACCTACAAATCCCGGGCAGTTGCCCACCGCCACACAGACCTTTCCCATCTTCTTTCCGAGGGCCATCGCCGTGGCGACCGCTTCAGGAGACGAGCGCGAGCCATAGACCACCTCCAAAAGCTTCATGACGTGAGCAGGGGCGAAGAAATGCATCCCGACCACCAGGGGGGGCCGGTCGGTTGCCGCCGCCAGCTCGTCTATATCCAGCCCCGACGTGTTGCTGCAGATGAGGGCGTCCGGTTTGCACACGGCACACAGTTCAGCGAACACCTGCTTTTTCAGGGTCATGTCCTCGAACACGGCCTCGATGACCAGGTCAACGTCCCGCAACCGACGGAGGGACAGGGTGAAGGTCAGCAGGTGCATCGGAACGCCGACTCCGCGTCTCTTGGCATCCCTCTCCAGCGATGCGACGACGGCCTTCTTACCCGCTTCCAAAAGCTTCACCTCCGTTTCTATAGCAACCACAGACACGCCCGCTTTGATCAGAGACACGGCTATGCCCCGCCCCATCGTCCCCAACCCTGAAAAAGACCAGGATGTAGAATCGTTAGTGCTACACTCAGAAATTAACCTGAATATTATAATTAAAGTGTTTATACGAGTGTGTGGGGGGGGTATTGTTAGTGTTGCGGTGGTGTTCTGTGCTCTCTATGTTACTAAATTAGTTTAAGAGTTTATAAAGTGTTTAATATGAAGTGTTTATATGAGTGTGGGCGGGGCTAACGAAGCCTTCAACATAGAAATAATGCGATGGTCAGAACGGCGCCACACGGTGGGCTCTCTGGAACGTGACGGGGGGTGATATGTGAGGGATGGCTGCACATGCTCGGTGCTTCAGTGATGTCTGATTCTGTGTGATGGACGCCGGCGTACCGATCACCCCGACGCGGTGCACCTCTTTAGCCGCGGTGGAGTTCCAATGCGCTCCGTTGGGGAGACTCCATTTCCCAACATTCCGCTGGGCGAAGAAGGCATACTGCAGCGCGCGGGCCTGCGCCGAGGAGAACAGCGTGGCCATCAGCGCCCGCTCCCGCTCCATCCCCCCCCCGTACGGCAGCGCGCCTGCCGCCCGGACCGCCTGCACGCACGCCACCGGTGCCGCCGCCCCCCGAGCACGCCGCTTCACCTGCGCCAGCGCCGCCGAGCACGCCGCGTCCACCTCCGCCGACCACACGGGGGCGCGCAGGCTCAGCCGCCGGGGGTCCAGGGGCTGTCCTGAACACACACACATACACACACACAAACAACACACACACAAACAACACACACACACACACACACACAGAGACACACAAACGTTACACACAATGCACACACACACACAAAAGTTACACACAATGCACACACACAAAA
>JAFMOC010000404.1:177500-180000 GCA_019802505.1 Corydoras sp. C115 | reverse complement strand
GGTGGTGATGAGTTGCAGTGTGTGTGTGTGTGTGTGTGTGTGTGTGTTACCGGTGGTGATGAGTTGCAGTGTGTGTGTATGTGTGTGTGTGTGTTACCGGTGGTGATGAGTTGCAGTGTGTGTGTTACCGGTGGTGATGAGTTGCAGTGTGTGTGTGTGTGTGTGTGTTACCGGTGGTGATGAGTTGCAGTGTGTGTGTGTGTGTGTGTGTGTGTGTGTGTGTGTGTGTGTGTTACCGGTGGTGATGAGTTGCAGTGTGTGTGTGTGTGTGTGTGTGTGTGTTACCGGTGGTGATGAGTTGCAGTGTGTGTGTGTGTGTGTGTGTGTGTGTGTGTTACCGGTGGTGATGAGTTGCAGTGTGTGTGTGTGTTACCGGTGGTGATGAGTTGCAGTGTGTGTGTGTGTGTGTGTGTGTGTGTTTACCGGTGGTGATGAGTTGCAGTGTGTGTGTGTGTGTGTGTGTGTGTTACCGGTGGTGATGAGTTGCAGTGTGTGTGTATGTGTGTGTGTGTGTGTTACCGGTGGTGATGAGTTGCAGTGTGTGTGTGTGTGTGTGTGTGTTACCGGTGGTGATGAGTTGCAGTGTGTGTGTGTGTGTGTGTTACCGGTGGTGATGAGTTGCAGTGTGTGTGTGTGTGTGTGTGTGTGTGTGTGTTACCGGTGGTGATGAGTTGCAGTGTGTGTGTGTGTGTGTGTTACCGGTGGTGATGAGTTGCAGGGCTGCTGGGATGCCGATCAGTCGGGGGAGACGCTGAGTTCCTCCAGCAGCAGGAAGTAACCCGAGCAAGACTTCAGGAAGTCCCAGACGAGCCTGACACACACACACACACACACACACACACACACAGTGCTCAACATCTGAGTGAGTGTGTGTGTGTGTGTGTGTGTGTGTGATGATTAGTGTAGTACCTTAGCGTTAGCGACGCGGTAATGGCATGCGAGCGCTAACTCCAGGCCGCCGCCCAGCGCCACGCCCTCGATGGCGGCCACCACGGGTTTGTGTGCGTCCTCGATGGCGTGGACGAGCGGGACCAGCGGCGGACCGTCCATCTGACCCGAGAACTCACGAATGTCCGCGCCTGCCGGCACAACCAATCAGCAACCACGCTGCAACGCTAATGCTAAAGCTAACCTCACTCACCTCCACAGAACGTCCCCCCGTCTCCACAGATCACCAGCGCCCCCACCTGCTGCTCCTCCAGCGCGCGCCTCACCGCCGCCTCCACGCCCCGCCGCACCGCCGCACTGAGACACGAACAGGAACCCCGACTTTACAACCAATAACAACACTCTGATACAGCAGAGTGGGAATTTGCATGTTCTCTCCATGTACAGTTCCTCTGCTGTGAGTGTGTGTGTGAGAGAGAGAGAGTGTGTGTGTGTGTGAGGGTCGCTCTCTTTCAGGTGTTTGTAGAATTTAATTGCCCTTTTTTGTATTTTAATATTTAGAGGGTAACGGCCTAATTCTGCCCTGCATGCGTTGTTTGTTGTGTGTCTGTGCACCTTTAAGATTATTTTACAGAATTCTGCATGCAGGGTCTCAATTGGATGCTTGTCCCATTTGTTGGGTGGTTGCTGAGTCAGCGGACCCCACACCTCACTGCCATACAGGGCAATCGGTTCAATAACCCCTTCTAATATTTTTAGCCAAATTCGGACAGGAATTTCTACGGGGGTTTGTTGTTTTATGGCGTAGAAAGCTCTGCGTGTTTTTTCTCTCAGTTCATTCACTGCCAGGTTGAGTTTGAAGCTTCCAGAGGAGCTGATGGTGAGGTTGAGGTAGGTGTAGTGTTTTGTAGAGGAGCTGATGGTGAGGTTGAGGTAGGTGTAGTGTTTTGTAGAGGAGCTGATGGTGAGGTTGAGGTAGGTGTACTGTTTTGTAGAGGAGCTGATGGTGAGGTTGAGGTAGGTGTACTGTTTTGAGTTTGGAGCTTCCAGAGGAGCTGATGGTGAGGTTGAGGTAGGTGTAGTGTTTTGTAGAGGAGCTGATGGTGAGGTTGAGGTAGGTGTACTGTTTTGTAGAGGAGCTGATGGTGAGGTTGAGGTAGGTGTACTGTTTTAGAGAGCTGAGCTGAGGTGGAGAGTGTTTTGAGGTAGGTGTTGATTCGGTAGGTGTACTGTTTTGATGAGTTTGGAGCTTCCAGAGGAGCTGATGGTGAGGTTGAGGTAGGTGTACTGTTTTGTAGAGGAGCTGATGGTGAGGTTGAGGTAGGTGTAGTGTTTTGTAGAGGAGCTGATGGTGAGGTTGAGGTAGGTGTACTGTTTTGAGTTTGGAGCTTCCAGAGGAGCTGATGGTGAGGTTGAGGTAGGTGTACTGTTTTGTAGAGGAGCTGATGGTGAGGTTGAGGTAGGTGTAGTGTTTTGTAGAGGAGCTGATGGTGAGGTTGAGGTAGGTGCAGTGTTTTGTAGAGGAGCTGATGGTGAGGTTGAGGTAGGTGTAGTGTTTTGTAGAGGAGCTGATGGTGAGGTTGAGGTAGGTGTACTGTTTTGTAGAGGAGCT
>JAFMOC010000404.1:160000-170000 GCA_019802505.1 Corydoras sp. C115 | reverse complement strand
CCACGCCCTCTCATACCTGATTGTTTTATATTCAGACTGAGGCCACGCCCTCTCATACCTGATTGTTTTATATTCAGACTGAGGCCACGCCCTCTCGTACCTGATTGCTTTATATTCAGACTGAGGCCACGCCCCCTCGTACCTGATTGCTTTATATTCAGACTGAGGCCACGCCCTCTCGTACCTGATTGTTTTATATTCAGACTGAGGCCACGCCCCCTCATACCTGATTGCTTTATATTCAGACTGAGGCCACGCCCTCTCGTACCTGATTGCTTTATATTCAGACTGAGGCCACGCCCCCTCATACCTGATTGCTTTATATTCAGACTGAGGCCACGCCCTCTCATACCTGATTGCTTTATATTCAGACTGAGGCCACGCCCCCTCGTACCTGATTGCTTTATATTCAGACTGAGGCCACGCCCCCTCGTACCTGATTGTTTTATATTCAGACTGAGGCCACGCCCCCTCATACCTGATTGCTTTATATTCAGACTGAGGCCACGCCCCCTCGTACCTGATTGTTTTATATTCAGACTGAGGCCACGCCCCCTCATACCTGATTGCTTTATATTCAGACTGAGGCTACGCCCCCTCGTACCTGATTGTTTTATATTCAGACTGAGGCCACGCCCCCTCGTACCTGATTGTTTTATATTCAGACTGAGGCCACGCCCCCTCGTACCTGATTGCTTTATATTCAGTCAGCTGACTGATGATGCCGCATGTTTGTTCCGTGATGAGAAACAGGCGGAACGTTGATGAAGCATGCCTCTGATGTAATGAACTGTCATATGGGGCGGGTTCATAATTAACTCATCGTTACATCGTCATGTGTGTGTGTGTGTGTGTGTGTGTGTGTGTGTGTATGGTGTGTGTTTATGATGTGTGTGTGTGTGTGTGTGTATGGTGTGTGTGTGTGTGTATGGTGTGTGTTTATGGTGTGTGTGTGTGTGTATGGTGTGTGTGTGTGTGTGTGTGTATGGTGTGTGTGTGTGTGTGTATGGTGTGTGTGTGTGTGTGTATGGTGTGTGTGTGTGTGTGTATGGTGTGTGTGTATGGTGTGTGTGTGTGTCTGTGTGTGTGTCTGTGTGTGTGTGTGTGTGTGTGTATGGTGTGTGTGTGTTACAGGTTAAAGTTCCCGGGGGATCTAGAGGAACTGAAGCAGATGTCTGAACTGTTACGGTTCTATAATAAAGAACACGGTGGATTTGTTCTGCTTCTCTTCTGCAGCGCGTACATCTATAAACAGACCTTTGCGATCCCTGGTTCCTCGCTGCTGGTATATTTATATTTATCTCATTCATTCATTATCTTCCGCTTTATCCTCTATTAGGGTCGTGAGGGGGGGGTTCCCCATGCCCATCCAAGGGAGAACGTTTCGGGCGCTGGGCAGATACACCCAGGACAGGGCGCCGATCCATCGCTGGACACACACTCACACAGACACACTATATGGGGCAATTTGGAGAACTCAATTGACCTTGATCCATGTTTTTGGACTGTGGGAGAGAACCCGGAGGAAACCCACATGGACACGGGGAGGACATGCAAATTCCACCCAGATGGGGATTCAAACCGGGAATCCCTAGTGCTGAGAGGAGAACATGCTAAACCACTAAGCCACCGTGCCGCCCTATTTATATTTTATATTCTAAATTTACATCTATTGTATAATAATTTTTATATATAGTGTATTTATATATTTACATACTTGTAATTTTACATACTGTATATACATATATATTTAAATATTATATTTATAGTTAAAATATTCTATATTATATTTATACCTGTAGTTGTATATTATATATAGTTATAGTTGTATATTAGTATATTTCACACATCTATATACTGTATTTGGGCAGCACGGTGGCTTAGTGGTTTGGCATGTTCTCCTCTCAGCACTACGGAATTCACGGTTCGAATCCCCATCTGGGTGGAGTTTCCCCCCGTGTTCTCCCCGTGTCCGTGTGGGTTTCCTCCGGGTTCTCCAAATTGCCCCATATAAAGTGTGTCTGTGTGAGTGTGTGTGTACACTGATAGATTGGCGCCCTGTCCTGGATGTATCTGCCCAGCACCCGAAACGTTCTCCCCTGGATGGACATGAGGAATCCCCCCCCCGCCAACCCTAATAGAGGATAAAGCGGGAGATAATGGATGAATGAATATATACTGTATTTTTGTATTTTAAAAAAATATTTAAAAATTCTCATTTTCTTCTTTAAAATTTTAATTTAAATGATAACTTTAAAATAACGGGGGGGGGGGAGGGGGGGTATTCGGGGTCCGTGACCCATCATTTCGTTCTTCTCTCATCTGATATTAATGATGATAACGTTATTAAATCTTGAATAGACCCTCACTGTCTTCATATATCTGTATGGACTGACTCACTGCTGATAATCTGATGGTTGTGGGTTTGAACCTGTGTGTGTGTGTGTGTGTGTGTGTGTGTGTGTGTGTGTGTGTGTGTGTGTGTGTGTGTGTGTGTGTGTTGTATATAGAATGTCCTGGCGGGGGCGCTGTTCGGACCCTGGCTGGGTCTCTGGCTGTGCTGCTCTCTCACCACCGCAGGGGCAACACTGTGTTTCCTTTTGTCCCAGACTTTCGGGAAACACCTCGTCATCCACCTGTTTCCTGACCGAGTTCTCCACCTACAGAGAAAGGCACACACACACACACACACACACACACACACACACACACACACTAGACACCTTTATACATTCTCTAAAGTGTGTGTGTGTGTGTGTGTGTGTGTGTGTGTGTACAGGTGGAGGAGAACCGCAGTGGTCTGTTTTTTTTCCTTCTGTTCCTGCGTTTATTTCCCATGAGTCCAAACTGGTTCCTGAACATCAGTTCTCCGGTCTTCAACGTCCCTCTGACCTACTTCAGCTTATCAGTGCTTATAGGTACTCATCATACAATTAATACTCATTATACAATTAATACTCATCATACTGTTAATACTCATCATACAATTAATACTCATTATACAATTAATACTCATCATAATGTTAATACTCATCATACAATTAATACTCATCATACAATTAATACTCATCATACAATTAATACTCATCATACTGTTAATACTCATCATACTGTTAATACTCATCATACTGTTAATACTCATCATACTGTTAATACTCATCGTAATGTTAATACTCATCATACAATTAATACTCATCGTAATGTTAATACTCATCATACAATTAATTCTCATTATATAATTAATACTCATCATACTGTTAATGCTCATCATACAATTAATACTCATCATGCAATTAATACTCATCAAACTGTTAATACTCATCATACAATTAATACTCATCATACTGTTAATACTCATCATTCTGTTAATACTCATCATACAATTAATACTCATTATATAATTAATACTCATCAAACTGTTAATACTCATCATACAATTAATACTCATCATACTGTTAATACTCATCATGCAATTAACACTCATCAAACTGTTAGTACTCATCATACAATTAATATTAATCATACTGTTAATACTCATCATACAGTTAATACTCATAAAATTAATACTCATCATACTGTTAATACTCATCATACTGTTAATACTCATCATACTGTTAATACTCATCATACAATTAATACTCATCATACATTTAATACGCATCATACAATTAATACTCATCATATAATTAATACTCATCATACAATTAATACTCATCATACTGTTAATACTCATCATAATATTAATACTCATCATACAATTAATACTCATCATACTGTTAATACTCATCATACAATTAATACTCATCATACTGTTAATACTCATTATGTAATTAATACTCATGATACTGTTAATACTCATTATACAATTAATACTCATCATACTGTTAATACTCATCATACTGTTAATACTTATACAATTAATACTCATCATAGTGTTAATACTCATTATACAATTAATGCTCATCATAGTGTTAATACTCATTATACAATTAATACTCATCATACTGTCAATACTCATTATACAATTATTACTCATCATACTGTTAATACTTATTATACAATTAATACACATCATACTGTTAATACTCATCATACTGTTAATACTCATCATACAATTAATACTCATTATACAATTAATACTCATCATACTGTTAATACTCATTATACAATTAATACTCATCATACTGTTAATACTCATTATACAATTAATACATGTCATACTGTTAATACTCATCATACTGTTAATATTCATCATACTGTCAATACTCATCATACTGTTAACACTCATTATACAATTAATACTCATCATACTGTTAATACTTATTATAAAATTAATACTCATCATACTGTTAATACTCATCATACAATTAATACTTATACAATTAATACTCATCATACAGTTTATACTCATCGTACTGTTAATACTCATCATACAATTAATACTCATCATACAATTCATACTCATCATGCAATTAATACTCATCATACTGTTAATACTCATCGTACAATTAATACTCATCATACAATTAATTCTCATTATATAATTAATACTCATCATACAATTAATACTCATCATACTGTTAATACCCATCATACAATTAATACTCATTATATAATTAATACTCATCAAACTGTTAATACTCATCATACTGTTAATACTCATCATACAATTAATACTCATCATACAATTAATACTAATCATACTGTTAATACTCATACAGTTAATACTCATACAATTAATACTCATCATACTGTTAATACTCATCATACTGTTAATACTCATCATACAATTAATACTCATCATACATTTAATACTCATCATACAATTAATACTCATCATATAATTAATACTCATCATACTGTTAATATTCATTACACAATTAATACTCATCATACTGTTAATATTCATCATACAGTTAAGACTCATCATACAATTAATACTCATCATACAATTAATACTCATCATACAGTTAATACTCATTATATAATTAATACTCATCATACTGTTAATACTCATTATATAATTAATACACATCATACTGTTAATACTCATCATATAATTAATACTCATCATACATTTAATACTCATCATACAATTAACACTCCTCATATAATTAATACTCATCATACTGTTAATACTCATTATATAATTAATACTCATCATATTGTTAATATTCATCATACAGTTAATATTCATCATACAATTAATACTCATTATATAATTAATACTCATCATACTGTCAATACTCATTATACAATTAATACTCATCATACTGTTAATATAATATATAATAACTTATAGCTTTTTAAATCAGGGAAAAATCTGTGTGTGTGTGTGTGTGTGTGTGTGTGTGTGTGTGTGTGTGTGTGTGTGTACAGGACTGCTACCCTATAACCTGGTGTGTGTGCAGACGGGCGTGGTTCTGTCGGACCTCTCGTCTCTGGATGAGCTCTTCTCGTGGGCTGTTCTGCTGAAGCTGCTGCTTATCGCCTCCATCGCTCTGCTGCCCTCCGCCCTCCTCCATCGCTACGGCAACAACATCACCAACAACACACCACCCGAAAACAAGGACCACTGACCACACACACACACACAGACACACACACACAGACCCAGAATGCACTGTAGCTACAGGAACTCCACCATCCACATGGTTTACATCGTCACCCCCACTCTGTGTGCTTTGGTATGTTCTCAGCAGAGTACACATATGTGACAGCATTATTGTTATACAGTATATGATGCTTACTGTCAGTTGTCGTTGTTGGGGGTGTGGCCTGTTGCTCAGTATGGGGGTGTAGCAGCAGGTTTCAGGTTCCAGGAACCAACTGTGGTTCCTTCAATAAAACTGAATGCCGCTGAGCTGGAGAGTAAACAGACGGCATCAGGTACCGTGTTGAACAGGAACCATTTCAGGAACCGTCCATAGTTCTGAAATAAACTGTGTGTTTTTATAAAACATGTGTGTTTGGTTTCTGACGTCAACACGGGGACAGGAACCGGTGTGGTTCCGTCTGATGCTCAGTCCACATGACTATTCACCTGGAACTGCTCACAGTCGCCCCCTGTCTGCAAGCCTGAACAGCTATAGTGATCTGTGTAAACACCAGAGGGCGCTCGATTTTGGGTTCTATCAAACCGATGTGTGAACAGAACACAGAACAGAGGCAGGAACTATATGGTATCAGTTCCAGGTACATTTAAAGAGTTACGGTAATTAAATCAAAACCTCATTAAAACTGTCTCAGAGTTACGGTAATTAAATCAAAACCCTCGTTAAAACTGTCTCAGAGTTACGGTAATTAAATCAAAACCTCATTAAAACTGTCTCAGAGTTACGGTAATTAAATCAAAACCCTCGTTAAAACTCTCAGAGTTACGGTAATTAAATCAAAACCTCATTAAAACTGTCTCAGAGTTACGGTAATTAAATCAAACCTCATTAAAACTGTTTCAGAGTTACGGTAATTAAATCAAAACCTGGTTAAAACTGTCTCAGAGTTACGGTAATTAAAACAAAACCTCATTAAAACTGTCTCAGCGTTACAGTAATTAAAACCTCATTAAAACTGTCTCAGAGTTACGGTAATTAAATTAAAACCTCATTAAAACTGTCTCAGAGTTACGGTAATTAAAACCTCATTAAAACTGTCTCAGAGTTATGGTAATTAAAACCTCATTAAAACTGTCTCAGAGTTACGGTAATTAAATCAAAACCTCATTAAAACTGTCTCAGAGTTACGGTAATTAAATCAAAACCCTCGTTAAAACTCTCAGAGTTACGGTAATTAAATCAAAACCTCATTAAAACTGTTTCAGAGTTACGGTAATTAAATCAAAACCTGGTTAAAACTGTCTCAGAGTTACGGTAATTAAATCAAAACCTCATTAAAACTATCTCAGAGTTACGGTAATTGAAACCAAACCTCATTAAAACTGTCTCAGAGTTACGGTAATTAAAACCTCAATAAAACTGTCTCAGAGTTATGGTAATTAAATTAAAACCTCATTAAAACTGTCTCAGCGTTACGGTAATTAAAACCTCAATAAAACTGTCTCAGAGTTATGGTAATTAAATTAAAACCTCATTAAAACTGTCTCAGAGTTACGGTAATTAAAACCTCATTAAAACTGTCTCAGAGTTACGGTAATTAAATTAAAACCTCATTAAAACTGTCTCAGAGTTACGGTAATTAAAACAAAACATCATTAAAACTGTCTCAGAGTTACGGTAATTAAATCAAAACCTCATTAAAACTGTCTCAGAGTTACGGTAATTAAATCAAAACCTCATTAAAACTGTCTCAGAGTTACGGTAATTAAATCAAAACCTCATTAAAACTGTCTCAGAGTTACGGTAATTAAAACCTAATTAAAACTGTCTCAGAGTTACGGTAATTAAAACCTAATTAAAACTGTCTCAGAGTTACGGTAATTAAAACCTCATTAAAACTGTCTCAGAGTTACGGTAATTAAATTAAAACCTCATTAAAACTGTCTCAGAGTTACGGTAATTAAAACCTCATTAAAACTGTCTCAGAGTTACGGTAATTAAAACCTCATTAAAACTGTCTCAGAGTTACGGTAATTAAATTAAAACCTCATTAAAACTGTCTCAGAGTTACGGTAATTAAATCAAAACCTCATTAAAACTGTCTCAGAGTTACGGTAATTAAATCAAACCTCATTAAAACTGTCTCAGAGTTACGGTAATTAAATCAAAACCTCATTAAAACTGTCTCAGAGTTACGGTAATTAAAACCTAACTAAAACTGTCTCAGAGTTACGGTAATTAAAACCTAATTAAAACTGTCTCAGAGTTACGGTAATTAAAACCTCATTAAAACTGTCTCAGAGTTACGGTAATTAAATCAAAACCTCATTAAAACTGTCTCAGAGTTACGGTAATTAAATTAAAACCTCATTAAAACTGTCTCAGAGTTACGGTAATTAAATTAAAACCTCATTAAAACTGTCTCAGAGTTACGTAAATTAAATTAAAACCTCATTAAAACTGTCTCAGAGTTACGTAAATTAAATCAAAACCTCATTAAAACTGTCTCAGAGTTACGGTAATAAAATTAAAACCTAATTAAAACTGTCTCAGAGTTACGGTAATTAAATCAAAACCTCATTAAAACTGTCTCAGAGTTACGGTAATTAAATTAAAACCTCATTAAAACTGTCTCAGAGTTACGGTAATTAAATCAAAACCTCATTAAAACTGTCTCAGAGTTACGGTAATAAAATTAAAACCTAATTAAAACTGTCTCAGAGTTACGTAAATTAAATCAAAACCTCATTAAAACTGTCTCAGAGTTACGGTAATAAAATTAAAACCTAATTAAAACTGTCTCAGAGTTACGGTAATTAAATCAAAACCTCATTAAAACTGTCTCAGAGTTACGGTAATTAAATTAAAACCTCATTAAAACTGTCTCAGAGTTACGGTAATTAAATTAAAACCTCATTAAAACTGTCTCAGAGTTACGTAAATTAAATCAAAACCTCATTAAAACTGTCTCAGAGTTACGGTAATAAAATTAAAACCTAATTAAAACTGTCTCAGAGTTACGGTAATTAAATCAAAACCTCATTAAAACTGTCTCAGAGTTACGGTAATTAAATTAAAACCTCATTAAAACTGTCTCAGAGTTACGTAAATTAAATCAAAACCTCATTAAAACTGTCTCAGAGTTACGGTAATTAAATCAAAACCTCATTAAAACTGTCTCAGAGTTACGGTAATAAAATTAAAACCTAATTAAAACTGTCTCAGAGTTACGGTAATTAAATCAAAACCTCATTAAAACTGTCTCAGAGTTACGGTAATAAAATTAAAACCTAATTAAAACTGTCTAATCTCAGGTTCGTTTATTAAAAACTTTTCATTCAGATCCATCGTTTATTAAACTGAATGTGCTGCCCCCTGCTGACAGACACATTTCACATGTTATTTAATTTAATCTAATATAATTAATAAATGATCAAACAAAGTGAATGTAACAACGGTTTGAAAAGTGATTAATAAACTGATGAAAGGACACTTTTTAAAGAGGACGGAGGGGCAATAAGGGACCTGGACTAAAGCCCCTGGTGTTTCTAAAAACGCCCCTGGTTTGAATCAGCCGGGGCCGGTGGGCGTGGTCAGAGCTGATGACTGTGAGGTTAAGCCCCGCCCCCCGGCGTGTCCGCACAAAGCGGAGCGGCGCGGCGTCAGGAGCGCGGATCAGCGGAGCTTCATCTTCCTCCTCTTCCTCCTCTTCCTCCTCTTCCTCCGGAGCCCGGAGCCCGGAGCCTCCTCAGTCCCTCCCGCGGCTGTTCGGACGGCGGGCGGGCGGAGCGTCCTGCGCGGCGGGCGGATGGGACCGCGCTGTTCTGCTGCCGGACGCAGATCTCTTTGTTGAGGTGAGTCCGCTCCAACTTCTCCATCTGTCCCGAGGACCGGGGAGAACCCGAGCACCGGGGAGAACCCGAGCACCAGGGAGAACCCGAGGACAACCCGCTCTGTAGAAGCCGTTAGACAGACCCCCTCTGAACGGCGCTGAACTCTGTCCTAAAGACACTGTCCAGCTCACTCAGTGTCCTTCATTACAGAACCCACAGATTTAAAGTTCTCACTGTCCTGATGTGGACACGTGGATTACAGAACCGCAGCTCAGACACAGTGACAAGTTCCATCAGCTTCTGCAGGGACAGTGTTACAGTGTGTGTGTGTGTGTGTGTTACAGTGTGTGTGTGTGTACAGTGTTACAGTGTGTGTGTGTACAGTGTTACAGTGTTAGTGTGTGTGTACAGTGTTACAGTGTGTGTGTGTACAGTGTTACAGTGTGTGTACAGTGTTACAGTGTGTGTGTGTACAGTGTTACAGTGTGTGTGTGTACAGTGTTACAGTGTGTGTACAGTGTTACAGTGTGTGTGTGTACAGTGTTACAGTGTGTGTACAGTGTTACAGTGTGTGTGTGTGTACAGTGTTACAGTGTGTGTGTGTGTGTACAG
>JAFMOC010000404.1:152500-155000 GCA_019802505.1 Corydoras sp. C115 | reverse complement strand
TTCAAGTAATTTCAAGTTCAAGTTTTTATATTTATATAGCGCTTTTTACATCAGTACATTGCCACAAAGCAGCTTTACAGAATGAAAAGCCTTTAAACCCCCAAAGAGCAAGCCGAATCGACAGTGGCAAGAAAAAATTCCCTTTTATGTTGTTATTTAAGGAAGAAACCTTGTGAGGACCAAGACTCAGTGGGGGAATCATCCTCCTTTAGCGGCCAGGCAGCAACAACAGTGTAGAACAGCCATGTACAGATATTAAACAAATGGAAAAACTAACAACTGGAAAACTATATGTGAGTCCATTAGGGGGCGCCCTGCAGGACCGCCTTGTCAGGTTCCATACAGTATTCGTCAGCAGAGCCATGGATGAAAATCTCCAGGAAGCCGGGGGACACCTCAAAAGAAACAGACAAGGAAGGCAGTTAGAGCTAACACCCCCCCAACGAAGGCCCACACCCTGAATACCCCCCCCACGAAGACCCGCACCCTGAACACCCCCCCCCAACGAAGGCCCGCACCCTGAACACCCCCCCAACGAAGACCCGCACCCTGAACACCCCCCCCCAACGAAGGCCCGCACCCTGAACACCCCCCCAATGAAGGCTCGCACCCTGAACACACCCCCAACAAAGGCCCGCTCCCCGAACACATCCCCAAAGAAGGCCCACACCCTGAACACCCCCCCAACAAAGGCCCGCTCCCCGAACACATCCCCAACGAAGGCCCACACCCTGAACACCCCCCCCAACGAAGGCCCGCACCCTGAACACCCCCTCAACGAAGGCCCGCACCCTGAACACCCCCCCCCCAACGAAGGCCCGCACCCTGAACACCCCCCCAACGAAGGCCCGCACCCTGAACACCCCCCCCCAACGAAGGCCCGCACCCCGAACACCCTCCCCAATGAAAGTCTGCACCTGAACACCCCCCCCCCATGAAGGCCCGCACCCCGAACACCCCCCCCAACGAAGGCCCGCACCCCGAACAACCCCCCAAAGAAAGCCCGAACACTGAACACCCCCCAACGAAAGTCTGTACCTGAACACCCCCCAACGAAAGTCTGCATGTGAACACACCCCCCAACGAAGGCCCGCACCCTGAACACCCCCCCCCCAACGAAGGCCGCACCCTGAACACCCTCCCCAATGAAAGTCTGCACCTGAACACCCCCCCCCCCCCCCCATGAAGGCCCGCACCCCGAACACCCCCCCCAACGAAGGCCCGCACCCCGAACAACCCCCCAAAGAAAGCCCGAACACTGAACACCCCCCAACGAAAGTCTGTACCTGAACACCCCTCAACGAAAGTCTGCACGTGAACACACCCTCCAATGAAGGCCCGCACCCTGAACACCCCCCCCAACGAAGGCCCGCACCCTGAACACCCTCCCCAATGAAAGTCTGCACCTGAACACCCCCCAACGAAAGTCTGCACCTGCACCCCCCCCCCAACGAAGGCCCGCACCCTGAACACCCCCCCAATGAAGGCCCGCACCCTGAACACCCCCCCAACGAAGGCCCGCACCCCGAACACCCACCCCAACGAAGGCCCGCACCCCGAACATCCCCCCAACGAAGGCCCGCACCCTGAACAACCCCCCCAACGAAGGCCCGCACCCCGAACCCCTCCCCCCCACGAAGACCCGCACCCTGAACACCCCCCCAACAAAAGCCCGCACCCCGAACACCCCCCCCCATGAAGGCCTGCACCCTGAACACCCCCCCCCCCAACGAAGGCCCGCACCCTGAACACCCCCCCCCCAACGAAGGCCCGCACCCTGAATACCCCCCCCAACGAAGGCCCGCACCCTGAACACCCCCTCAACGAAGGCCCGCACCCTGAACACCACCCCCCAACGAAGGCCCGCTCCCTGAACACCCCCCCAACGAAGGCCCGCACCCTGAACACCCCCCCCAACGAAAGTCTGCATGTGAACACACCCCCCAACGAAGGCCCGCACCCTGAACACCCCCCCCAACGAAGGCCGCACCCTGAACACCCTCCCCAATGAAAGTCTGCACCTGAACACCCCCCCCCCCCAATGAAGGCCCGCACCCTGAACACCCCCCCCAACGAAGGCCCGCACCCCGAACAACCCCCCAAAGAAAGCCCGAACACTGAACACCCCCCAACGAAAGTCTGTACCTGAACACCCCCCAACGAAAGTCTGCACGTGAACACACCCCCCAATGAAGGCCCGCACCCTGAACACCCTCCCCAATGAAAGTCTGCACCTGAACACCCCCCAACGAAAGTCTGCACCTGCACCCCCCCCCCAACGAAGGCCCGCACCCTGAACACCCCCCCAATGAAGGCCCGCACCCTGAACACCCCCCCAACGAAGGCCCGCACCCCGAACACCCACCCCCAACGAAGGCCCGCACCCCGAACATCCCCCCAACGAAGGCCCGCACCCTGAACACCCCCCCCAACGAAGGCCCGCACCCTGAACACCCCCCCCCAACGAAGGCCCGCACCCCGAACACCCCCCCCCACGAAG
>JAFMOC010000404.1:140000-147500 GCA_019802505.1 Corydoras sp. C115 | reverse complement strand
ATAGTTCTGACCCTGATCGTGCTCCATACAGTTCCATCTGAACGGTTCTCTGTTCATGAGGGCTCCCCCTACTGTCAGCCCTCAGAACCACACTCTGCACTAACGCCGGGTACTGATCCCAGATCAGCAGATCCTCTGACGTTCTCCTGATGTTCCTCTGACTGATCCCAGATCAGTAACTCGGTTCAGGTTATCTATAACCCCTGTGCACTGCAGAGTGCCCTTGATGGAGCCGAGGGCACTGCACAATCAGCAAGGGCACTTACTTTGTGGGGGGGGGGGTGTTGGAGGAATGTACAGAATGCTCTTTAGTTCTCAGAAGCTGTAACAGCTGTGACGTTTGACCCTGGTGTCGTCCTGGTGACGGGGTCGGGTGAGGATGCTCTTTGGAGTGTGCGTGACCTTTGACCTGATTACTGAAGGGGGAGCGCGGGGGGGGGGGGGGGGGGGGGGGGGTGGAACGTCACATGGTTCCTGTAGGAGGAGGATGGAGTGAATGATGGGAAACATCCCATAATAACCCGATCAGACGCTCTTAATGAATCACCCTCAGCAGCACTGACTGTGTGTGTGTATCTGTGTGTGTGTGTGTGTAACTCACAGAGGGAGTGTGTGTGTGTGTGTGTGTGTGTGTGTGTGTGTAGGTGATGGATGTAAACGGTGATGGTGTTGAGGATCTCTCCGTCCTGAATGAACTCAACACAGAGACCATCCTGCACAACCTGCAGCTGCGTTACCATAGAGACCTCATCTACGTACGTTACACACACACACACACACACACACACACACACACACATACTGGTTTTCATGTTTATCGGGGACCAACATTCTGATCATCAACTGTGGGGACCACCCTTTCTAAAGGTTTTAGAGGTTCAAAAATCAGGCACAATAACCAATGTTCCGTTAGCTTATACACGCCTTTAAACATCCCAAAAGACGAAGTAATGTCTTGATCGTCATATATGGGGACTCGTGAAAAATCTAATAAACATGGCTAATGGGGAATGCATACCACAGCAGGTAATAGGATAAAACTCAACTCAGTTCAACAACAACAACAGAAAAAAATCCAACACTTGTTCACTTAGTATAACAATGGATTTTTTTTATTTTATTTCACATGTTATTTATGTTGCAATTTTCTTTTATAAGCTGTTATTCTATTATAAACATAATATTTTACATTCTTCCAGTCCCGGTTCTTAAGAACTTCTGGTTCAGCTCTTAAACACCTCTCACAGTTGTGCTTTGCTGGTACAATACATGAGGTGATGAATCTACTCATGTGCCTTTCCACAGCTTGCACCTCCGTCTGCTTCCAGGGTGTTTTCTTCTTCTTGGTAGCCTTACCTTAAAGTGGTCAGAAAAATACATTTGAAATTGAAATGTGTATAAGCTGAAGTATTACATTGTCTGAACATTTTTTAAGAAATAAAAGACAATCATCACTGACATAGGAAGTAGAAATGAAAAATAAGATCACCTTTGAAGGAAGGCCTTATAGCACTAGCTTCTGATGACATCTCATTGTCTGATGACTGTTTGCGTTGTTTGGGCTGTGGTGACAGCATTTCATTGCTCAAGCTAGAAGAAAGTGTCATTTCTACCGATTGCTCTGTGGAAAATTATTGAAAAATAGAGATCAATAAAGTTCTTATTGTACATTAGGACCTCAACAAATACATGAAAGTAAATGTATTACAATAAGGGAAAACTTTAGTCTTTTAACAGCAATTTACTGACATACCACTAACTGCAGATGAACAGCTTCCCTCCTGTATGCTCCTGTGCTCTTCATCACTGTCCACAGCTCTTTCTATGGAAGTCATACAAATTACAGCTTAACTATGCGATCAAACAAAAAGAAATGTATAGTAAAAAAAGTAAGAAAATTAAAATGTCACACCATCAGGATCTAGCCCAATTTCATCCAAGTTCTTGCCATGAAACTCAGCTAATCTTCCTTGCTCAAGCGCCATTAGAACTTTGCTAATCTTGGCGAGTTGTAGGGTCTTCTCAGGCAGTCGATAGAACTCTCGATGGATCCTTATATCATGTCCAAGAAAATTAGCCAGCTGGTCCATCTCGGTGTCTGTCATATTTAGCACAGTTGAAAGAGTAGCAGCATGCTTTCTTAATCTGGTAGATGTCAGAGACCCAGGACATTTTGCACCACACATCTTTGCAACGTTGCGAAGGCAGTCTGATCCTCGGAAATGTGTCATGGCTTCTGGTCTTGCAAACATATAGCTGTTGTCTTCTTGAACCCCACAAGTTTCTCTCTGCTTAACAAGCAGTTCTAATGCATGCTGCATTTTTGAAGTCAGCAGAATTGGAACCGGGCGACCACGCTTTCCCCTGATGACAACCCTTGAGAAGTGTCTACAGAGTTTTTTTTTCCACTTCAGAGTGCCCAATCCACATCCTCATGGATGTGTCTCTCGATAAAAATGCAGATAAAGGCATGCTAGAAACCTCTCCTTCCCTGCGTCGATTAAATAGAATGATCTGTGCCAGGCACACCTTCGCGAGATCTGTCCAGGCTTTGGCAGAGGGATTTTCAGTAAGTAAATTGAAAAACTCATCTTGCACTTGATATGCATGCATTTTTTGGACATCTTCGGTAAAAGGCATGAGAGTAGGTACATTCCACTTTGTTTCCCTAATGTTCCTCAACGCTGTAGCAGAGATCAGCTCATTCCACTTTTCCTGATGGATCTCTTGAAACTCATTTGCATTCTTCACAAGTTCTGTGTTGTTTGAGATTAAACCCTGAGCTTTTAAGAGTTTGCTTACTTTAACCAGAGTATTCCCAAGTTTGGTTGCTAATGATGGGGTCAAAAACGTGTTGGTTTGATAGTCATACCCACATGTAATCTTAACAGCTTGGATCACCTCCATGTACTTGTTAGGATTAATGAGATCTTCCATTTTTTTCAAGCTGGTGGCTTTTCTGGCATTGTGAATAAGCCTTCCCATTTCTCGCATCTTCTCTCGCACATGCTGTTGATTCTTAGCTGATCTCCCACCTTTGTTCAGCAAGTGTTGCCCAACATTAATAATGACTTGGTCATTTTTTATTAAATCTGTGACTGGGTCAGGATTCATTGCACTGATTACTCCCCATAGTTCTTTACTCACATGTGAAGGCACAGGCCCAGTGTACGTACACAAAGACTGAACACGGTTTTTTCCAGGTTTGGGGCCAACCGATCCAGGCCTAAGTTGACAGTTACGCACATGTCGCCACAGGACCTTTCTTCTAAATAGTGCTTGACAATATGCACAGTGCATGAAATCATTTCCCTGTGCTTCTTCACATGGACGTTTAAATGGAACAAGTTTCCCCTTTCCAGACTGCATAACAGCGGCATTGTGGGCATAGTTTCCTCTGTTGCGAATATAATCTAGCAGGTTCTTTCTTTCCTTGGAAGCCTTCGGAAAGCTTAGAGCTTTGGCCACATCAGATTCATTCTCATGTACACGTTGAAGATGTCTTGCCATCTTAGAATAAGGTTTAGAGCAATACAAGCAATAATGTTTCTTGTCATACACTCTTTGTCCACCTATTGTTTTGCTTGCACTAATAACTATGCTGTCAGTTATGTTCTGACTTGAACGGGGTCTTCTGCTTCAGATGTACAGCTGTGCTGGTCAATGGTGATTCTGTCTGATGTAGTATTGAAAACCGGGGAATTCCCTAAGCCAGAGGCATCCACATTTTGCTTACGTTTTGCTGACAGGTTTAGTTCAAGGCTAGCATCACCTTCGCCATCACTGGAGGTATCTGGAATGTGATCATCTGCACTCTCTGATGTAGAATCAAATAGTTCACCAGAATCTTCAAGGTTTGTGTCTTTCATCTAAAGATAAAAAAAACGAGAGTTTTCAAATGTTACTCCTTTTTAATGTTCACATTATGAAGTGAGAGTGAAAAGTGAAAGTGATCTATTTGAAACTATGTTTGCACACAGCAAAATTGGTCCTCCGCCTTTAAGAAAAGTGATGCCAACATTTCAGTTTTCTTTGTACGTTTTAGTCACTTTGCTGAACTTCACGTTATACCCACTTACATTTTATACATTTCAAAAAGTATATTTTATGGAACTAGTATAATTTTATATGATAAATTTTACATGATACTTACTAGCTACAATTATGTTTATATGCTTAATTAAGTACTTACTATGATACTTTTAGTCCTCCTCAGTCTTGGTACAGGAATGTCTAATTCTTCTTGATACTCTGTCACAATCTGTAAATAAAGCAATATAACAATTTACATCATAGTTTAATCCATGAAAATAGTATTTTAAGAATAATGAAAGATTTCATCCTGCTCAGAAAAAACTGTGTTCTCACCTCTGGAATAATAACACTTTCAGGGGGACCTTTCTCAGACATTACAGTTCCACAGGGGGACCTTTCACACACCGACATTACAGTTTCTTATGGTGAACCGTGTTGCCCCATTTAACAACTACCCCTGTCTCTACACCTGAAGGCGATCTGTTAGCACTAATGACGGCGCTAAATTGCACGCGGTTTCAAAATAAATGTCCCATACCTGAAGCTTTGGATAAATGGAGAAATTGCAAAGTGTATATATATAAATAATTTATATAATATACACTTGTACACTTCATGTATAAACTTGCTCACTATTCTGCAAACTAAGTGGAGCTAAGTAAAGTAATTTGAGAGATATGTATATAAATGTGCTTACCTTTTGTTTTCCTGTTGATCCTCTGCACAAATATTTTCTTTGATGATCACTCTGGTCTTGCAGCAGCTTCACTGGTTACCCATGAAGTTCCACTTAGATTACAAAACTCTTCTGGGAACTTTTAAGATTATTCATAACCTTGCTCCTCCATATCTGTCCAACTTAGTTATGTAACATGTAACACCACTCATAAACTATAGGGGAAGAAACTGAACTCCGCCCCACACACACAGAAAATCATGCAGTATGGGCCAAAGCTTAAAACTTCATAAGCACTATCAGAAAACCTTTTTTAATCATTTAAAATGGTTTCCCGTTTGGGGACTAGACTTTTGGTCCCCACACCGCAAGAGGTCCTCATGAGATGACTATGTAAACACCATAGAGACCTCATCTACGTACGTTACACACACACACACTCACACACACACACAGACACACACACACACACACACACACACACAGACCATCCTGCACAACCTGCAGCTGCGTTACCATAGAGACCTCATCTACATGAGTTTTACACACACACACACACACTCACACTCCCTCTGTGAGTTACACACACTCCTTGATGTTTCTCTGACGTTTCTCTAATGTTTCTCTGATGTTCCTCTGACGTTTCTCTGACGTTCCTCTGATGTTCCTTTAATGTTCCTCTGATGTTTCTCTGATGTTCCTCTGACGTTTCTCTGACACTCCTCTGACGTTTCTCTGATGTTCCTCTGACGTTTCTCTGACGTTCCTCTGACGTTTCTCTGATGTTTCTCTGACGTTCCTCTGACGTTTCTCTGACGTTCCTCTGACGTTCCTCTGACGTTCCTCTGACGTTTCTCTGACGTTCCTCTAATGTTCCTCTGACGTTTCTCTGACGTTTCTCTGATGTTTCTCTGACGTTCCTCTGACGTTTCTCTGACGTTCCTCTGACGTTTCTCTGACGTTCCTCTAATGTTCCTCTAACGTTTCTCTGATGTTTCTCTGACGCTCCTCTGACGCTCCTCTGACGCTCCTCTGACGTTTCTCTGATGTTCCTCTGACGTTTCTCTGACGTTCCTTTGACGTTCCTCTGATGTTCCTCTGACGCTCCTCTGACGTTTCTCTTGATGTTCCTCTGACGTTCCTCTGTTTCTCTGACGTTCCAAAGACGTTTCTCTGATGTTCCTCAGACGTTCCTCTGACATTCTCCTGACGTTCCTCTGACGTTCTCCTGTGTTCTGTACAGACTAATATAGGTTCCATCCTGGCAGCAGTGAATCCATATAAGCAGATCTCAGGTCTGTATGATGGTTCCACGGTGCAGCTCTACAGTTCCCACCGGCTCGGAGAACTGCCCCCCCACATCTACGCCCTCGCCAACGAGTGTTACTGCTGTCTGTGGAAGAGAACCGCCAGCCAGTGTGTGCTTATCAGGTACCCTACTGCTGCCCCCCCCCACTACACCCTACTGCTGCCCCCCCCCCACTACACCCAACTGCTGCACCCCACTACACCCTACTGCTGCCCCCCCACTACACCCTACTGCTGCCCCCCCCCAATACACCCTACTGCTGCCCCCCCACTACACTCTACTGCTGCACCCCACTACACCCTACTGCTGCCCCCCCCCACTACACCCTACTGCTGCCCCCCACTACACCCTACTGCTGCACCCCACTACACCCTACTGCTGCCCCCCCACTACACCCTACTGCTGCCCCCCCACTACACCCTACTGCTGCCCCCCACTACACCCTACTGCTGCCCCCCCCACTACACCCACTGCTGCCCCCCCACTACGCCCTACTGCTGCCCCCCCCCACTACACCCCACTGCTGCCCCCCCACTACGCCCTACTGCTGCCCCCCCCCCACTACACCCTACTGCTGCCCCCCCCACTACACCCTACTGCTGCCCCCCCACTACACCCTACTGCTGCCCCCCACTACACCCTACTGCTGCCCCCCCCACTACACCCCACTGCTGCCCCCCCACTACGCCCTACTGCTGCCCCCCCCCACTACACCCCTACTGCTGCCCCCCCCACTACACCCTACTGCTGCCCCCCCCACTACACCCTACTACTGCCCCCCCAACTACACCCCACTGCTGCCCCCCCACTACATCCTACACCCTATTGCTGTCACTATACACTTAGACCTACTCCCTCCAGGTCAAACCTCCCCCTCAGTCTGTACATGGTTGCCCCCCCCCCTCCCCCCCCGCTCAGTATCAGGTGATTGATTGATTGGTTGGTTTATTGATTGATTGATTCATTCATTCATTGATTGGTTCTGGATCAGTTGCAGAGGAGTGATTTTTTTTCTGTTGGTTCTAAAAGTTCTAAAGGGTTCTGTTATTATTCACTGGCGCCATCTGCTGGATGTATGTGGAGTTTACACTGAACTCTGATAATGTGTGTGTGTACCTGCTCTCTGTGTGTGTACCTGCTCTGTGTGTGTGTACCTGCTCTGTGTGTGTGTGTGTGTCTGCTCTCTGTGTGTGTGTGTGTGTGTGTGTCTGCTCTCTGTGTGTGTGTGTGTGTGTGTCTGCTCTGTGTGTGTGTGTGTGTGTGTACCTGCTCTGTGTGTGTGTGTGTGTGTGTGTGTGTACCTGCTCTGTGTGTGTGTGTGTGTGTGTGTGTGTGTCTGTGTGTTTACCTGCTCTCTGTGTGTGTGTGTGTGTGTGTGTGTGTGTACCTGCTCTCTGTGTGTGTCTGTGTACCTGCTCTGTATGTGTGTGTCTGTGTGTGTTCCTGCTCTGTGTGTGTATGTGTACCTGCTCTGTATGTG
>JAFMOC010000404.1:125000-130000 GCA_019802505.1 Corydoras sp. C115 | reverse complement strand
CTGGGTGCAGGTTCCTGGGTGCAGGTTCCTGGGTGCAGGTTCCCGGGTTCAGGTTCCTGGGTGCAGGTTGCCGGGTTCAGGTTCCTGGGTTCAGGTTCCTGGGTGCAGGTTCCCGGGTGCAGGTTCCCGGGTGCAGGTTCCCGGGTGCAGGTTCCCGGGTTCAGGTTCCTGGGTTCAGGTTCCTGGGTGCAGGTTCCTGGGTTCAGGTTCCTGGGTGCAGGTTCCCGGGGGCAGGTTCCCAGGTTCAGGTTCCCAGGTTCAGGTTCCTGGGTGCAGGTTCCCGGGTGCAGGTTAAGTCAAGTCAAGTAATTTATTTATGTCGCGCTTTTTACAACAGTACATTGTCACAAAGCAGCTTTACAGAATGAAAAGCCTTTAAACCCCCAAAGAGCAAGCCGAAGCGACTGTGGCAAGAAAAAACTCCCTGTTATGTTGTTATTTAAGGAAGAAACCTTGGGAGGACCAAGACTCAGTGGGGGACTCATCCTCCTTGAGCGGCCGGGCAGCAACAACAGTGTAGAACAGTCATGTCCAGATACTAAACAAATGGAAAAACTAACAACTAGAAAACTATATGTGAGTCCATTAGGGGGCGTCCTGCAGGGCCGCCTTGTCAGGTTCCATACAGTATTCGTAAGCAGAGCCATGGATCTCCAGGAAGCCGGGGGACATCTCAAAAGAAACAGACAAAGGAAGGGAGTTAGAGCTAATAATAAAGCACGGCATTTAATTAATAAGTAATTAATTGACACAGTGCAGCATGTGACTCCGGCATCACTGACTAGAACAGCAGAACTAAAAGAGGCAGATACTGCAGACTCTACATAGTTGAGATGGCGCCCCGGAACAGCATCATTCCAGCGCCACACCCCCCCATTAATGAAGAGGTGGGTGAAGAGGTGAAACGACAGCATACACTGATCAGAGATTACCCCCCAACACAGCCAAGTCTGAGATCTACATCTTTATCTACAGGGGATTAGTTAAACGCAAGATTAAATAAATGTGTTTTTAATTTATTTTTAAAGATTAATAGTGATTCAGAATCACGAACAGTAACTGGAAGGCTATTCCAAAGTTGAGGAGCCTTGTGGGAGAACGCTCTTCCACCAGCAGTAATTTTATTTATTCTAGGAGCTAAGAGAAGACCAGCACCTTGAGATCGGAGCTCCCGTGTCGGCTGGTACAATTGAATCAGCTCACTCAGATACTGTGGAGCCTGGTTATGTAAAATTTTATATGTTATTAATAAAATTTTGTACTCAATACGAAACTTAACTGGTAGCCAGTGCAAGTTTGATAACACAGGAGTTATATGATCAAACTTTCGTGTTTTAGTTGAAACTCTGACTGCAGCATTCTGCACAAGTTGTAATTTATGTAATGATTTATTAGAACATCCTGTCAGAAGTGAATTACAATAATCTAACCTTGAGGTAATAAAAGCATGAATTAGTTTTTCTGCATCTTGGAGGGAGAGGATAGTTCGTAGCTTCGAAATGTTACGAAGGTGAAAAAATGCAATTCTAGTGATATTGCTAATGTGCTTTGTAAAGGAGAGATTTGAATCAATAATGACACCGAGATTATTTACAGATGAACTGGGTCTAATTAAAGAGTTATCAAGGTTTAACATAGTGTTAGAAGCTTTGTTAATTTTGTCCTTGGGTCCAACTATCAGAAACTCTGTTTTATCAGAATTTAGCAGTAGGAAGTTTTTTGACATCCACATTTTAATATCATGGATGCAGTCCTCGAGCTTAGTGACTGAACAACCATCATTAGGGTTAGCTGAAACATATAACTGTGTATCATCTGCATATGAGTGGAAACAGATTCCATGTTTACGAATAATTGATCCCAATGGAAGCATATATAATGCAAATAGGAGTGGACCCAGAACTGACCCTTGTGGGACACCATATTTAACTTTAACGAGATCAGAATATTGGTTGTTAACACAGGTGAATTGATATCGATCAGTCAGGTAGGATTTAAACCACTGGAGTGCAGATCCTGTAACACCCACAATGTTTTCTAATCTATCAACTAAGATGTTATGGTCTATAGTGTCAAAGGCTGCACTAAGATCTAATAATACAAGAAAAGAGATTTGGTTATTATCAGAGGACATTAATAAGTCATTAACAACTTTAATTAAGGCTGTCTCAGTGCTATGGTGAGACCTAAAACCTGACTGAAAAACTTCATGAACGTTATTAGCTAGAAGATGGCGATTCAGCTGGTTGAACACTATTTTTTCTAGGATTTTAGAGACAAAAGGAAGGTTTGATATAGGTCTATAGTTGGACAGTATTAGAGGATCTAAATTAGGTTTTTTAAGTAATGGTTTAATGACTGCACACTTCAGATCTTTGGGGACATAGCCTATTTTAAGTGATGAATTTATAATGTTTATAAAAGGCTCTGTGATATTTGGTAGGAGGTCTTTAAGCAGATTTGTTGGTATTGGGTCTAACATACAGGATGTTGTCTTTGACAATCCTGAGGTTCCCGGGTGCAGGTTCCTGGGTGCAGGTTCCTGGGTTCAGGTTCCTGGGTGCAGGTTCCTGATGTGGTTCTGGATGATGATGATGATGTCATGGTTGTGTTGGTTCCACAGTTACATGGTTCTGCTGAAAGATCAAAGGATGGATGGAGATGAAAGGAGGAGATGTTCTGAGGTTCTCACGTTGGTTGAACCCACCAGGAAAGAGTGGCAAGTGGGCAAGACCAAGGTACCCCCCCAATCTATAACCACGCCCATTTCATGTTCACCTGCTGAACTGTAACGCCCCCATGTGGTTCTGCTCCAGGTGTTTCTGAAGGAGGTTCTAGAGCAGAAACTGGAGAGAGAGCGAGAGGAGCAGAGGACGAGAGCAGCCACCATCATCAGAGCTCACGTCCTCTCCTTCATCTCCAGGTCTGCAGGGGGTTCTTCTCCATCCTGATGTCCTCATGTCCGGTTCTGTGTTCTCCATCCTGATGTCCTCATGTCCGGTTCTGTGTTCTCCATCCTGATGTCCTCATGTCCGGTTCTGTGTTCTCCATCCTGATGTCCTCATGTCCGGTTCTGTGTTCTCATCCTGATGTCCTCATGTCCGGTTCTGTGTTCTCCATCCTGATGTTCTCATGTCCGGTTCTGTGTTCTCCATCCTGATGTTCTCATGTCCGGTTCTGTGTTCTCCATCCTGATGTCCTCATGTCCGGTTCTGTCTTCTCCATCCTGATGTCCTCATGTCCGGTCCTGTGATCTCCATCCTGATGTCCTCATGTCCAGTCCTGTGATCTCCATCCTGATGTCCTCATGTCCGGTTCTGTGTTCTCATCCTGATGTCCTCATGTCCGGTTCTGTGTTCTCCATCCTGATGTCCTCATGTCCGGTTCTGTGTTCTCCATCCTGATGTCCTCATGTCCGGTTCTGTTTTCTCCATACTGATGTCCTCATGTCCGGTTCTGTTTTCTCCATACTGATGTCCTCATGTCCGGTTCTGTGTTCTCCATCCTGATGTCCTCATGTCCAGTTCTGTGTTCTCCATCCTGATGTCCTCATGTCCGGTTCTGTGTTCTCATCCTGATGTCCTCATGTCCGGTTCTGTGTTCTCCATCCTGATGTCCTCATGTCCGGTTCTGTGTTCTCCATCCTGATGTCCTCATGTTCGGTTCTGTGTTCTCCATCCTGATGTCCTCATATCCGGTTCTGTGTTCTCATCCTGATGTCCTCATGTCAGGTTCTGTGTTCTCCATCCTGATGTCCTCATGTCTGGTTATAACTGTGTGTTCCAACAGAAAGCAGTTCAGAACCCTGCGCCGCAGCTGCATCGTCCTCCAGAAGAACTTCAGAGCTCATCTCTGCAGAACCTCCTACAAGAACATCAGATCAGCAGCCATCGTCCTCCAGAAGCACCTCCGGGCTCTGCGAGCTCGAGAACTCCTCCACCAGCTGAGAGAGAAGAGGAGGTTCAGGGAGGAGGAGGAGAGGAGGTTCAGGGAGGAGGAGGAGAGGAGGGTCAGGGAGGAGGAGGAGAGGAGGGTCAGGGAGGAGGAGGAGAGGAGGGTCAGGGAGGAGGAGAGGAGGGTAAGGGAGGAGAGGAGGGTCAGGGAGGAGGAGGAGAGAAGGGTCAGGGAGGAGGAGGAGAGGAGGGTCAGGGAGCAGGAGGAGAGGAGGGTCAGGGAGGAGGAGGAGAGGAGGGTCAGGGAGGAGGAGAGGAGGGTAAGGGAGGAGAGGAGGGTCAGGGAGGAGGAGGAGAGAAGGGTCAGGGAGGAGGAGGAGAGGAGGGTCAGGGAGGAGGAGGAGAGGAGGGTCAGGGAGGAGGAGGAGAGGAGGGTCAAGGAGGAGGTGGAGAGGAGGGTCAGGGAGGAGGAGGAGAGGAGGGTCAAGGAGGAGGTGGAGAGGAGGAGGGTCAGGGAGGAGGAGGAGAGGAGGGTCAGGGAGGAGGAGAGGAGGGTAAGGGAGGAGAGGAGGGTCAGGGAGGAGGAGGAGAGGAGGGTCAAGGAGGAGGTGGAGAGGAGGAGGGTCAGGGAGGAGGAGGAGAGGAGGGTCAGGGAGGAGGAGGAGAGGAGGGTCAAGGAGGAGGTGGAGAGGAGGAGGGTCAGGGAGGAGGATCTAAAGAGGCAGGAGGAGGATCGCAGTGATGCTGTCAGCAGGTGTGTAACGTCCACTCTGATCTGATCGCCTCAGAGTTCTAGTTCTCCTGTTCTGTGTCCTATCCCGGCCCCTCCTCCGTCTGCGCCTCCTCAGTGGATGTTGTTTTGTGTGTGCTGCAGGATTCAGGTGGAGGATCATCAGCTCCACATTAAGGTACCGCTGTTCTGCAGATGTTCTGTTCCGGTTCCTCTGGATCTCATGAATTTAACCAAGTTCTCCTCTGATCTCCACGTCTCAGTTCTCCTCTGAAGAGGAGGCGCGGCAGATGGAGGAGATCCTGCGTCTGGAGCGGGAGATCGAGCGCCTGCAGCGGCAGCGCGACGAGGGCGTGGCTCTGATGAACGAGGACGAG
>JAFMOC010000404.1:42500-120000 GCA_019802505.1 Corydoras sp. C115 | reverse complement strand
AAACTTCTGAATGAGGCCACCAGGTGGACGTCGTCCATCCAGAACGTCATCGACAAAAAACCCGCCATGGAGACCCCCACCCAGCAGCTCATACGAGAGATCAAGGTACCGCCTCCACAGTTCCCTACATCATCATCATCATCAGGAGAACCTCCACATTCTGAAGCAGATGGACGATGGGATGGTTACAGGTGGAGGAGGAACTCCAGCCTGATGCCTGATGGAGGCGCTCTCTCTCCGTCAGGCTGAAGGACCTCCACCTCTGTACACATGGTTCTGTTAGCAGGTTCTGAAGGAACCTCCCATAAGATCTGTACAGGAACTATAAACTCCTCCACCGTATGTGGACCTGCAGTGAAAGGTTCCACTGTCCTCTGCTCTAAAACAGTTTGGGGAAGGCCAGACGCGGTTGGGTGACTTTAATGATGCATTATGAACCAGGTTCTTTCATCCAGCATCGGTGTCTGACCTCATGGTTGATCTGAATAAATGAGGAACCATCAGGTTCTCCATCAGGTTCTCACCCATCCAGAACCAGATGTCTCACAGCAGAGTCTCGGAACATTTATGATCGGAACCCCAAAGACCAGCAGATCAAAGGAAAAGTTCTCGGTGTTTAGGAGGACATCCTGAGGGAACCATTCTCCTTAAACTCTTGAACCTTTTGGGTTCCTATGTTAGCATGGGATTTGGGTGGTTCTCAGTTCTACCACGTCATGAGATCATGTGATCATGTTGGTGTTACAGGACCACAGTCTGAATGTGGAGGTGGTGGAGCAGATGTACCGGAGGAACCCCATACTGCGCTACACCCAGCATCCGTTACACTCACCTCTACTGCCCCTGGCTTACGGAGACACTGGTGAGTTCTCCACTCACTTCCTGCATCCACCTTCAGGACACCCGTCTGACGTGGAGGCGCTCTCGGGTTCTCTCTCTCTCTCAGTCCATAAGGAGAGGTGGTACTCCAGTCTCCAGGATGAAGCCATGAAGATCTTTAACTCTCTCCAGGAGATGGAGGGCGTGTCCGACCCCATCCCCATCATCCAGGGCATCCTGCAGACCTGCCTCGACCTCCGGCCAATCAGAGACGAGGTCTACTGCCAGCTCATCAAACAGACCAATCACGTTCCTGAGCCCCACAGTCCCAGAAGCCACACCCACTGGCACCTGCTGACCTGCATGAGCTGCACCTACCTGCCGAGTCGCGCCATCCTGAGATACCTGAAGTTCCACCTGAGGAGGTAATGTGTCCCTTTGATATCCTCCAGGTTCTCCACAGTGGGATGGACCTGCTGTGAAAGCATCTGAGGAACCTTCATGAGTCTCCGTTTAAATTCAGGATCAAAGAGCTGCTCCCGGGGACAGAGGTGGAACGCTACTCCACCTTCATCACGGAGGCTCTGAAGAAGACCAAGACCCGCGAGTGCGTGCCGTCCCAGGAGGAAATCCGAGCTCTGAGGAACCGGCAGGAAATGACGTCCACCGTGTACTGCCACGGGGGCGGAGCCTGTAAGATCTCCATTTCCTCCCACACCACTGCCGGAGAGGTGAGACCACGCCCACCTGTGGTTGTGACAGTCCTGAGTGGGCGTGGCTGAGCTCGGCGCTGTGTGCAGGTGGTGGAGAAGCTGATCCGGGGTCTGGCTATGGAGGACAGCAGGAACATGTTCTCCCTGTTCGAGCACTCCGGGACCGTGTCCCGCGCCGTGGAGAGCCGCGTCCTCGTCGCCGACGTCCTGGCCAAGTTCGAACGGTACGTAGGTGCAATCAGAACCTGAGCTGTGGAACCTCATGAAATCAGAACCTGAGCTGTGGAACTTCGTCTTCACTCTGAATGTCCACATGTTCTCCAGACTCACGGCCTCAGAACCTCAGAGTCGCTGGAAACTCTACTTCAAACTCTACTGCTTCCTGGATGTGGAGAGCATGACCAAGGAGGGGGTGGAGTTCGTCTTCATGTTCGAGCAGGTGGGTTCTCCATACAGGCTTCAGGAACTCTCTGGAACCATCTGAGGAACCAACAGGACCTAGAACAAACAGAACATGTCCTCATGACACTGAACTCTGTGATGGAACCAACATTGTCCTGACCTTCTGCTGCCCGAGGGGTCCAGAAGATCAGAACCTCAAACAGATCAGAAGGGTTCTGGTCCTGCTGACCTCTGAGATGAAGTGTAGGTTCTCAGAGGTCATGTGGTTCCTGGGTGGTTCCTGTAGTTAGTTCCTGTTGCTCTGGTCTCCTCTGATGGTCATCACGTTGATGTTCTCTAACCGAGTCTGACCCCGCAGGCTCACGAGTCTTTGATCCGCGGTCACTTCCCCGCCCACGAGGACACGCTGCGCCACCTGGCGGCGCTCCGCCTGCAGTACCTGTTCGGCGACGCGGCCCACGTGAGCTGGAGCCTGGAGAGCGTCTACCCCCTGAAGCACCTCCACAGGCGCATCCTCCACTTCACCCGAGGCAGAGGGGGCGCCGGCGGGACGCTGGAGAGGCGGCGCAGCGGCTTCCTGGAGGGGCTGAGGGGCGGGGCCGGCACTCTGAGGAGGCAGCGCGGCGGTCAGGACGAGCAGACCATGATGGAGATGTGGGTGAAGGAGGAGTCTGAGGGAACCAGGACCAGCATCATGGACAAGTGGAGCCGCCTGAAGGGTCTGCAGCAGCACCAGGCCATGGTCACCTACATGGGCGTGGTCACCCAGTGGAGCGGATACGGGGCCACACTGTTCGACGTGGAGGTGCGCTCACAACCACCAACAGGGGGCCTCACACACACTCCCACAGGTGGAACCAACACACACTCCCACAGGGGTCCTCACACACACTCCCACAGGTGGAACCAACACACACTCCCACAGGGGTCCTCACACACACTCCCACAGGGGGCCTCACACACACTCCCACAGGTGGAACCAACACACACTCCCACAGGGGGCCTCACACACACTCCCACAGGGGTCCTCACACACACTCCCACAGGGGTCCTCACACACACTCCCACAGGTGGAACCAACACACACTCCCACAGGGGTCCTCACACACACTCCCACAGGGGTCCTCATACACACTCCCACAGGGGTCCTCACACACACTCCCACAGGGGTCCTCACACACACTCCCACAGGGGTCCTCACACACACTCCCACAGGGGTCCTCACACACATTCCCACAGGGGTCCTCACACACACACACTCCCACAGGGGTCCTCACACACACACTCCCACAGGGGTCCTCACACACTCCCACAGGGGTCCTCACACACTCGCACAGGGGTCTTCACACACACACTCCCACAGGGGTCCTCACACACTCCCACAGGGGTCCACACACACTCCCACAGGGGTCCACACACACTCCCACAGGGGGCCTCACACACACTCCCACAGGGGGCCTCACACACACTCCCACAGGGGTCCTCACACACACTCCCACAGGGGTCCACACACACACTCCCACAGGGGTCCTCACACACACACTCCCACAGGGGTCCTCACACACACACTCCCACAGGGGTCCTCACACACACTCCCACAGGGGTCCTCACACACACTCCCACAGGGGTCCTCACACACACTCCCACAGGGGTCCTCACACACTCCCACAGGGGTCTTCACACACACACTCCCACAGGGGTCCTCACACACTCCCACAGGGGGCCTCACACACACTCCCACAGGGGTCCTCACACACACTCCCACAGGGGTCCTCACACACACTCCCACAGGGGTCCTCACACACTCCCACAGGGGGCCTCATACACACTCCCACAGGGGTCCTCACACACTCCCACAGGTGGAACCAACACACACTCCCACAGGGGGCCTCACACACACTCCCACAGGGGGCCTCACACACACTCCCACAGGGGGCCTCACACACACTCCCACAGGTGGAACCAACACACACTCCCACAGGTGGAACCAACACACAATCCCACAGGGGGCCTCACACACACTCCCACAGGGGTCCTCACACACACTCCCACAGGGGTCCTCACACACACACTCCCACAGGGGTCCTCACACACACTCCCACAGGGGTCCTCACACACACTCCCACAGGGGTCCTCACACACACACTCCCACAGGGGTCCTCACACACACTCCCACAGGGGTCCTCACACACACACTCCCACAGGGGTCCTCACACACACTCCCACAGGGGTCCTCACACACACTCCCACAGGGGTCCTCACACACTCCCACAGGGGTCTTCACACACACACTCCCACAGGGGTCCACACACACTCCCACAGGGGGCCTCACACACACTCCCACAGGGGGCCTCACACACACTCCCACAGGGGTCCACACACACTCCCACAGGGGGCCTCACACACACTCCCACAGGGGGCCTCACACACACTCCCACAGGGGTCCTCACACACTCCCACAGGTGGAACCAACACACACTCCCACAGGGGGCCTCACACACACTCCCACAGGGGGCCTCACACACACTCCCACAGGGGGCCTCACACACACTCCCACAGGTGGAACCAACACACACTCCCACAGGTGGAACCAACACACAATCCCACAGGGGGCCTCACACACACTCCCACAGGGGTCCTCACACACACTCCCACAGGTGGAACCAACACACACACTCCCACAGGTGGAACCAACACACACTCCCACAGGTGGAACCAACACACACTCCCACAGGTGGAACCAACACACACTCCCACAGGGGTCCTCACACACACTCCCACAGGTGGAACCACCACACACTCCCACAGGTGGAACCAACACACAATCCCACAGGGGGCCTCACACACACTCCCACAGGGGTCTTCACACACACACTCCCACAGGGGTCTTCACACACACACTCCCACAGGGGTCCTCACACACTCCCACAGGGGTCCACACACACTCCCACAGGGGGCCTCACACACACTCCCACAGGGGGCCTCACACACACTCCCACAGGTGGAACCAACACACACTCCCACAGGGGTCCTCACACACACACTCCCACAGGGGTCCTCACACACACACTCCCACAGGGGTCCTCACACACACACTCCCACAGGGGTCCTCACACACACACTCCCACAGGGGTCCTCACACACACTCCCACAGGGGTCCTCACACACTCCCACAGGGGTCCACACACACTCCCACAGGGGGCCTCACACACACTCCCACAGGGGTCCTCACACACTCCCACAGGTGGAACCAACACACACTCCCACAGGGGTCCTCACACACACTCCCACAGGGGTCCTCACACACACTCCCACAGGGGGCCTCACACACACTCCCACAGGGGGCCTCACACACACTCTCACAGGGGGCCTCACACACACTCTCACAGGGGGCCTCACACACACTCCCACAGGGGTCCTCACACACACTCCCACAGGGGTCCTCACACACACTCCCACAGGGGTCCACACACACTCCCACAGGGGGCCTCACACACTCCCACAGGGGTCCTCACACACTCCCACAGGTGGAACCAACACACAATCTCACAGGGGTCCTCACACACACTCCCACAGGGGGCCTCACACACACTCCCACAGGTGGAACCAACACACACTCCCACAGGTGGAACCAACACACACTCCCACAGGGGTCCTCACACACACTCCTACAGGGATCCTCACACACTCCCACAGGTGGAACCAACACACACTCCCACAGGGGGCCTCACACACACTCCCACAGGGGGCCTCACACACACTCCCACAGGTGGAACCAACACACAATCCCACAGGGGGCCTCACACACACTCCCACAGGTGGAACCAACACACACTCCCACAGGTGGAACCAACACACACTCCCACAGGTGGAACCAACACACACTCCCACAGGTGGAACCAACACACACTCCCACAGGTGGAACCAACACACACTCCCACAGGTGGAACCAACACACAATCCCACAGGGGGCCTCACACACACTCCCACAGGGGTCCTCACACACTCCCACAGGGGTCCACACACACTCCCACAGGGGGCCTCTCACACACTCCCACAGGGGTCCTCACACACTCCCACAGGTGGAACCAACACACACTCCCACAGGGGGCCTCACACACACTCCCACAGGGGTCCTCACACACTCCCACAGGTGGAACCAACACACACTCCCACAGGGGGCCTCACACACTCCCACAGGTGGAACCAACACACACTCCCACAGGGGGCCTCACACACTCCCACAGGTGGAACCAACACACACTCCCACAGGGGGCCTCACACACACTCCCACAGGGGTCCTCACACACACTCCCACAGGGGGCCTCACACACTCCCACAGGGGTCCTCACACACACTCCCACAGGGGGCCTCACACACACTCCCACAGGTGGAACCAACACACATCTGCTCCGTCTGAAGGGTCTGTTGAGTTCTGCAGATGTTTTTTTTTGTGTGTTTGTAACTGTGTGTGTAACTGTGTGTGTGAAATTGTGTTTTTGTGTGTGTGTGTGTGAAACTGTGTTTTTGGGTGTGTGTGTGTGTGTAACTGTGTTTTTTTATGTGTGTGTGTGTGTGTAACTGTGTGTGTGTGTAACTGTGTGTGTGTGTGTGTGTGTGTGTGTGTGTGTGTGCAGTGTAAGTGTGGAGGGTTCCCCGCTCAGCTGTGGTTGGCTGTGAGTGCGGACAGCGTCTCTGTGTATAAGAGAGGAGAACCCAGGCCGTTGGAGACGTTCCCGTATGAAGACATCCTGTTCTTCGGAGCTCCTCTTCCGAGCACCTACAAACTCAGCGTGGAGGGACGAGACCTTCTGTTTGAAACCCCTCAGGTACGTTCCTCACAGAACCAGGACCAGGTTCTCCTGATCACCTGCTCGGAATCTCCACCCGGTTCTGACACACATCTGTAGAGGAACCTCCATCATCACGCCACCCTTCTGATCTATACGCTTTAAAACACTAACTCACCCACACAGTTAACTAACCCGTTCAGTTACCAACTCACCCACACACTGTTAACTAACCCGTTCAGTTACTAACTCACCCACACACTGTTAACTAACCTGTTCAGTTACTAACTCACCCACACACTGTTAACTAACCCGTTCAGTCACTAACTCACCCACACATTGTTAACTAACCCGTTCAGTCACCAACTCACCCACACACTGTTAACTAACCCGTTCAGTCACTTACTCACCCACACACTGTTAACTAATCCATTCAGTTACTAACTCACCCACACACTGTTAACTAACCCGTTCAGTTACTAACTCACCCACACACTGTGAACTAACCCGTTCAGTTACTAACTCACCCACACACTGTGAACTAACCCGTTCAGTTACTAACTCACCCGCACACTGTTAACTAACCCGTTCACCCACCCCCCGTGACTGACCGGTCGTTCTGATCTGGTTAACAGGTTGGAGAGATCACTAAGATCATGAAGGCTTACATCAACACCATCGTCAAGAAGCGCTGCAGCGTCCGCTCCACCTCCAGCTACGGGCGGGGCTGGGTCAGATGACTCCCTGCAGCCTATCCCAGTGACGGTGGATCTCTGAGGGTCATCAGATTAGCACTGCGGTCTGTCCAATCAGATTAGAGCTCATTAATCCATTCAATAATCAGATTAGATTAGATTAGATGGCTCCTCCTCCTCTGGGGATCCAGGTTAGAATCCCGATCTGGGTGGAGTTTGCATGTTCTCCCTGTGTGGGTTGCCTCCCACAGTTCAAAAACATGGATTCAAGGTGATTTGGCTGCTTCAAATTGCCCCCATAGTGTGTAGGAGTGAGTGAGTGTACACCCCCCATAAGATCTGAGAGATGACCTCAGAGAAGAGGAAGTGGATCAGATCAGGTCAGGGGTCAGGGGTCAGGGGTCATGAAGTGCTCTTATTTTACGTCCCTGTGAACGCTGATGATAGCGCCACCTCAGGACACAGTGATGACACGGGGGGGGGGGGGGTATTTATTCATTGTTATGTCTGAGCGTTCATGCTAATGCTAATGCTAGCATGTTATTTATTCTCAGCATTGTTGTGCTTTCTGCTGTGGGGGGGGGGGGGGGTATTTATTAATTATTAATGATTATTAATCAGGGTGATTAATGGGGTTATATAACTGTAATCAGTTTAGTTTACAGCCGCGCTAATGCTAACGGAGCCGCGTGCTTTCCACTCCAGATCTGAGACAACTTTCCACTAATTAACTAATTAATAAAGATGTTCTCCTCTGTTCCATTAAATAATTAACTAATTAATAAAGACGTTCTCTGTTACATTAAATAATTAATTAATAAAGACGTTCTCCTCTGTTCCATTAAATAATTAATTAATAAAGACGTTTTCCTCTGTTATGTTAAATAATTAATTAAATAATTAATAAAGACGGTCTCTGTTACATTAAGTAATTAATTAATTAATAAAGACGTTCTCCTCTGTTACGTTAAATAATTAATTAAACAATTAATTAAATAATTAATAAAGACTTCTCCTCGGTTCTGTTAGAATTAATTAATTAATTAATAAAGACGTTCTCCTCTGTTCCGTTAAAGAATTAATTAAATAATTCAGACCCTGTGATTAACGGGTTCTGATGTCGGGGGGGGGGGTCTGATTGGCTGTAGATGTGGAGATCTTTGTGGATTAGATCTTTACAGATCAGATGGAACCCTGTGATAGTTCTAACTGTGTGTATGATCATCACACACACACACACACACACACTCTGCTTCCCCCTCCCCACACACCCCCGCGACACTGTTTTGGAGTGTGGGGGCCCCGGGCCCTGTGCAGCATCTCACAGATCTGAGATACCCCTGAAAGATTCATTTCTAGAGGAGTGCAGAACCCGCTGTGCCTGAATACACTGACCAATCAGAACTGACGCCGTGGTGTCCCTCAGGGGTGACTGCTATAACCCTTGCACCTCCAGTGACTCCTGAGGCCGCAGAATGATGATGGACATGAGAACACGGCCCCGGATCAGAACCTAAAGTGGTCACCCTGCACCACCTCACTCTCTCACTGTAAACAGAACCACAGATCAATCACCTGACTGACTGACCAGAGTGCATTGTGGGTAAAGGTCCTGATTCTTTAATGAAACAGAATTGAAAGTTTTCTTTATTTGCTTTCTTCAGGGTTTTATTCTTCGTTGTTGTATTTTCTGTTTCAGCTGCACAGTGCATTGTTTAAACACACACACACACACTCACACACACACACACACTCACACACAGTGTATGGGCGTGGCCGTGTGATTTGCATGCTCAGTCAGTGGAATGCAGTGTGATGGTGTGGAGTGTGTGTTCTAAACTGCAGGTGTGGAACAGATGAACAGAGGTAGAGCCACGCGGGTTCTGAGGGTCACGCGGCGTCGGGCCGGCCAGCCGGACGCTGCTTTACTGAATCTACATTACATTTACATTTGGTCATTTATTGGACATTTGGTCATTTGGTCATTTATTGGACATTTGGTCATTTATTGGACGCTTTTATCCAAAGCAACTTACAAGGTGAACACAGGGTTCATCACAGCGCCCCCTGGAGTAATGAGGGGTAAGGGCCTCGCTCAAGGATCCACACTGGTAACTGCAGTGGAGCTGGAATTGAACCCCCAACCTTCAGATTGATAACCCAACACCCTGACCACTGAGCTACCGCCCCCTATCTGTGGTGCTTTCATTGATCCCTCATCGTTCCAACATCATCCAGCTGTCAATCAAACGGCCTGTTTACTTAGTAAACTAAACGTTCCACCGCAGAACACACGTCATTCACACGGTCAAATCCAATCACAGGTGAGGGTGGGCGTGGCCTGAGAGAGGGGGTGGGGTCTGAAGGAGCTGCAGTCTTCTGAATCTGGGTCAGAGCTGCTGTGGAAGTTCTCAGGGTTCCTCATGGAGAGTTCTGTTAGAACCATGCTGCTTCAGGGTCTAATCCTAATCCCAGTCCTGCTGCTTCAGGTTTCAGCACAAACTTCTCCATCAGGTGAGCTCATCCACCTTCTCAACATCATCTCTGATCCTCATAACTCCAGCTAGATCTGCTAAACCAGCTTACTTAAACCAGACTCACTTTATTAAACCAGACTCACTTTATTAAACCAGCTTACTTAAACCAGACTCAGCTTATTAAACCAGCTTACTTAAACCAGACTCATCTTATTAAACCAAAATCACTTTATTAAACCTGTTTAAAAATGTAAACACCAGTTTAATTAAAGCATCGTACAGATTCATGTTTCTTTATTATTATTAATATTTTAATCAGTTTATTTTACGGTACTTTTAGCACAAACTCTGTAAAGCTCATCAGCTGATCTGATTAGAATTAAAATCATTTAAACTTTCAGATCAAAATAAATATTTAAAGTGATTAAAACCGCCTGCTCCTGTATAATAAATATCATATTTAAATAAATGAGTTTTAATCTTTAAACGTGTTTTATAAAGAGAGAGAGAGACTTTAAAAAACTACACTTTATTAGCTGTAAGGCTAATGCTAACAGTTAGCTTAGCATAGACAGCGAGTTGTAAACATTCCAAACCCTGAGCCGAAGTTGACTTTAGTTCTTTATTAAAGTTTATAAATGTTTATAAATATAATAATGTAATGAAGGTTATAATGAAGGTTATAATGAAGTTTATTGTGAGTTGTTGTTCGTGTTTCGCTGTTTAAACTCTTTAAACCTGTTAAACCGGTTAAACCGGTTCGCTTCCATTCCGTTTGTTTTTCGTGAATGTTGAAGTTTAAACTGAGATTCTGTTTAAATGTTTAATTAAATTAAAGTAATTATTAAATTAAATTAATTATTAAATTAGATTAATTCATTTCATAAAGTTTTGGGAGCTCTGCGCAGTACTTTAGTCACGTGACCTGCCGCTTCCGTTCAGCAGAGCAAAGGTTTAGTCATTAACTCGCCGCTTGCTTTATTAATTAATTCGTCTTTAAGTAATTAATCATCGGTTTAATTATTTCGGTGAAATTAAGATAAACGTAGAGCGTTTTGATTTACACTGCGCTTTAAACACGGTTATTGTGAGAATGAACGTCACGTGATCGCTGAATCACATGACCGTGCAGGTTTCGGTGGCTTTGAGTTCATGGAGTCGACTCGGAGTCTGATTCTCATTCCCTCGTGGGGCGAGTCACTTTAACACCGCTCTTCTGGAGCCTCGAAATTCTGAGGACCCTGCCCCCCTTTTGACCCATTAAGGGGTCATCAGTCATCAGGCATATGAATAATGACCTACAGCCCCCCCCCCTGCCTCACAGGTCAAACGATGGCTTCCACAGTTAGAGCAAGACAACCTTCAGAACCATGGAGGAGACACAGGGGGGCGAGAACCCCCAAAATCACCCTGCAGTGGGCCACCTCTTCATATAATGTACTGAACTCTACTACTGTCAGTAGCACGGGGGGGGGGGGGGGGGGGGGGGCTGAGTGGTTTAGCATGTTCTCCTCACAGCACTAGGGATTCTTGGTTCGAATCCCCATCTAGGTGGAGTGTCCATGTTCTCCCCGTGTCCGCGTGGGTTTCCTCCCACAGTCCAAAAACATGGATCAAGGTCAATTGAATTCTCCAAATTGCCCCATATAGAGTGAGTGTGTGTGTGTGTGTGAGTGAGTGTGTGTCCAGCGATAGATTGCCCCCCTGTCCTGGGTGTATCTGCACAGCGCCCGAAACGTTCTCCCCTGAATGGACATGGGGAACCCCCCCCCCCCATGAAGATAATGAATGAATGAATGAACATACTGACACACACGTCTCTGTATCAATAATAAATCTGCAGCTGGAGCTGAGGTCACATTCAGTTCATCATCTCTGCACTTTATTCAGTTTATAATCAAATAAGATTTCAGTTTTATTTCCTCTTTTTATTCTCACAGCGTTCAGCTCTCCGTCGTTCAGAGTTCCACTGACTGATTAACGGAGCTCAGCGCGCACACGCCTTTTATAACAGTTATAGGTTTATAGATCAGTTTTATAGATCGGTTTTATAGATCAGTATTATGGATCAGTATTATGGATCGGTATTATAGATCGGTATTATAGATCAGTTTTATAGATCAGTATTGTAGATCAGGTAATATAAAAACTTTCATAATAAAATGTTTGACATGTGACCGTAAGTACAGCGCGTGCATTCTGCCACCGTATACTACTGTAGAAACATTATAAAAACATTATAAAAAGACTAAAATCATTTCTCAAACCTGAGTGTTACATCAGCGCATCATTCATTCTAAATGTAAAGGCTTTCACTCTGTCTGAAGAATACAGCCGTGTTTACAAGTTACAAACACTTTAGATAAAGGGGGATTCCGGATCATCTGTGTAACAATGGGCACTAGGTGGCGCACTGCAGGGGAGCGGGGGATTTGCGCGCATACACGCACGACGAAAATCTTCGTGGTACCAGGGAAACCAGTATTGGGAACCAGCATTGGGAACCATACACGGCGGTGTATGGTTCTGTGTATGGTTCCCAATGTGGTTCTGTGTATGGTTCCCAATGTGGTTTCATATGTGGTTCCGTGTATGGTTCCCAATGTGGTTCTGTGTGTGGTTCACATTGTGGTTCTCTGTGTTGTGGTGATAATACAAACTGTAGTTAAACTTTGTAAAGCACACATTGGTTCCGTTGTTTATATAACGGAGAACCCTGCAGAACAAACAGAACTAAAGGAACCATGTGCTGTAGCTGATGGATTAAAGTGGAACCATCAGGGTTTTAGAACACTGTGTGGAGGTGATGTACAAAACCTGATGGCAGGGATTCTGCAGTGTGTGTGTGTGTGTGTTACACACAGAGGTTGTGTTGATTAGATTCAGATGTGTGATCAATAAACCTGCGTTTAAATGAACGGATCTTTGATCCTCTGAGGTCGGTTCTCTGACTGTGTTCTGAAAACACAGTCACCACGCCCTCACAATCATTAAATATATAAATAATGTTATAATAAATGATTCCTGATGTTTGATCAGATGTGTCTGATGTGTTTGTGTCTGATGTGTTTGATCAGATGTGTATGTGTTTGATGTGTTTGTGTCTGATGTGTTTGTATCTGATGTGAGTTCTTTGATCTTTCAGGTTGTGCAGCAAAATCTAACAGCAGCTGTGAGCTCTGTCTGAGTAATGTTACTGTGAGTTATTATCATCATCATCTATATCTATACATCACCATATATACACATCTCTACATGAATCTGACATCTCCAAAATTCTTTTTGCCAGTAACCCAACTACTTGCCCCCTTGATTCCATCCCATCCCACCTTCTTCAATCCATCGCCTCCTCTATCACACCAGCTCTCACACACATCATTAACTCCTCTCTCACGTCAGGGACTTTTCCAAATTGTTTTAAACAAGCCATAGTCAAACCCCTACTCAAAAAACCTACGCTCAACCCAAATTTGGTCGAGAGCTACAGACCTGTTTCTCTTTTACCTTTACTGTCTAAAACACTTGAACGGGTGGTATCCACACAGGTCTCCAAATTTCTTAATCAGAATAATCTCCTTGATCCCAATCAATCCGGTTTTAGATGTGGTCACTCCACGGAGACAGCATTGCTCTCTGTGATTGACTCACTTAAATCTGCCAAAGCCAAATCTCAATCCTCGGTCCTCATTTTGTTAGACCTTTCTGCAGCTTTTGATTCAGTAAATCATCAGATTCTACTGTCCACTCTAGCTGAATTAGGCTTTTCTTGCACGACCCTTGAATGGTTTCGATCCTATCTCACAGGAAGGCCCTTCAAAGTGTCATGGAATGGGGAGATCTCTAACTCTCACCAAGTACGCACTGGTGTGCCTCAGGGCTCTGTACTTGGTCCTCTCCTCTTCTCTCTTTACATGACATCACTGAGCACAGTCATCCAGGCGCATGGTTTCTCTTACCACTGCTATGCTGATGAGACTCAACTTCACCTGTCTTTTGCCCCTGATGACACCACCATCTCAAATCGGGTATCTGCCTGCCTCTCCGACATATCTGTCTGGATGAAGGCCCGTCATCTCAAATTAAACTTAGAAAAAACAGAGCTTCTCATTATCCCTGCTAAACCCTCAATCCGTCACAACCTGACCTTCCAAACCGACGGCTCCACAATCTCCCCAACCGATTCGGTCCGGAACCTTGGGTTCACAATAGACTCCTACCTTAAACTCTCTGATCATGTGATCAAAACCGCCCGTTCTGCAGATTCCTTCTTTATAACATAAGGAAGATCAGACCCTTTTTGACTGAACATGTGACCCAACTGTTAGTTCAAGCCCTAGGTCCTATCCCGGCTTGATTATTGTAATGCACTACTTGCCGGTATCCCAGCTTCCACCATCAGACCTCTTCAACTAATTCAAAACTCTGCAGCCCGACTCGTGTTTAACCCCCAAGAACTCATGTCACTCCATTACTCACTTCCCTCCATTGGCTCCCTATAGCTGCTGCATTCAGTACAAGTCGCTGACTCTGGCATACAGAACCATTTCTGGATCTTCCCCCTCCTACCTTCACTCTAGCTTTTCAAAATACACTCCGACTCGTTCACTTCGCTCCAGTGATGATCGCCCCCTGGTGGTTCCACCTCACCGAAGAGCTGATTCTCACTCTGTGGCGTTCACCACTGCAAAATGGTGGAACGATCTTCCCAACTCTGTCCGTAAGGCAGAATCTCTAAACAGTTTTAAGAAAGTACTTAAGACGCATCTATTTAACAAATAAAAAAAAAAGGGGGGGGCGCAGCTTCGAATAACAATCAGGTTTGATGAACTTACAGTATAGTTGGTTTTCTCCATGGCTTCTGACTTGTGGTGTTCTCATTTGTAAGTCGCTTTGGATAAAAGCATCTGCTAAATGTAAATGTAATGTATGTAAATGTGTGTGTGCGCAGTGTCTGTGGTGTATTTCCACTCTGCAGTGTTTGGATTATCCCGTACAGACCATCCTCCCTCCTCACAGTCTGTGTCCTCTGAATGATGCACGCTGGGGAAAGTGCTGGGGTAAACCTCATCCTCACCCGTACACACCTCACCCGTACACACCTCACCCGTACACACCTCACCCGTCTCACTTTATGAATTACTGTTTCTGACTTTGGTGCTGTTTTAGAAAATGAAACTGAAGAAGTGATTATATTATATTTGACGACCTGAAGACGAAGCCATCACAGAGACGAACGTCTCAACCAGAGGAGCTGACTGTTACATCACACTACAGATCAAAAGAATTCAAATACATCAAGGGTTTTAAGTGAGTGTGTGTGTGTGTGTGTTAGTGAATTTTCAGTCTCTGATTATTGCGCTGAGTGTGATCGCGGGTGTGATCATCATCTCCATCTTTATCTGCTGCTTCTGCTGCTGCAAGTGTGAGAACGTTGGGTAAATATTATTATTATTATTATTATTATTAACGGTTTTCATGTTGGCGGTGCGGGCGGTGGTGATGGTGGTCGTGTGGGTGGACATGATGGGGGTCGTAATCAGTAACCCTAGGTTAAATTTTTGTAATGGCTCAGATTGTAGCTGTAGTTTCTCTAATTTACCAGCAGATGTCGCCTGTGTGATACTGCGCCACAGGGTCTAATATTTTAATTTAAAAACAACGGCAGTGTTGATGGTGATGATGATGATGATGGTGTGGTGTTTGTGTTGATCAGATTTCACCGTTCAGACGAGAGAATTCAGAGAGACACAGATATCAGACGAGCGAGGAGCGAAGAGAGGTCTGATTACTTATTCATTTATTTAATTACACATCGTTTAATGAAACATCGTTAACGTACGTGTGTGTGTGTGTGTATGTGTGTGTGCAGGAAAGCTGAGATGAAAAGCAGACATGATGAAATCCGTAAGAAATACGGTACGTAGTCCTGACAGTAGAACATTCATTCATTCATCATCTTCCGCTTTATCCTATATAAGGGTCGTGGGGGGGTTCCCCATGCCCATCCAGGGGAGAACGTTTCGGGTGCTGGGCAGATACACCCAGGACAGGGGGGCAATCTATCACTGGACACACACTCACTCACACACACGCTATATGGGGCAATTTGGAGAACTCATTTGACCTTGATCCATGTTTTTGGACTGTGGGAGGAAACCGGAGAACCCGGAGGAAACCCACGCGGACACGGGGAGAACATGCAAACTCCACCCAGGTGGGGATTCGAACCAGGAATCCCTAGTGCTGTGAGGAGAACATGCTAAACCACTAAGCCTCCATGCTACTGACAGTCGTAGAGTTCAGTACATTATATTAAGAGGTGGCCCCCTGCAGGGTGATTTTGGGGTTCTCGCCCCCTGTGTCTCCTCCATGGTTCTGAAGGTTGTCTTGCTCTAACTGTGGAAGCACCCGTATCACCGCCCCCTTGTGGTACTCTGCAGAGCAGCAGTTCTCAGTGGGCCTGTCCTGATCCGTCATGGTTCCTCTGAGATCTGGTGTAGAGACACCGTGAGGACCAAGGTTCAGAGTAACTGTCCTCATTATGATGTCATCACACACCCCTGTGCTTGCCATCATTATCAATTAATCTGATTAATTAATCTGCTAATGATCTGAAGTCAGATAATCAGATCAATCTAATCATCTCATTATCTTTTTCAGGTTTGACCAAAAGTAATCCCTACTCCAGATTTGAGAACAACTGAACACACACACACACACACACACACACACACACGTCTGTAAAAAGATTTTTAATGAGCAGAGGCGGAGCCTCAGTAAGTGTAATGAACCAATCACAGTGCAGTTGATGTAATATTAAACCGCTGGCTCTGTGGCCACACCTCCACACTCCTGACTCCACCCCTGATGGCTGTCTCTGTAGAAGCTCTCTGATTGGCTGTTTTTTTCCCTGGTCTGTACAGTGAGCTGTAGGTGGCGCTGTACTGTGTCATGTGATCAGATTTCATTAATGAGATAAAGGAAAGCTCTGATTGGTGAATCTAGTCGAACAAGCTCCGCCTTGCTGTAGATGTGAACACACTCCTCCTGCGTTGGACAGATCAGATTTGATTATTGATTTATCTGTAGGTGATCTGGGGCTGTATGGATTACTGATACTCTGTCTGTTTTACTGTGAACTGGTTTTATATTCTCTTTTTTATTTATTATTGTATTCTGTCAATCATTTAAGCCCCGCCCCCTCACTGTGAGCCTCACACACAGAATCAGGATGCCAAATAAACCAGAGTTCTGATCTGAGTTCCCTCTCTGAACGTTTATTCATGTTCCACTCACACACACATTCACACACTCACACACACACACGTTATGGATCATAAAGATGTGTCTGTAAATCCCGTTCAGCAGGAGATGAAGCAGAAGCCTCTTTAATGTGTTTTTTTTTTTTGAGGATGGCTCTCTGAGATTAAACAAGCCTGACTTGAGTGAGTGAGAGCAGTTGAGTCTGGATTTGTTCGGTGGAGCTGAACTGTTGGCTAACTCGGACGAGGCTCAAACGAGCTCGTCTTCTGTAAGCTCGCGTCGTGGATCAGCCTCCGCGGTTACGGCATTTTTAATTACGTGACGTTCATTAAGCTACAGTTTACACCGAGACGGAACATTCAGATGAAGAACGCGGTGTTCCACAATGTCCACCCGTCGCTTCAGATTGAATCAGAGGGATTTACCTTTAGCGCCACCATGAGACCAAAAACCAGATCCAGCAGCAGATCAAAGAAAAGGATCAGAGACGATCGAGTTGAAGAATCATTAAAAACACCAAAAAGATCGGGAAGCCAAGACGTTCCACTGAGGAGAGGAGGAACCATAAAGAGGAGAACGTATGGAACGCCGTTAACGCTCACAGACAGAGACAGGAGACGTTATTATTCATTAAGATCGGAAAGCCGAGACGTTCCACTGAGGAGAGGAGGAACCATAAAGAGGAGAACGTATGGAACACCGTTAAAGCTCACAGACAGAGACAGAAGACGTGGAGACGTTATTATTCATTAAGATCGGAAAGCCGAGACGTTCCACTGTGGAGAGGAGGAACCATAAAGAGGAGAACGTATGGAACGCCGTTAACGTTCACAGAGACTGAAGACGTGGAGACATTATTCATTAAGATCAGAAAGCTGAGACGTTCCACTGTGGGAGGAGGAACCATAAAGAGGATAACGTATGGAACACCGTTAACGCTCACAGAGACTGAAGACGTGGAGACGTTATTATTCATTAAGCTCAAAAAGAAACGATCAATATTCATTAATTATTCAAATCTGTGGATATGATTCTGTTCTGTTTAAACTCCGCCTTCATTAAAATGAGACTCGAGAACCAATTAATTTAAATGCCAACGAGGCCTCAGTCTGACCGATAGTTTGTGGACGGAGGGACAGAACAGAGGTTCCACTGCACGTCTTTTAAATTTAATTAATGAATGATCGTCTACTCGTCCTTCATCAGCTGTTAGAGGTACGTGTCAGACACATGCAGCAGATGAAGGTGAGACGATGAAACAGAAAACTAAGCCGGAGAATTTAAATCTGATTTAGTTTTTCAGTTTGTTAAAGTAATTGATCTTCATTTCACACAATAATCATTAATAATTACTTCTCTGTGTGTGTGTGTGTGTTTAAATGAGTTTCTGAAGACTAGCTTGGCGTCTGCTAAATGTAAATGTAGCATTCTAATCTAAACGTGTTTGATTTGTATTCTATAAATGTGGGTTGTGACTTGATGACCATGAGAACATGTGGGTTCCAGGTGGAACAATAATTACATGATAAATATCATATTTCAGTTTTGAATAAAGTTAGTCTTATGGTTTAAGCATCACATCTCTCCAGTTTGGTCTCAAATCAATAAAAAGTTAATAAAACAAAGACCTGCTCTGCGATCGGGTTCCAATTGGAACATCAGCTTCTGATTTTAAATCTCTGTTCTCAAACTCCCAACGAACACGAGAACCAAACCAGTCAAGCTCAAACGAACTCCGTAGTCCAATTTAATTTAATGATCATAAATCTGAAGGTTCTACAAGTTTATAGGGAACATTTATAAAGCCTGTTGATTTTCAGGATGTCCAGGTCACTTGGTCCCCGTCTTTGTCCGAGTTTGAGGTTCCGTCCTCGTTTGGGTACGATGGTGGCACCTCCAGCTTCAGAGTAAGTAAATCTAAAGAGACATGACATCGGCATCCCAATGACCATCAGCACTGTTCTCAGTTTGTGGTTCCTCAGGACGAACGTCTTCTTATCGTTCGTACTTTTGTTTTTAAATGTTTATTTAAAAAGATGTGAAATTATTATAATCATCATTTAAATTTAACAAATTAAAGAACAAAGACTGTTTAAAAGGGGTGGCATGGTGGCTTAATGTTTAGCATGTTCTCCTCTCAGCACTGGGGATTTCCGGTTTGAATCCCCATCTGGGTGGAGTTTCCATGTCCTCCCCGTGTCCAAAAACATGGATCAAGGTCAATTTGGTTCTCCAAATTGCCCCATATAGAGTGTGTCTGTGTGAGTGAGTGTGTGTCCAGTGATAGATTGCCCCCCTATCCTGGGTGTATCTGCCCAGTGCCTGAAACGTTCTCCCCTGGATGGGCATGTGGAACTCCCCCCCCCCCCCCCCACCCCCAGTGACCCTAATAGAGGATAAAGTGGGAGATAACTGATGGATGGACTGTTTAAAAGATTCTGTAAGTCATTTAATAAACCTGTTACAGAAACAAGGGACTGAAAAGGTTCTGGTATTAAAGATGGAACCTTATATATACGACCTTTATAACTTATATAAGATATATATGTTGAAATAAGGTTAGGAGTGCTTTATTTTACCTTCCGCAGTGCATGATGGAGCTGTAATCATAGGGAAGAAGCTCCACGTTATTCATTCTGAACCGGTTAAAGTTTTTAACGCGATCTGAAAACAAACACACGAAGTCGTAAAGCTCGGTGAAGAACCAATCAGATCCACTGTGGTGATCACATGGTGTAATAACTGCAGCCTGCTCCATCACTGATCCTGGTCTGATCACCGGATCTGGAACCGGTCAACGTGTGGAACCAGAGTCATTAACGCTTTCATTTTTGTGCACAGAACTGACCTGACGGCCCGGCGCCGATGTGAACGGCACGAGGTCAGAGGACGAGAGAGACTCAGTGTGTGAGTGGGTGTGTCTCTCTCTCTCACCTTCGTTACGGTCCTGCAGTTTATCTGCGAAAGACTCTGTGGTCACCCTGAAGAACCTGCAGGTCTTTAACCAAACGCTTTCGGTTCTCAGACACACTCCTTTATTTCTGTCGTCCTTCACTTCGTACAACTTTAACATCGTAGTTCTGTGTTTTAATCCTGATTGATAAATCACACAAGTTCCACAACGCTGCTCTCAGAGCTGATAACTGTGTGTGTGTGTGTATGCGCGTGCGCATGTGCACGCTTTAAACCCCCAAAGAGCAAGATGAAGAGACAGTGGCAAGAAAAACTCCCTGTGATGTTAATAGTTTTAGAAGAAACCTTGTGAGGACCGAGGCTCAGTGGGAACTCCTCCTCCTTGAGCGGGGGGGAGGGGCAATGACTTTTCTGTCATTACGATAGCAAAGACACGTAACCACGCCCTAAATTAATCTGTGTTTCCTAAACTTTGCTAAAATCGGACGCACTATTTCTAAATTTAATGTTGTGAGTGTTAAACAATTACACTAATACATTTTAGTGTAGTTCACTACTTCTGCCGCCAGAGGGCCACAAAGTTAAATTACACTAATTAAAAAGATAAAAGAAGACTTCTTGAGCTGCTAAACTCTGGTTTGAAGTCTTAATCGGTTTGATGTCCAAAGTGGGTTCCTGTTTGAATGTGTGAGTTCCTCCTGAGGGGGTTCCTGTTTGAATTTGTGAGTTCCTCCTGAGGGGGTTCCTGTTTGAATGCGTGAGTTCCTCCTGAGGGGGTTCCTGTTTGAATGTGTGAGTTCTTCCTGAGAGGGTTCCTGTTTGAATGTGTGAGGAGTTCCTGAGGGGGTTCCTGTTTGAATGTGTGAGTTTCTCCTGAGGGGGTTCCTGTTTGAATGTGTGAGTTTCTCCTGAGGGGGTTCCTGTTTGAATGTGTGAGTTCCTCCTGAGGGGGTTCCTGTTTGAATGTGTGAGTTCCTCCTGAGGGGGTTCCTGTTTGAATGTGTGAGGAGTTCCTGAGGGGATTCCTGTTTGAATGTGTGAGGAGTTCCTGAGGGGATTCCTGTTTGAATGTGTGAGGAGTTCCTGAGGGGGTTCCTGTTTGAATGTGTGAGTTCCTCCTGAGGGGGTTCCTGCTTGAATGTGTGAGGAGTTCCTGAGGGGATTCCTGTTTGAATGTGTGAGGAGTTCCTGAGGGGGTTCCTGTTTGAATGTGTGAGGAGTTCCTGAGGGGGTTCCTGTTTGAATGTGTGAGTTTCTCCTGAGGGGGTTCCTGTTTGAATGTGTGAGGAGTTCCTGAGGGGATTCCTGTTTGAATGTGTGAGGAGTTCCTGAGGGGGTTCCTGTTTGAATGTGTGAGTTCCTCCTGAGGGGGTTCCTGTTTGAATGTGTGAGGAGTTCCTGAGGGGGTTCCTGTTTGAATGTGTGAGGAGTTCCTGATGGGGTTCCTGTTTGAATGTGTGAGTTCCTCCTGAGGGGGTTCCTGTTTGAATGTGTGAGTTCCTCCTGAGGGGGTTCCTGTTTGAATGTGTGAGGAGTTCCTGAGGGGATTCCTGTTTGAATGTGTGAGGAGTTCCTGAGGGGGTTCCTGTTTGAATGTGTGAGGAGTTCCTGAGGGGGTTCCTGTTTGAATGTGTGAGTTCCTCCTGAGGGGGTTCCTGTTTGAATGTGTGAGGAGTTCCTGAGGGGATTCCTGTTTGAATGTGTGAGGAGTTCCTGAGGGGGTTCCTGTTTGAATGTGTGAGGAGTTCCTGAGGGGATTCCCGTTTGAATGTGTGAGGAGTTCCTGAGGGGGTTCCTGTTTGAATGTGTGAGTTCCTCCTGAGGGGGTTCCTGTAGTTGGCCTGGTCCGGTTCTCTTTTACTTTGTTCTGATGTTTGTGTCTCGTCTTCCTGGATGAACCTGACCTCTGACCTCATTGTTGATTGATGTTTGGGGACAGATTAACGACGCTTTTGATTGATATATTCTGTAAATAAAGAGCAGATGTGTTTCTGACCTTTCCAGATGTTGGACCACATGACGTGGACGTACTGATCTCGATCAAGGCGTGAATGTTCATGATGGAAGCCCAACGCGTGCATTAACTGATGAGAGACCAGCGCAGGATTTGTACAGCCTGGAGCCTCCAGAGAGAGCGTCTGCTGTCCTCCAGCAGAACCTAAAAACGACCAGCATCTGCAAGAGAACATCATCAGAACCACAGGAGAACTATTCAACAGCTTCATCAGGTCTGCTGCAGAACCTAAAAACGACCAGCTGTTCGTTAACGGGCTCATCGTTAACGGGCTCATCGTTAACAGGCTCTTTGTTAATGGGCTGTTCGTTAATGGACTCTTTGTTAACGGGCTCTTCGTTAACGGGCTCTTCGTTAACGGGCTCTTCGTTAACGGGTTCTTCGTTAACGGGCTGTTCGTTAACGGGTTCTTTGTTAACGGGCTGTTCGTTAACGGGCTCTTCGTTAACGGGCTCTTCGTTAATGGACTCTTTGTTAACGGGCTCTTCGTTAATGGGCTCTTCGTTAATGGGCTCTTCGTTAATGGGCTCTTCGTTAACGGGCTCTTCGTTAACGGGCTCTTCGTTAACGGGCTCTTTGTTAACGGGCTCTTCGTTAATGGACTCTTTGTTAACGGGCTGTTCATTAATGGTTCTGCTGACTCCTCTGGTGAGGAGCACCTGGCTGTAGCTGCTTCATGGTAATGTAAAGTTTGGAAGCGTAACGACCGCAGCGCTGGAACATTCTCAGGTTTAGAAGTTTGTCTTTAAACACGAGTGTGTTTGGAACAGTGAGGTTCTGAAGGTGTTGTCGGAACCCTTTGCTTTGGTCACATGGTTTTTGGTCATGCCATCACATGGTGTTCTCATGTGACATGTTTGTACCAAGAACCGTTTGAATTAGAAATTGATTTGGAATAAAGGTTCTTACGCTAAACTAAATGAATGGATTTTGTGTGTCTGTTGTTCTACAGTCATGGCCAAAACATTTGAGAATGATCCAAATATTAATTTTTACAACGTTTACTGCTTCAGTTTTTATAATGGCAATTTGCATGAACTCCAGAATGTTATAAAGAGTGATCAGCTTAACAGCAATTAATTGCAAAGTTAATATTTGCCTAGAAAATGAACTTTATCCCCCAAAACACATTTCAACTTCATTGCAGCTCTGCCTTAAAAGGAGCAGCTAACACGGTTTCAGTGATTGCTCCATTAACACAGGTGTGGGTGTTGATGAGGACAGGGCTGGACATCAATCTGTCATGATTAAGTAAGAATGACACCACTGGCACTTTAAAAGGAGGCTGGTGCTTGGCATTATTGTTTCTCTTCTGTTAACCATGGTTATCTCTAAAGAAACACATGCAGTCATCATTGCACTGCACAAAAATGGCCTAACAGGGAAGAGGATCGCAGCTAGAAAGATTGCACCTCAGTCAACAATCTATCGCATCATCAAGAAATTCAAGGAGAGAGGTTTCATTGTTGCCAAAAAGGTTCCAGGGCACCCAAGAAAGACCAGCAAACGCCAGCAAAGCGTGTTTCAGCTGCGGGATCGGGATACCAGCAGTGCAGAGCTTGCTCAGGAATGGCAGCAGGCAGGTGTGAGGGCATCTGCACGCACCGTGAGGCGGAGACTCTTGGAGCAAGGCCTGGTCTCAAGGAGGGCAGCAAAGAAGCCACTTCTCTCCAGAAATAACATCAGGGACAGACTGATGTTCTGCAAAAGGTACAGGGAGTGGACTGCTGAGGACTGGGGTAAAGTCATTTTCTCTGATGAATCCCCTTTCCGATTGTTTGGGACATCTGGAAAACAGCTTATTCGGAGAAGACGAGGTGAGCGCTACCACCAGTCTTGTCTCATGCCAACTGTAAAGCATCATGTGTGGGGTTGCTTCTCAGCCAAGGGAATCGGCTCTCTCACAGTCTTGCTTAAAAACACAGCCATGAATAAAGAATGGTACCAGAATGTCCTCCGAGAGCAACTTCACCCAACCATCCAAGAGCAGTTTGGTGAACAACAATGCCGTTTCCAGCATGATGGAGCTCCTTACCATAAAGCAAAGGTGATAACTACATGGCTCAGGGAACAAAACATAGAGATTTTGGGTCCATGGCCTGGTAACTCCCCAGATCTTAATCCCATTGAGAACTTGTGGTCAATCATTAAGAGACAAAAACCTACACATTCTGACAAAATGAAAGCATTGATTGTACAAGAATGGACTGCTATCAGTCAGCATTTGGTCCAGAAGTTGATTGAGAGCATGCCGGGGAGAACTGCAGAGGTCCTGAAGAAGAAGGGTCAACACTGCAAACATTGACTTGCTGCATTAACTCATTCTAACTGTCAATAAAAGCTTTTGTTACTCATAATATGATTGCAATTATATTTCTGTATGTGATAAAAACATCTGACAAAAACACCTAAAAACCAGAGGGCAGCAGATTTATGTGGAAATATAATATTTGTGTCATTCTCAAAACTTTTAGCCATGACTGTACTGGGCGTGGGTTCCTGGGTTCCGTCTGTCCACCGGCTGAGAAGTTCCTGTGAATCAAGACTTTTTCTTCTGTAAATATCTGTAATGATCCTTCTGCCTTTGATAGCCTTCATATAAACAGACATCAGAAGACGGATTATAGATCATTCCTTCACGTTATTTAGAGAAGCATCCTCCTCGCTCATGTCACTGATTTACAATCAATTCAAAAGAAGCTTACCCAGATTTTGGTTGAATATCCAGGAAATCTGTCTGATGAGTTCTTTCTACAAAGCGAACACACGTTCCTCTCTCAATCAGCTTCATCCCCTGCAGAACCCTCCTCTGATCTCCTTCAGCTGGTGCAGAGAACCACAAATCAGAACGTGTTTGAACGAAGGACGGAACCCGGAACTCTGCTTCTGCACCTTCAGAACACCTCAGAGCCCTCCATGATGCAGAGAGACTACGTCCTGCTTTTAGAACCTGGAGATCAGAACCCTCTAATGTTCTTCAGGATGTTCTAATGAATCATGACATGAATCACCATCGTTCAGATGAGCTACCAATGCTGCAGAACCAACTTGTACGTTTCTTATGGAACTGGAACTGACTCCTTCATTCATCTAATTAGATAATTACACATGTGGACAAAATTGTTGGTACCCCTTGGTTAATAACAGAAAAACCCACAATGGTAACAGAAATAACTTTAATCTGATAAAAGTAATAATAAATTAAAGTTCTATGAAAATGTACAAATGAAAGTCAGACATTGCTTTTCAACCATGCTTTAACAGAATTATTTAAAAAAATAAACTCATGAAACAGGCCTGGACAGAAATGATGGTACCCCTGAAAATAATGTGACCAAATGGACATGTTAAATCAAGGTGTGTTCACTAATTAGTATCACAGGTGTCTACAATATTGTAATCAGTCAGTGGGCCTACAGTATATATAGAGCTACAGGTCGTCACTGTGCTGTTTGGTGACCAGGTGTGTACCACACTCAACATGAACCAGAGGAAGCAAAGAAAAGAGTTGTCTCAGGACATTAGAAAGAAAATAATAGACGAGCATGTTAAAGGTGAAGGTTATAAGACCATCTCCAAGCAGCTTGATGTTCCTGTGACTACAGTTGCACATGTGATTCAGAAATTTAAGATCCATGGGACTGTAGCCAACCTCCCTAAACGTAGACGCAGGAGGAAAAGTGATGACAAATCAAAGAGATGGATAACACGAATGGTAACAAAAGAGTCAAGAAAAACATCTAAAGAGATTCAAGGTGAACTTCAAGCTCAAGGAACATCAGTCTCAGATCGAACTATCCATCGATGTTTGAGCCAAAGTGGACTTCATGGGAGACGACCAAGGAGGACACCATCGTTGAAAACAAAACATTTAAAAGCCAGACTGGAATTTGCCAAACTTCAAGCCACAAAGCTTCTGGGAGAATGTCCTATGGACAGATGAGACAAAAATTGAACTATTTGGCAAGGCACATCAGCTCTATGTTCACAGACGGAAAAATGAAGCATATCAAGAAAAGAACACTGTCCCTACTGTGAAACATGAGGGAGGCTCTGTTATGTTCTGGGGCTGCTTTGCTGCATCTGGCACAGGGTGTCTTGAATCTGTGCAGGGTATAATGAAATCTCAAGACTACCAAGGGATTCTAGAGAGAAAGGTACTGCCCAGTGTCATAAAGCTTGATCTCAGTCGTAGGTCGTGGGTCTTACAACAGGATAATGACCCAAAACACACATCTGAAAACACTCAAGAATGGCTAAGAGGAAAACACTGGACTATTCTGAAGTGGCCTTCTATGAGCCCTGACCGAAATCCTATTGAGCATCTTTGGAAGGAGCTGAAACATGCCATCTGGAAAAGGCAACCTTCAAACCTGAGACAACTGGAGCAATTTGCACATGAATAGTGGGTCAGAATCCCTGCTGAGAGGTGCAGAAGTCTCACTGACCGATACAGGAATCATTTGATTGCAGTGATTGCCTCAAAAGGTTGTGCAACAAAATATTAAGTTAAGGGTACCATCATTTCTGTCCAGGCCTGTTTCATGAGATTATTTTTTTTAAATAATTCTGTTAAAGCATGGTTGAAAAGCAATGTCTGACTTTCATTTGTACATTTTCATAGAATTTTTATTTATTATTAATTTTAATTTTTAAAGTTATTTCTGTTACCATTGTGGGTTTTTCTGTCATTAACCAAGGGGTACGAACAACTTTGTCCACGTGTGTACATAACAATGAATTAAAAATATAATCAATCTCACGAATAAACAGATGTTTTTACTAATTACTCTAAAGTAATCGCTTAAAAAAAAAAAAAAATGATCCTGCAGTTTAAACAAATAACGACATCTGTAATTATTCAGTTCTAAAGTCTAAAATATCAAACTGAGAAACAGCTCAAATACTCAGAGCAGCTAGAACATTAATAATAATAATAATAATAATAATAATAATAATAATGACATAAATACAGCTCTAAATCAGGGAGACCTTATTCCAGCTGACCCCCGGGGGTCCAATGCCTCCTGAGTGGACTATCTAAAGGAGATCTAAAGAAGATGAAGGCCAAGTCAACGCCTCAAACTAAACACAACACAAGAACCCCGCCATCTGTGAGACTATTTGTATCTGTCCACATTCAGTATCAGGACCTGACTCTGACCTACAGGACCATCAGTGGATCTGCTCTTACCCCCCCCCCACTTGTTCACTAAACTTCATCTCAACCACCTTCCAGTGATGGGGGGGGGGGGGGGTCTGATTGGACCATGATCAGTCTGATGAACATAAAGGTAAACAGTCATCTGTTCATAATCTTCTGCATCATCAGTGAGGTTTGTTGTGAAGTTACAGTTACACACTGAGGTTTTTAAATTTAATTGTGTATAAAACTAAAGCACTCTTAATGAAGTCCATATTAGAACATACAGTACTGCGGTGAGAGATCGTAGGGGACGTAGACATGTCCATCCACTGATTTAGACCATAAGCAGGTTTGAGCAAAGCAGCTCCTCTGGTTCCTCTTGGACACAGCGATGTCTCCATCTCTGAGCTTCACTCCATCCAAAACCTCGACCTCTAGAACACAGAGAACCCGCCCTCAGCCTCGCCCTCACCGACTCCGAAGAACAGTTAATAATAATAATAATAATAATAATAATAATACATTTTATTATAATGTTTGGTTATTATAATGTGTGGTTATTATAATATGTGGTTATTATAATGTGAGGTTATTATTATGTGAGGTTATTGTTATGTGAGGTTATTATAATGTGTGGTTATTATAATGTGAGGTTATTATAATGTTTTGTTATTATAATGTGTGTTTATTATAATGTGAGGTTATTATAATGTTTTGTTATTATAGTGTGTGGTTAATATAATGTGAAGTTATTATAATGTGTGTTTATTATAATGTGAGGTTATTATAATGTGCAGTTTTTATAATGTGAGGTTATTATAATGTTTGGTTATTATAATGTGAGGTTATTATTATGTGAGGTTATTGTTATGTGAGGTTATTATAATGTGTGTTTATTATAATGTGAGGTTATTATAATGTGAGGTTATTATAATGTTTGGTTATTATAATGTGAGGTTATTATTATGTGAGGTTATTGTTATGTGAGGTTATTGTTATGTGAGGTTATTATAATGTGTGTTTATTATAATGTGAGGTTATTATAATGTGCAGTTTTTATAATGTGAGGTTATTATAATGTTTGGTTATTATAATGTGTGGTCATTATAATGTGAGGTTATTATAATGTGCAGTTTTTATAATGTGTGGTTATTATAATGTGTGGTTATTATAATGTACGGTTAATATAATGTGCAGTTATTATAATGTTTGGTTAATATAATGTGCGGTTATTATAATGTTTGTTTATTATAATGTTTGGTTATTATTATGTGGTGACGCTAACTCCGTTCCCAGAGTCACGTGCCTCGGCCAATTTGTTTCCGGCATTTTTGAATCTGCGGCGTTCCAGTTCTTTGTTTTGTTTTCTGTTGATCGCCATCATTTTTTCCCGACGCAAGGGGTTCTACTATTAAACAGTAGCTGAACTTATCAGGATCTGTCTACTGTTTTGTCCTGCACAACTAAACAGAAATCCTTCGCCCCAAAAAAGAGAGGAGTTTCTACGCCGAAGCGCGCCGGGATGGATTCGCAGCGCGATAATGCCAGCGGTCCACATCGGACACCAGGAACGGATCTCTCTGCCCTTCAGAGCGAGTTGGGAGAGATTTCTTCCATACTGCGCAACCTGTTGCAACGGCAAGCGGACTTTGAACAGGGGCTGGTGTCGCGTCGATCGGCCGTCGCCCAAGCGGCGTCTCCGGCCGTGGTTCCAGCGTTCCCTCTCGCAGGTACTCCGACACCCGGTCTTCCAGGGTCGCCATCACTGAGCATCTCCCTGTCTGAGCCAGAGAGGTATGATGGTAATCCGACCACCTGCCCCTCCTTTCTCATGCAGTGCTCGCTGTTCCTCCACAGCTGCTCCATCTCCAGCGACCAAGATAAGATCGCGCTGGTGATCTCACGGCTCACCGGGAAGGCATGTGAGTGGGCCACGGCGATATGAGAGGCACAGGGTCCCGAAGTCCAGACCTTTACCGCGTTTATCGAGGCATTCAAGGCTATCTTTAGCCACCCAGTCGAGGGAAGACCCTGCGGAGAGGAGCTGATCCGGCTACGACGAGGGTCCCAGTCCATAGCCAGTTATGCGCTGTCGTTTCGCACTTTGGCTGCATGATCCGGTTGGAATGAGGCCGTCCTGATCGCCCATTACCGAGAGGGACTACGTCCAGAGGTCTGACGCGAGATTTCGGGACGTGACCTCGGCGCCTCCCTTACTGACCTCATCCGTCTCTCCATCCTGATGGACCAGCACCTGAACCCCTCATCCCGGGGACGTCAGCACGTCACAGAGAGGGGTAGAGCGGAACCATCACATGTACCATCGTCCCGTATGTCTGAAGCAGAGCCGATGCAGCTGGACATGACTCGCCTATCTCGCCAGGAGCATCAACGTCGTCTCAGGTCCCATCTCTGTCTGTACTGTGGTGAGGCCTCACACTTGGTACAGAACTGCCCTGCACGTCCCTCAGACAGGACCCGCTGTCCAGCACCGGAGTCTCCCAGAGCGGTGAGAGGTCACGACACTCCTCAATCCCACCAGCTCCACATCGACGTAGAACTCAGCATCACAGAGACCAAGATCAAAGCATGTGAAATGATTGACTCAAGAGCAGATGGGAGTTTTATTGATCAGGGGTTTTGCCAGCAAGGGAACATTCCTCTCCGTCCTCTTGACGCTCCTATGAGGGTCTGCGCCATGGACGGGAGGCCTTTGTCACCCACAAGACTGTCCCTTTGGTCATGTACACCAGCACTGGTCACTCCGAGTTAATTTTGTTCTTGGTAACCGCCTCTCCTTTTCTGCCCATCATTCATGATCCTGTCATATCCTGGGCTACTTCCCGTATCCTGGCTTGGTCACCCCGCTGTCAACAGGAATGCCTGCCTCCCCCTAGTACTCCTCGACTGCTTCAGTCAGGTGCCTCCTATATACGCGGATTTGGCCGAGGTCTTTAGTAGGGAGCATGCTAACACCTTACCCCCTTACCGCCCATATGACTGCGCCATGGATTTGGTAGAAGGGGCTAAGTTACCGCACTCATGGCCGTATCTGCTCTTCGCTAATGAGACGCGCACTATGAGGGAGTATATCGCCGAGGCTCTCAGAAACGGGTTTATTCGGCCTTCCAAATCTCCAGCAGCATCGTCCCCAAGGCAGGAGGAGAGCTTCGTTCATGTATAGAAACGGGTTTATTCGTCCTTCCAAATCTCCAGCAGCATCGTCCCCAAGGCAGGAGGAGAGCTTCGTTCATGTATAGACTATCGTGAGCTTAATAAGGTAACTAAGCGCTACCCGTACCCATTCCTGCTCATTCCGTCCAACCTTGAACGTTTCCATGGGGCCTGTGTCTTTACTAAATTGAATCTTCAGAATGCGTATAACCTCGTTCGCATACGGCCGGGGGATGAGTGGAAGACCGCTTTCATTACTACCACAGGGCATTATGAATACCTCGTCATGCCCTTCGGGTTATCCAACGCACCCTCGGTGTTCCAAGCCTTTATTAATGATGTCCTGCGCGAGTTCCTGGATGAGGGGATCATAGTTTATTTGGATGACATTTTCGTTTTCTCCCAAGACCTAGAAAGTCACGTTAAGCTGGTACGGCAGGTGTTGTCTCGTCTCCTTCAGCACCGGTTATTCGTTAAAGGGGAGAAATGTGTCTTCCACCCGACCAGGGTATCTTTTCTGGGTTTTGTGCTCTCCAAGGACGGGTTGGAGATGGACCCACGTAAAGTTCAGGCAGTTCTGGACTGGCCCACACCTTCTTCTGTAAAGGAGCTTCAGAGGTTTTTGGGATTTGCTAATTTTTATCCCCGTTTTATCCGGGGCTTTAGTCGTCGCATGTTACCTCTTACATCACTGCTTAAGGGAAAACCCAAGGATTTACAGTGGAACTCTGAGGCTGATAGAGCGTTCCAGCAACTTAAAAGGTGTTTTACCTCAGCTCCAGTCCTTATACACCCAGACTGTAGCAAACAGTTTGTGGTAGAGGTGGACGCATCGTGTACTGGGGTAGGAGCCATTCTGTCCCAAAAGGGGGCAAACAGTCCAGGACTTCGTCCTATAGCCTATTTCTCCCGTAAGTTTAGTGGTTATTATTATGTGAGGTTAATATAATGTGTGGTTATTGTAATGTGCGGTTAATATAATGTGTGGTTAATATAATGTGAGGTTATTATAATGTGTGGTTATGTCACACCCCCTACCGCGGACGTCCCACGGGCAGAAGCCGCGGTGCGTGGGGCGTCACCGGAGTATTGAAGGGGCACGCTCATTGCCCCGTCCCGGGACTCCACCTCCCTTGGGGATTATTTAAGACGCAGGATGCTGCGGGATGGGTGTGTCGGATCGTCGTTGGTCGAGATTGAGACCAGATCGTTGTTCGGAGCTAATTGCCCCCCTCGTTAACGATCCTCTGTGTTCTTCATCCCAGTGACCGGACTCTCGTACCTCAGCACCCGGAGTCTTAGGTACACCTGGGCACCTGCACCGGAGCTGATGGGTCCCGGACACGCGGACTCCGCCCCGTCCCTTTGTTTGAGTCGCTGCCGCGCTTTATGTTCTGGCGGGAGCGCTGCACGCCGGATCGGGACTGCTGCACGCGCTCCGCAACTTCGTCTAAGTTTTTTGTGTTGTTTTTTTCTGAAAGCTCCTGTGGTGCAGAGGAGGCTTGTCCTGGACTCAAATAAAGTGTACCTACCCGGAACTCGACCCGCCTCGCCTCCATCCTTCGCAAACCATGACAGAATCCGACACCCATACTGCAGGGGCCAGTTATCCAGAGGATCCGCGACTGGCCCTTCGGGAGCAGGGCAGGTTCTTGGGGGAACTACGTCACAATCTCGGTGAGATCACCACGGCGCTGAGGAACCTGGCAGAGCGCCAAGGGAATCTGGAGGGGGAGTTCACACATCTGCGGGCTGCGACGCTCAGCGTGCCCTCCCCGGAGGTGGTTAACCCGGCTCCCGACTCCTCCCCTGTCCCGCGGTCATCCTGGCCCATGTCACCACCGGAGCGGTATGATGGGCATCCCGATTCCTGCGGGACCTTCCTGCTCCAGTGCGATCTGTTCTTCGCGAGTCAGCGGAACTTCACGGATCAACAACGGATCGCCTTCGTTCTCGCACATCTACGAGGAAAGGCGGGAGTGTGGGGGAGTCGCTGTGGAATGCAGGCTCCCGTGAGACGACGGACTACCACGCGTTCCGGGAGATCTTCCGCTCCACGTTTCACCACCCAAACCAGGGACGCTCCGTGGGGTCACTCTTGATGAGGCTGCGCAAGGGCTCACGCTCCACAGCGGAGTACGCGCTGGAATTCCGCACGCTCACTGCGCGCAGCGGATGGAATGATGCCGCCCTGATCTCGCACTTCTGGGAGGGACTCCGACCCGAGGTACAGATTCTGCTCACCGGACGCGACCGCGACTGCACACTGAACGCCTTAATTGAGCTGGCAATCCAGCTCGACCAGCTCGTCGCGTGTCGCCTGCCCTCTGCTTCCGCAGCTCGTCTCGGGATCAGGTCCGGAGCACGCGCGGAGCCGCCGACGGAGATCCCCATGCAGGTGGACGCTACGCGGCTGTCTTCCGCTGAGAAGCGTCGTCGCCAGCGCGAGGGCTTGTGAGGGTACTGCGGGGAGCCGAATTACCAACTCTCCGCCTGTCCGGTGCGTCCCGCCCCGGGTCCCGCAATGTCCAGAGCCCGTAAGGACGCGGTAAGCCCTCGATCGTCCGCGGGAGGTTTATTTGCGCTGCCGGTTACGCTCGTGGTTCGGGGCAGGCGGTTTCGGGCGTGAGCACTCGTGGACTCAGGCGCGGAGGGGAACTTTATGGACCTCGGCACTGCGCGCCGATGGGGGGTTCGTTTGTCACCGTTTTCGGCGCCGCAACGCGTCTGTGGGGTGGACGGGTCTCCGGCTCATCCCGGAAACGTTACGGGGAGTACTGAAACGGTCACTCTGAGGATGAATGAGGCGCACTCGGAGGAACTGTCATTTTTTTTAATTACGTCTCCCACGGCGGTGATTATTTTAGGGTTACCCTGGCTGCAGAGGCACGACCCCGTAATCTCTTGGTCCGGCAAACAGATTCTGCAGTGGTCCTCGTCGTGTTACGCTAGGTGAATAAGTCCCTCGGGAGTCAGGATTCGCGCGGTGTCCACCGCGGTGGCACGGGAGGCTCTTCCAACGGGGGTTCCTGCGTGTTATGCCGATCTGGGGGAGGTGTTCAGCATTGGGCAGGCCTCACTGTTACCCCGGCATCGCGATTATGACTGCGTCATTGAGTTGGTTGAGGATGCCAAATTACCTCGGGTCAGCCCGTATCCGCTCACCGCAGCGGAGACCAGGGCCATGCGGGATTATATCGCTGACTCCCTCGCACGAGGCATCATTCGGCCCTCTACCTCGCCCGCTGCCTCGGGATTCTTCTTTGTTCCTAAGAAGAATTCCGAGCTCCGACCGTGCATTGATTATCGGGGCCTAAACCAGGTGACACGGAAATATGCATACCCCATCCCGCTCATCCCGTCCGCGCTGGAATGTTTGGGTCGGGCCGCCGTCTTTTCTAAATTAGAACTCCGCAACGCCTACAACTTGGTTCGCATCAAGGAGGGGGACGAGTGGAAAACAGCGTTCGTCACTACCACGGGGCACTATGAATACTTGGTTATGCCCTTTGGGCTTTCTAATGCACCTGCTGTGTTCCAGGCATTCGTTAACGACGTCCTGCGTGAGTTTCTGGACCAGTGCGTGATTGTCTACTTAGATGACATCCTGGTGTACTCCACTAACATACATGAACACCATACCCAGGTACGCGCCGTTTTACGCCGCCTGCTCCAGCACCAACTATATGTGAGGGCGGAGAAGTGCAAATTCGACCGCACGTGGCTGGAGTTCCTGGGGTACATCATCTCGTGCACAGGGTTGCAGATGGAGGGTAGTAAGGTGCGTGCCATCCAGGAATGGCCCGTGCCATCCACCATCCGCTAGGTACAACGATTTCTGGGCTTCGCCAATTTTTATAGAAAATTCATTCGTGCTTTCAGCTCCGTGGTCGCGCCCATCGCGGCGCTGTTAAAGGGCAAACCTATACGGTTGGTCTGGACCGAGGAGGCAAAGAGGGCTTTCAAGGAAGTGAAGCAGTTTTTTTCCTCTGCTCCCCTGTTGGCACTCCCCGACCCAGACAAGCAGTTCATGGTGGAGGTGGACGCTTCATCAGTCGGGGCAGAGGCCGTCCTGTCTCAGCGGTCCGGGAGCCCGGCCAAAGTCCGCCCCATAGCATTTTTTTCCCGAAAGTTCTCCCCGGCTGAACGCAATTACTCCATTGGAGACCGCGAACTCCTGGCGGTCAAGCTCGCGTTTGAGGAGTGGCGCCACTGGCTGATGGGTGCCAATGTGCCATTCGTGGTAATCACGGACCACAAGAACCTCCAGTACCTGAAAAATGCACGGAGGCTCAATGCACGTCAGGCGCGCTGGTCACTGTTTTTTAATAGTTTCGAGTTCACCTTCTCGTATCGTCCAGGTAAGGCGAATGGCGTAGCTGATGCGCTGTCCCGCATCCACGACCCACGAGACCGGGATCCGGGACGTAACACACCCATCCTGCCCACACGCTGCTTCATGCGGGCCCTTCGTTGGGACTTCGATGACGAGTTGCATCGGAGCCTGGGGAACTCGCCGTCGCCGCCCCAATGTCCGAACGATCGCCTGTACGTCCCAGGTCAGTTTCGTAGCCGGCTCATTACGTGGGCCCACACATCTCCTTGTAGTGGTCATCCGGGTGAGACACGCACAGCGGATATCATCCGTAGGAAGTACTGGTGGGAATCCCTGGCTAAGGACGTGTACGAATTTGTGAGCTCCTGTTCGTTGTGCACCGTGTGTAAAACCGTGTGATCGGTTCTCGCGTGCGCTAAAGTTCCTCCCCCTGAAGGGTCTTCCTTCCGCCTTCCAAACCGCCGAACTCCTCTTTCAGCATGTGTTCGCGCAGTTCGGAATCCCGGAGGACATCCTGTCGGATCGCGGTTCTCAGTTCACCTCGGCCGTATGGCGGGCATTTTGTGAAAAGTTGGGAACCTCGGCCAGCCTGTCCTATGGGTATCACCCGGAGACCAACGGGTTATGCGAACGATCGCATCAGGAACTTACGTTCCTGCATTAAGTTCTTACGTCTGTTCGCGTGTCAGAACCCGAGCGATTGGCCTCGGTTCCTGCCCTGGGCGAGCATCGCCCAGAATTCGCTGCGTCACTCAGCGACGGGGCTTACGCCCTTTCAGTGCATGCTGGGCTACCAGCCTCCGTTCGCGTTGAGGGACCCGGAACCCTCTGAGGCACCCGCGGTGGATGACTGGTTTCGCAGAAGCGAGACGGTCTGGGAGCAGGTGCATCAGAGGATCCAGCAGGCCATGTGCCGAGACAAGAAGTGGGCCGACCGCCGTCACGCACACGCGCCCGAGCATCGGGTAGGCGATCGTGTATGGCTCAGCACCCGCAATTTGTGCTGCGCAGGTTCACGTAAACTTCTCCCTCGGTACAGCGGTCCGTACCGCATAGTGAGGTGCATTAACGAGGTAACATTTAAATTAGCACTGCCTCGCGGATGGAGGATTCACCCCGTTTTCCACTCGTCCCTACTTAAACCGTACGTGGCAGGGCCGTTGGAGTCGGGGTGGGCGGAGGTTAGCAACTCGGCGCCTGGGTGCAAGGATCTGCCTCCGATTTATAGGGTCGCCTCGCTGTTGGACTCTCGTAGACGGGGGTCACAACTGCAGTATCTGGTGGACTGGGAGGGGTTTGGTCCTGAGGAGCAAAGTTGGGTGGCCGCTAAGGACATTTTGGACCCCTCGCTCATCACAGAATTCCATGCGCGCTTCCCGGACCGTCCGGCTCACAGACCCAGGGGTCGCCCTCGCCGCCGGGGTAGGGTGAGTTCCACCACATCTGCCGTCTCTGGGAGGGCCCGTAAGGGGGAGGGTAGTGTCACACCCCCTACCGCGGACGTCCCACGGGCAGAAGCTGCGGTGCGTGGGGCGTCACCGGAGTATTGAAGGGGCACGCTCATTGCCCCGTCCCGGGACTCCACCTCCCTTGGGGATTATTTAAGACGCAGGATGGGCGTGTCGGATCGTCGTTGGTCGAGGTTGAGACCAGATCGTTGTTCGGAGCTAATTGCCCCCCTTGTTAACGATCCTCTGTGTTCTTCATCCCAGTGACCGGACTCTCGTACCTCAGCACCCGGAGTCTTAGGTACACCTGGGCACCTGCACCGGAGCTGACGGGTCCCGGACACGCGGTTATTATTATGTTTGGTTATTATAATGTTTGGTTATTATAATGTGAGGTTAATATAATGTGCGATTATTATAATGTTTGGTTATTATTATGTTTGGTTATTATAATGTTTGGTTATTATAATGTGAGGTTAATATAATGTGTGATTATTATAGTGTTTGGTTATTATTATGTTTGGTTATTATAATGTTTGGTTATTATTATGTGGGGTTATTGTAATGCAGTTATTACATCTCGTTACCTTTATTGTCGTTAATCTCAGTAATTAGATCCATCACACTTCTTTCTTCATCTTCTAAATGACCTGTGGAATAATAATCTGTTATTAATCTGGACTCATTGATTAGAATCTGATTCAGATTAATCTGGATTCTGCTTTTATTTTAATTCTAAATTAAATCAGATTGACCTGAAGAACGTCTCACTCCATCAGATCCAGAGTTCTGTAAATCAGAGGGAGGTAAAAATCTCTGCATGAGTTTGAATAATTAAGAACTCGTTAATTCAGGATCCTGACGAGTGCTGCGCTGATGTTCTGTGGGTTTACCTGAATCAGTACCGTCACACAGAGCAGGAGGAGCGAGCTGGTCATGATGAGGACCTCTGATCATCTGCTGTCCTCACTCACCCCCTGCTTTTATTAGCAACAACCGCTTATTAACTCTGACATCACTGAGAACCTCCCCCCCGTTCTAATACCACAGCATTACCACAAACACGGGTTCTACAGCTTCACCTCTGAGTTCCTTCTGTAAAGCAACCACACCCTGTAATGACTGTTTATCATTAGAGAGGTGATGAGCACAGCTGATCTGAAATCCTCACCTTATTAAATATTATGTCTTTTATGACATCACCATCTCTGACATTAACATCTTATTGAATTTATTTAAATGATCAGACTCAGATTATCCGATTATTCTGCTTTAAAGTCTAAATGGTTAGATTTATTCATTATTCATTATTATTTATGATTATTATTATTAATTTATTATCTTGGTGATAAACGATGTAGGGAATGAATTGGTACCTCAATGAGTCATTCATTCTGTCCCTCAAAATTCTAACACGTTCTTCTTCTCAGAGTTGTTGATCTTGAATGTTCTTGTCTTTGTTAAGCTCTGAGCCCTGAAGGCTGTTCTCATGCTGTTCATGGTTAATGTTCTCGGCTTTTTCAGAACGCAGGACAGCGGTGTGTATGCAGAACTGTAGAGGAACACACTGAAGGACATTTGGTTCCAAACCTCAGGAACGATGAAGACGCCTGCGGGGTTCGTGGGGATGTTATCCAGTGGGGATGTAGAGTGGGCAGGGCAAGTACAGGTTCTAGTGTTACCCCAGTCGCCCTCTTCCTCCTCGTGAGTGAGTTTGGTTCTTCTTTATTTCTGCTCTGAACTTTGGTTTTTATTGTGTTTTTTTTTTATTATTTGAATGATTTTTGTTAATAAACGCCGTTGTTTTTTGCAGGCGCATGTACGGCAGCATCTTTTAAAAATCATTACTGCCATCTAGAGGCACCATGACAGTAATACAAGTATCACATTTTAAACATTTTTAATTGAAGTTATAACTGAGCGTCATTAATGTTGAACTGAGATGAGATTCTGCTTCAGTGACGTTTTAAAGACCGACATCCAACAACGAACAGTTCCTCTCACACTTTAATCATCTAATGATCTAATGAATTGTTTAATTTCTTCTCTTTTTAAACTCTTAAATTAAAATCTTCTTTTATTTAAAATGAATCTCTCAGGATTTCTTTATTTTCTGTTTAATATTCATAGAGAGTCTGTCATAACTTTTATAAACACTGATTAAAATAAAACACGAGACAAATGAGACAAATATACAGACCGACATCATTTATTTACATCTGACCTCAAATTTACATTTAAAGATCAAAAGAAAGCTCAATAAAAGAAAGAGGGATGTAAATGCAGAGCTGGTTACTTGCTCTATCCAACTGTGGGGCATTCTGGGTAATTAACTGAACAGTTGCCCGTTATGCCGTAGAGATGAAAAGTTTAAAAGGTTCATCTAAAGTTTATCTTTAATTAAAGTGTTACATTTATATTTAATATTTACGTTTTATATTAACTTACATTAAGACTTTAATCTTCTGTCTCAGTAAATGAACTCTAAGTTCTTCAGGAAAAACAGACAGCATGTAATGTAATTGATTGTAATTGATTGAAATTGATTGTAATTCAGTGAAATTGATTGTAATTGAGTGTAATTGATTGTAATTCAGTGTAATTGAGTGTAGTTGATTGTAATTGATTGAAATTGATTGTAATTCAGTGTAATTGATTGTAATTGTAATTGATTGTAATTGTAATTGATTGTAATTCAGTGTAATTGATTGTAATTCAGTGTAATTGATTGTAATTCAGTGTAATTGATTGTAATTGTAATTGAGTGTAATTGATTGTAATTGATTGTAATTCAGTGTAATTGATTGTAATTGATTGTAATTGAGTGTTATTTGAATTCCTTATAGTTTATGAAGGACTTGTCCATCCGGCTGCTCTCTGAACCTCACAGTCATGTTCTGCAGACCCTGCGCCTCCAGTTTTTGATAAATCTGAAAAGCAGGAGATTGAATGAATAATTAAAGCAGCAGAATCAAACTGAGAGAACAAGAACCCAAAGAGGGGACACCAAGTTTACTCAGTTTAGGGATCAGACATGTGGAGGCTCACCATCTTCAGCATGTCCACCCTCACTGCGGGGTCGTTCACGTCCTGATTGGTCTGAAACGTCATCTTGATGATCTTCTGCTCCATGATCACTGCAGACACAGGTTTATAACATTTGATTTAGATCACAGTCAATGTGATGAACGTGTTAATGGTGTTAGTGAGTGGTGTTTCATCACCATGGTGACAGAAGAACGGATTCAGGTTTGCACACTGAGAGTCCGTCACCAAACCGTTGGATATGAAGCCACAGTTACAGCCTCCTGCTGCGTTGTCGGGTTTCCCTGCTGCCCATGTGATGTTCACAGCCTTGCTTTGGTCCGACCACTTCCAGGCGTCTCTGTACAGACCGTACCACGCCCACCCCATCGTTAAGGACTTTATCTGCCCGTCTTCTGTACTGTTTACTGCGCTCGGGAAGTCTGTGTGGTGCAGCCTGCAGTAGTTCTGAGCGTTAGGCCAGGTCTTCACCGCGCTGTAGTAAATGAACCTGCCACTGCCAGAAACCTTACCTGCAGATAGAACATCCCATCGTTTACGTTCAGACATGCCACTTTAAAAGATGAAGTTTCAGTTCCTGACAGAACACCATCCAGTTATAAAGCTGAATAAACATTACTTACTGTCGTAGCACAGAAATGGCAATGTTCTGTCACACGGAGCATCAATCCAGCTCCACCACGATGACACAGCCCCGCACTCCGCGTGACCCCCAGAATTCCGAGCATACCCATTAAGCCATGGCTGATAGGTTCCTAGTGGTTGGTCCTGATAGGACCAGCGCCAGCTGTTGACGTCATTGTACAATCCGATCCAAGCGCTGGACGTGAATGAGTGCGCTTGAGCTTCAGCCTGGAGTCGGATCAGATCTTCATAACTGTCGATCTTTGCCAGGTCAGTATAGTTGGTTCTGCAGAGGGTCTGAGCATTCGTCCAGGTCATCGCCTTGGTGATCAGGTAGTACTTATGAGGAAGAGCCTGAACGAGGGACATGATTCCTGTGGAACAGACATGAAAGGGTTTAATGGGGCATGTCGTTTGAACTCTGACCTTTATGTAAAAACATGTTCTGGACCCAGAGTCCGCTGAAGACACTCGTCCTGCTCGTCCCAAACACTTGTCCAGCTGCGAACGATATCTGAAGTGCTGAGTTGTTGGAGGTGGGTTCTGAATGCCGACGGTCCAAACCTCAAAAAGACTCTCCACAGGTGAGTTAACTCTTTGCTCTGATTATTAAACCATCATGGTGGAATGAAAACATCTGTAAATTTACCCTACTGTTAATACCCCCCCCCCCCCTCCCACAGACAATTTGGTCCTGCGGGGGGGTTCATATGATACCCTCACGGTCTGCAACTGAATGCTCACTGAGCGCCTCCTTCACAGTGATCACCTGAATGTAAAGATGTTCCAGCAGTCCGACACCACTGAACATCTCTGGAGCTTTGCATTCATTAGCACCGACGTTCAGAGTTCCATTTACATACAAATACGTTCTGCAGGTCCTCATGAACCTCCCAAAACTCTGAGACCTGCTCATTCAGGAACACCTGATGTCTGAGGGACAGCTGGACTACAGAACGGAACTGTAGAACTACAAACCCCATCAGTCTGATCAGAGGAACTGAGAAGAATTAAGAATGATCAGAGAAACATTGGATCAATCAAATAAAGACGAGTGTGTTATTAATGTATATATTGTATAAAGACACTCATTATATTTGTATTCTGATTGATTTGTAGATCTCACATTTAAAGTTTTTTTTCTGTAGAAATCCAGATAATCAGTCATCTTATACATGAGATATAATATCAGATTACAGCTGTCAATCAATCAATCAATCAATCAAACAATCAAACTAAAGGCAAACTAAAAGTAGTGAAATCTGATTTCATTCCTGCTTTTGCAGCTCATGCTGGTCTTCGCACTGAAACGTGGATTCGTCCCGAGAATTCCGCGACACCAGCTGCCCTTTCAACTAATTTCCACTTCTCTCACTCTCCTCGTATCGGCAAAAGAGGAGGTGGCACAGGTTTGCTTATTACCCACAAATGGAAATTCTCTCCTCTTACACTTTTATCAAACACTGTCTCATTCGAATTCCATGCACTGACAATCACTGAACCGGTTAAATGTAATTTTCTTGTCATCTATCGTCCCCCAGGTCAACTAGATAACTTCGTCGAGGAATTCGATATGTTATTATCATCTCTCCCAGATGATGGTTGTCCTCTTGTTGTCCTCGGCGATTTCAACATTCACTTAGACCGACCGTACGCCGCTGAGTTCCTCGATCTCATCTCCAGCCTGGACCTCCATCTACCCCGCACCTCAGCTACCCACCGAGCTGGCAACCAGCTCGACCTCATCATGACGCGCTCATGTCTCTCTTCTGACATACACATCACTCCACTTCATGAATCAGACCACTTCTTCATACAGTTCTCTGTCTCTCTTCCACCTTCTCCCGTGATCATCAGTAAAACATTTCAGGTACGTCACAATCTTAGTGCCCTCTCTAACACACTCTTTGCCGACTTGGTTACAGATGCCCTTCCTAGCATCAGTAACTTCTTAACCCTTGACACCAACACTGCATCAAGCACATTCTGCTCCACCTTGGCTTCATGTCTTGATCAGGTCTGTCCAAAATCCACCAGGAAAACACACAGTTCTCCGTCCAGTCCCTGGCTCACGGAGACGCTTCGGAAACAACGTACTTCTCTTCGTTCTGCCGGAAAAAAATGGCGTAAGTCTGGTCTGTCTTCAGACTTAGAAACTTACCAGTCCTCACTTGCCACTTTCTCCAAGGCTGTAACTGCTGCTAAATCCTTGTTCTTCCAGTCCAAGGTAACATGCATCTCAGATGCCCGCACCTTATTCAGTACTTTCAACTCCCTACTGACTCCTCCCTCTAACACTTCTCTGTCAGCTGATGTCTTTGCTACTTTTTTCACAGAAAAGATTGAGGGCATCAGCAAACTCTTTCATACTCACCATTTCCACAACACTACATCTCACACATCCAGCCATCCAACCCTCTCCTCCTTCTCCCCTGTCACAGAATCTGACATCTGCAAAATTCTTCTTGCCAGTAACCCAACTGTCAGGTTGGGAGGGTTGGGCCCCTCCTACCTGCCTCCCGTGTTTCGGGTTTGGACCGTTTGGGGCTTCCGATCACGTGCGACCTACTGACGGCATTTATGGCATCTCTGCTGAGCCGCCAGTAGGTCAGCATTGAGTTTGTTTGAGCTCTCGCTCAATCGTCACGTCGGGTGTTTTCATGTGGGTATTTATATCTGTGTTGTTCGGTGCGTGTCACGTGCTCGCGTGTCCTCAGCGGCGTTCCCGCTGCACCAGTTATTTTTGTTATTTGCTTCCGGCTACTTCAAGCTGCGTTCCCGCTGTTCAGCCATTAAAGCTTGGAGTGTTTTGCTTACCTGGTCCTCGGCTCTGTGATTCTCGCCCACGCCGCGCTGCACCGCCATTTTCCGGGCAGCGCGCCCCGATTCGTAACACCAACTACTTGCCCCCTTGATTCCATCCCATCCCACCTTCTTCAATCCATCGCCTCCTCCATCACACCAGCTCTCACTCACATCATTAACTCCTCTCTCACGTCAGGGACTTTTCCAAATTGTTTCAAACAGGCCATAGTCAAACCTCTACTCAAAAAACCTACGCTCAACCCAAATTTGGTCGAGAGCTACAGACCTGTTTCTCTTTTATGTTTCCTGTCTAAAACACTTGAATGGGTGGTATCCACACAGGTCTCCAAATTTCTTAATCAGAATAATCTCCTTGATCCCAATCAATCTGGTTTTAGATGTGGTCACTCCACGGAGACAACATTGCTCTCTGTAATTGACTCACTTAAATCTGCCAAAGCCAAATCTCAATCCTCGGTCCTCATTTTGTTAGACCTTTCTGCAGCTTTTGATTCAGTAAATCATCAGATTCTACTGTCCACTCTAGCTGAATTAGGCTTTTCTTGCACGACCCTTGAATGGTTTCGATCCTATCTCACAGGAAGGACCTTCAAAGTGTCATGGAATGGGGAGATCTCTAACTCTCACCAAGTACGCACTGGTGTGCCTCAGGGCTCTGTACTTGGTCCTCTCCTCTTCTCTCTTTACATGACATCACTGAGCACAGTCATCCAGGCGCATGGTTTCTCTTACCACTGCTATGCTGATGACACTCAACTTCATCTGTCTTTTGCCCCTGATGACACCACCATCTCAAATCGGGTATCTGCGTGCCTCTCCGACATATCTGTCTGGATGAAGGCCCGTCATCTCAAATTAAACTTAGAAAAAACAGAGCTTCTCATTATCCCAGCTAAACCCTCAATCCATCACGACCTGACCTTCCAAATTGATGGCTCCACAATCTCCCCAACCGATTCGGTCCGGAACCTTGGGTTCACAATAGACTCCCACCTTAAACTCTCTGATCATGTGATCAAAACCGCCCGTTCTTGTAGATTCCTTCTTTATAACATAAGGAAGATCAGACCCTTTTTGACTGAACATGCTACCCAACTGCTTGTTCAAGCCCTAGTCTTATCCCGGCTTGATTATTGTAATGCACTACTTGCCGGTATCCCAACTTCCACCATCAGACCTCTTCAACTAATTCAAAATTCTGCAGCCCGACTCGTGTTTAACCAGCCCAAGAACTCATGTCACTCCATTATTCACTTCCCTCCATTGGTTCCCTGTAGCTGCTTGCATTCAGTACAAGTCACTGACTCTGGCATACAGAACCATTTCTGGATCTTCCCCCTCCTACCTTCACTCTATCTTTTCAAAATACACTCCGACTCGTTCACTTCGCTCCGGTGATGATCGCCCCCTGGTGGTTCCTCCTCACCGAGGAGCTGATTCTAACTCCGTGGCGTTCACCACTGCAAAATGGTGGAACGATCTTCCCAACTCTGTCCGTAAGCTAGAATCACTAAAAAGTTTTAAGAAACTACTTAAGACGCATCTCTTTAACAAATTGTTGTAGAAAAAAAAAAGGGGGGGGGGGCAGCATCAAATAACAATCAGGTTTGATGAATTTACAGTATAGTTGGTTTTCTCCATGGCTTCTGACTGTAATGTTCTCATTTGTAAGTCGCTTTGGATAAAAGCGTCTGCTGAATGACTAAATGTAAATGTAAATGTAAATGAATGTAACGAGAACGTTCTTTAATGAACGACTTCTGAAGATCTGTGTGATTGACCAACCTGTGAGAATCAGAGGAGTCAACAGATTCTGATTCATCTCTGAGCTTCTGCTGACTCACTTCCTACAACATTCACAACAAATCACTTTACTGATCAATAAAAATAATGAAATATCAAAAACGAAAGATTTCAAAATCTGGAAATTCGGATTTCTTAATCCGTTATAAAGAACATAAACCTACCTGAAGGTTGGAGAAGAAAATGGTGATGCTCCTCTAACGCTCCTCTGATTCTCCTCTAATGCTCCTCTAACGCTCCTCTGATTCTCCTCTGATGCTCCTCTAACGCTCCTCCTGCTGTAGCTTCCTGGTTCAAACTGAATATCTTGGTAAAACCCTAAGAGTTGATCACTTTTGTAGAAGGTGTGCATCATCAGTGTTCCTCCTCCTGCTCCGTCACTCCTCATCTTCATCTTCACTCCTTCAGGTGAGTGTTCTATCTCTCTGAAGGTGTTTTGTTGGAACATGAGGGAGATGCAAAGGAAGTCTCCCTCATTTCACTCTCATTTTCCTGATGAAGGTTTAAAACACAGCGACTGATCCTCAGATGTTTGATTGACAGCTGTTGATTTACATATGTGGACTGTAGTGTAGGGTCAGTGTGACATCTGTAACTGCCACCCCCCCCCCCCCACCGGGCAGGTTCTGTCGGTTGGTTTTTGTTCAGTTCTTTTATTTAATTATTTTAATTCAATATTTTAAACCTGAAGTGACAGCAGAAAGAAAAACTCCCTCCTACTTGTTTTTTTTTTTTTTTTTTTTTTTTTTAAACCTTGTGAGGACCGAGACTCAATGAGGACTCCTCCTCCTCCTCCTCCTCCTCCTGATTTCTGTTTCTTTTGAATAATTTTGTATTATTCAGCTCAGTGGTGGAGCATTGGGTTATCAATCTGAAAGTTGAGGGTTCAAATCCCAGGTCCACTTAAGTTACCAGTGTGGTTCCTTGAGCGAGACCCTTAACCCTCATTGCTGCAGGGGGCGCTGTGATGAACCCTGTGCTCACCTTGTAAGTCTCTTCGGACAAAAGTGTCTGATAAATGACCAAATGTAAATGCAAATATGTTTATTTTTGTTTCTTAAAGAAATCCACGTCACATACACCAACATCACATACACCAACATCACATACACCAACATCACATACACCAACATCACACACACCAACATCACACACACCAACATCACACACACCATCATCACACACACCAACATCACACACACCAACATCACACACACCATCATCACACACCACACATACACACACACATCACACACACACACATCATCACACACACCATCACACACACACCAACATCACACACACAACATCACACACACCATCATCACACACCACATCACACACACAACATCACACACACCAACATCACACACACCAACATCACACACACACCATCATCACACACACACATCATCACACACACCAACATCACACACACCATCACACACACACACAACACACACACACACACACACACCACATCACACACACCATCATCACACACATCACACACATCACACACACACACACACACCAATCACACACACCACACACACACACATCACACACACCATCATCACACACACCATCATCACACACACCATCATCACACACACCAACATCACACACACCAACATCACACACACAACATCACACACACCAACATCACACACACCAACATCACACACACCACACACACACATCACACACACCATCATCACATACACACCATCATCACACACACCATCATCACACACACCAACATCACACACACCAACATCACACACACCAACATCACATCACACACACACACACACACACACACACACATCACACACACCATCATCACACACACCAACATCACACACACCATCATCACACACACCATCATCACACACACCATCATCACACACACCATCATCACACACACCATCATCACACACACCATCATCACACACACCATCATCACACACACCATCATCACACACACCAACATCACACACACCATCATCACACACACCACATCACACACCATCATCACACACACCAACATCACACACACCATCACACACACACAACATCATCACACACACCACCATCATCACACACACCATCATCACACACACCATCATCACATACACCAACATCACACATACACCATCATCACACACACCAACATCACATACACCATCACATCACACACACACACACAACATCACACACACCAACAACATCACACACACCATCATCACACACACCAACATCACACACACATCACATCACACACCATCATCACACACACCATCATCACACACACAACATCACACACACACAACATCACACACACCAACATCACACACACCAACATCACACACACCAACATCACACACACCAACATCACACACACCATCATCACACACACCAACATCACACACACCAACATCACACACACACCAACATCACACACACCATCATCACACACACCATCATCACACACACCAACACACACACACACACACAAACATCACACACACCAACATCACACACACCATCATCACACACACCATCATCACATACACCACACATCACAACACACACATACATCACATCACATACACCATCATCACACACACCAACATCACACACACCAACATCACACACACCAACATCACATACACCAACATCACATACACCATCATCACACACACCAACATCACACACACCAACATCACACACACCAACATCACATACACCATCATCACACACACCAACATCACACACACCATCATCACACACACCATCATCACACACACCATCATCACACACACCAACATCACATACACCAACATCACACACACCATCATCACATACACCATCATCACATACACCATCATCACACACACCATCATCACATACACCAACATCACACACACCATCATCACATACACCATCATCACACACACCATCATCACATACACCATCATCACATACACCAACATCACACACACCAACATCACACACACCATCATCACACACACCATCATCACACACACCATCATCACACACACCATCATCACACACACCATCATCACACACACCAACATCACATACACCATCATCACACACACCATCATCACATACACCATCATCACATACACCAACATCACATACACCATCATCACACACACCATCATCACATACATCATCACATACACCATCATCACATACACCAACATCACATACACCATCATCACATACACCATCATCACACACACCAACATCACACACACCATCATCTTTCTCTGCAGTCGGTTTCTTTCTTGTGTTGTGGCTGCTCCGAACCAGAGTGTAATTAAGGTTGGGGGGGGGGGGGGCTTTTGAAATCAGAATCATCATAACATTATTTAATACTGCCATCATCTGCTTTTAGTCTTTGTTGAAGTGTTTAAACTACAGTTCTTCTTCTTCCTGTGCTTTTTCTCTTTATTATTCAGTGTTCGTCACAGAGAGTTTTAGACTTGGTCAGTGTTGTTTTACGCAGGATGCCCTTCCTGACCTCACCCTCTCCCAGGTCTGAGGACACACAGGCTTTAGGGACAATTTAGAGCAGCCAATTCACCTTGATCCATGTTTTTGGACTGTGGAAGGAAACCGTGGAACCCAGAGGAAACCCACATGGACACAGGAACAAAGTAGAAACTCCACCCAGATCGATATTTGACCCGGGAATCTCTAGAGCTGAGAGGAGAACATGCTAAACCACTAAGCCACCGAACCGCCCTATTGTTTGAACTACAATGATTATTCTTTAATGTGTCTGTTAGAACAGATTTAAAGGTTTTTAAACTGAAGCTGCTCGACCTGCGGTGTCTGTTCCATGAACACGATGATGATGATGATGATGATGAGGAGGAACAGGAACAGGATTTATTAACAGAGAGAACCCCTCGTTCTGCATCCTGGTCCAGAACTCACGTCCTGGTCTCGGCCTCGCCGTCCGGCGGCCGTCTGATCGTCCACGCTGGCCTTACTCACTGTAGAACCTGAACTCACGTTCTGGTCTCGCCTCGTCCGGCGGCCGTCTGATCGTCCACGCTGGCCTTACTCACTGTAGAACCTGAACTCACGTCCTGGTCTCGGCCTCGCCGTCCGGCGGCCGTCTGATCGTCCACGCTGGCCTTACTCACTGTAGAACCTGAACTCACGTCCTGGTCTCGGCCTCGCCGTCCGGCGGCCGTCTGATCGTCCACGCTGGCCTTACTCACTGTAGAACCTGAACTCACGTCCTGGTCTCGGCCTCGCCGTCCGGTGGCCGTCTGATCGTCCACGCTTGCCTTACTCACTGTAGAACCTGAACTCACGTCCTGGTCTCGGCCTCGCCGTCCGGCGGCCGTCTGATCGTCCATCATTTAGCTGTCATCATTTAGGTTCTGTGACACCAGAGCAGGTGGACAGACCAGACTCTTTATTTTATGTTTTAATGTGAGTTCTGCTGCTCTGAAATAATGCACAGCTGATAATTAAGAAGTGAATGAGTGAATCATCTGGTTAGAAGGGAGTGATCGTGATCTGTTCCTCGGGTTCTAAACCTCCGTAACCTCTGAGTTCACGTATATCTCACTCTGAAAGCCTCAGCAGAATGATGGATGGAAACCTGGATTTCTAAGATTAAATCTCCGTTCAGATAAACGTTTCTGAGACGTTGGGTGAGTTGCTGATGGGTTTGGGACGTCTTCATTGACCTGCTGCTCTGTGGATCTCTGCATTTACATAAAGACGTATTCAGATGAGTATTCAGATGAGTATTCAGATGAGTGTCCAGATGAGTATTCAGATGAGTATTCAGATGAGTATTCAGATGAGTGTTCAGATGAGTATCCAGATGAGTGTCCCAGCTGTAATGAAGGTCATGTGCTCGGAGCCGAGGGACGTTCAAATCACCTGCATCTCCTACACCACCATGAGTTCACCTGAACCTTCACACCCTCATTAACAAGTCTCCAGAAGAATTATTAAAAAACCAGACTGACTGCAACAGTGTCACGGTAGTCTACCTTGGGGTGAAGCGGTGGCGCATAGGAAGCGCAGACCGCCACGTAAGCACGCGCTGAAGGGAGCCAGGCACGCAGGTAGCCGAAAACAGGTTTATTTAAAGGTGCAGTGCACCAAAAAACAAGAGGTACAAAAGACTATGTGACATAAAACAACAACAGCACCGAAGACCAGAAACAATGGACATAAATACAAAAAAAAAGGTCCTCCGCCCTCCTCGAGCGGGGCTTGGAAAGCGCCCTCGGGTGGACGCCCTCTGCGGGTGAGGCGTGCCGAACGCCCTCTGGCTGCAAAGTCCGGTGGACGCCCACGGCGGATCAGAAGTGGGCCACGCCCACTGGCTGCGTGGTCCGGTGGATACCCCCGTCGGACGAGGAGTGGGCCACGCCCTTTGGCAGCGTGGTCCGGTGGGCGCCCACATCGGGCGAGGAGATGGCCACGCACTCTGGCTGCGTGGCGAGGTGGGCGCCCCCTGGCGGCATGGTCCGGCGGACGCCCACGGGCGGCGTGGCGAGGCGGGCGCCCCCTGGCGGCGTGGTCCGGCGGACGCCCACGGGCGACGTGGCGGGGCGGGCGCTCCCTGGCGGCGGGGCGAGGCGGGCGCCCCCTGGCGGCGGGGCGTGTGGCGTGCGGCCCCTGCTGCTCGGGCTGGGCGGCGTGCGGCCCCTGCTGCTCGGCGTGCGGCCCCTGCTGCTCGGCGTGTGGCCCCTGCTGCTCGGCGTGCGGCCCCTGCTGCTCGGGCTGGGCGGCGTGACGCCCCCTGGGCTTCGGGATGTGCTACATGAGTTTTTATTATGGGTCACGGACCCCGATTACCGTTCTTTTAAAGTTAGAATTTAAAATTCAAATTTAATGAAAAAAAGAGATAAAAATCTATATAAATGTGAAATAGAATTGAATTATGAATCTATATAAACAGGTCCCAGATCAGACAGAAGCATCCTGTCAGTTAAAGCAGCTTTCAGCAAACAGCAGATTTTTAAGACTTCTGTAAAAAATGACAGAAAGCATCTGAGGCTTTATTTAAAGCTGTGATTTTAAAATGGACTTTATTTAAAGCTGTGATTTTAAAATGGACTTTATTTAAAGCTGTGATTTTATAATGGACTTTATTTAAAGCTGCGATTTTAAAATGGACTTTATTTAAAGCTGTGATTTTAAAATGGACTTTATTTAAAGCTGTGATTTTAAAATGGACTTTATTTAAAGCTGTGATTTTAAAATGGACTTTATTTAAAGCTGTGATTTTAAAATGGACTTTATTTAAAGCTGTGATTTTATAATGGACTTTATTTAAAGCTGCGATTTTAAAATGGACTTTATTTAAAGCTGTGATTTTAAAATGGACTTTATTTAAAGCTGTGATTTTAAAATGGACTTTATTTAAAGCTGTGATTTTAAAATGGACTTTATTTAAAGCTGTGATTTTAAAATGGACTTTATTTAAAGCTGTGATTTTATAATGGACTTTATTTAAAGCTGCGATTTTAAAATGGACTTTATTTAAAGCTGCGATTTTAAAATGGACTTTATTTAAAGCTGTGATTTTAAAATGGACTTTATTTAAAGCTGTGATTTTATAATGGACTTTATTTAAAGCTGCGATTTTATAATGGACTTTATTTAAAGCTGCGATTTTAAAATGGACTTTATTTAAAGCTGTGATTTTAAAATGGACTTTATTTAAAGCTGCGATTTTAAAATGGACTTTATTTAAAGCTGTGATTTTATAATGGACTTTATTTAAAGCTGTGATTTTAAAATGGACTTTATTTAAAGCTGTGATTTTAAAATGGACTTTATTTAAAGCTGTGATTTTAAAATGGACTTTATTTAAAGCTGTGATTTTATAATGGACTTTATTTAAAGCTGTGATTTTAAAATGGACTTTATTTAAAGCTGTGATTTTATAATGGACTTTATTTAAAGCTGTGATTTTAAAACTGACTGATCTGCGTTCAGTACAGGGATTTTCTCTACCTTTGGTTTTTAGGACGTGATTCTGGAAAAGTTTGAGCTGTTTCTTAAATGTCTCTTCATCTACAAACTCCACCTTTTTATTCCAGATGCTGCTGCTGATTTGAAAAGGTTAGAGAGGCCTAAATGTTTAATCTGAATGAAGGGTTTAATCTGAATGAAGGGCTTAATCTGAATGAAGGGTTTTAATCTGAATGAAGGGCTTAATCTGAATGAATGGTTTTAATCTGAATGAAGGGTTTAATCTGAATGAAAGGGTTTAATCTGAATGAAGGGTTTAATCTGAATGAATGGTTTTAATCTGAATGAAGGGTTTTAATCTGAATGAATGGTTTTAATCTGAATGAAGGGTTTTAATCTGAATGAAGGGTTTAATCTGAATGAAAGGGTTTAATCTGAATGAAGGGTTTAATCTGAATGAAAGGTTTTAATCTGAATGAAGGGTTTAATCTGAATGAAAGGTTTTAATCTGAATGAAGGGTTTAATCTGAATGAAAGGTTTTAATCTGAATGAAGGGTTTAATCTGAATGAATGGTTTTAATCTGAATGAATGGTTTTAATCTGAATGAAGGGTTTTAATCTGAATGAAGGGTTTAATCTGAATGAAGGGTTTAATCTGAATGAAAGGTTTTAATCTGAATGAAGGGTTTAATCTGAATGAAGGGTTTAATCTGAATGAAGGGTTTTAATTTGAATGAATGGTTTTAATCTGAATGAATGGTTTTAATCTGAATGAAGGGTTTTAATCTGAATGAAAGGTTTTAATCTGAATGAAGGGTTTTAATCTGGGTTAAAGGTTTTAATCTGAGTTAAACAGCATTATCTCATATCAGAGTTATAAACCTAAACTCTCAAAGAGCAAGGGCTGCAGCTTGTGAGGACCAAGGCAAGAGTGTAACATTTAAATATAATAAATAAAATAAATAAAATAAATGTAATTGTCCTTTTAAGACGCAAGACATGATGGAATCGATTGAACTAAAAGAGTCGGTTGATGTGAATGATTCATTGCTGACTCTGAATCGCCAGCTCATATCGCAGCAGTAGCGGTTGTGTCGGCTAGTTCAAAGGCGGCAGGTAAATCAGTTCTCTAATTAAAGTTTCATTAATAACATCAAACCGCGTCATCACAACACAGACAGATCAAAGGCGGCGCGGCGGCGCGCGCGGGGGGGCTTTAACTGTTCAACTTTCCTCTGGAACAAACATGCGAGATAGACTTTAGCTTTAGCACTGATGCTAACAGTTAGCGGCTCAGTCTCAGATGTAGAGTCCGTGCAGAGGCGCTCCGCTCCGGGCAGCCGCTCCGCTCCGGGTCCGGGTCTCCGCTCCTCCGCTCCGGGTCCCAGCAGCACTGCAGCGGGTCCGGGTCTCCGCTCCTCCGCTCCGGGTCCCAGCAGCACTGCAGCGGGTCCGGGTCTCCGCTCCTCCGCTCCGGGTCCCAGCAGCACTGCAGCGGGTCCGGGTCTCCGCTCCTCCGCTCCGGGTCCCAGCAGCTCTGCAGCGGGTTCGGGTGTCCGCTCCGGGTCCAGGTCCCAGCCGCTCCGGGTCTCTGCTCCGGGTCCGGGTCCCAGCAGCACTGCAGCGGGTCCGGGTCTCCGCTCCGGGTCCGGGTCCCAGCAGCACTGCAGCGGGTCCGGGTCTCCGCTCCGGGTCCGGGTCCCCGCTCCGGGTCCGGGTCCCCGCTCCGGGTCCGGGTCCCAGCAGCACTGCAGCGGGTCCGGGTCTCTGCTCCGGGTCCGGGTCAGGGTTTGCGAGCACAGCTGTGGGGCTCTGTGTGCGGCTGTATGTCCTCTACTGAGTGCATTCTGATCTGAACCAGTGTGAATTATTACAATCCACTGTGTGTGTGCGTGTGTGTGTGTGTGTGTGTGCGTGCACGCGTGCGTGTGTGTGTGTGTGTTGTGAATAAAGTGGGTCAGTATCAGGCAGGTTCTGATGATCATCTGTCAGTTTTCAGGAAGGGGGGGAGGGGGGTTCCTAATTGGGGGGGGGTGATCTGAGGTTGTATTTACATCATTATAAGAGCTGAATTATGTCCTGAAACCATCAACCAACACCAACCATCTCCAACCACCAGAATCCACCACCATACAGCAACAACCCCCAGAATCTACCACCATACAGCAACAACCCCCAGAATCCACCACCATACAGCAACAACCCCCAGAATCCACCACCATACAGCAACAACCACCAGAATCCACCACCATACAGCAACAACCCCCAGAATCCACCACCATACAGCAACCACCAGAATCCACCACCATACAACAACAACCCCCAGAATCCACCACCATACAGCAACAACCCCCAGAATCCACCACCATACAACAACAACCCCCAGAATCCACCACCATACAGCAACAACCCCCAGAATCCACCACCATACAACAACAACCCCCAGAATCCACCACCATACAACAACAACCACAACTTACAGAGTAAAAATAAGAAAAAGAATGTTGTGTTTACATTCATGTGTGTGTGTGTGTGTGTGTGTGTGTGTGTGTGTGTGTGCGCAGATGCTGAAGATGGAGCAGAATAATGGAAAGGATATTCAGACCATCGTAAATGCTTTTTGTGATGATGAAGAAGAGGAACCAAAGGATGAAGATTATCTGTGTAAGTAAACAGTTCCTGTTCACACCTCAGATCCAGAACTATCTTATGGTTCTCTGAACAACTTAGAGTTTATATTCAGTTTATAGAGTTCTGTTTACACAGTGTTCTAAAGCAGAACCCTGAAAGGTCCAGCTACAGGGCTCAGGGCTCAGGGGTGGAAAGCATCATCTGGAGGTCTGTGCAGATGAGTGGAGTTTAGAGGTATTCATAGTATTAATTGAGGTTCCGATTCATCTCATCCCGTCCAGATGTCATGTGGTTTGTTTGATGATGGAGAACGTTTCCTCCACTGACCCGACCTGTGTGAAATACACAAGTGCTTCAGGTTCCGGTTCAGAAGCAGATGTGATCACCTGACATCAGAACCATCAGATCACATCAGAACGTTCCTACAGATTTAAAATCAGCATTTATTCTGTCTAATGAATCATTTAACGGTCATTTAACGGGGGGTTCCCCATGCCCATCCAGGGGAGAACGTTTCGGGTGCTGGGCAGATACACCCAGGACAGGGGGCCAATCTATCGCTGGACACACACTCACACACACAGACACACTCCATATGGGGCAATTTGGAGAACTCAGTTCACCTTGATCCATGTTTTTGGACTGTGGGAGGAAACCGGAGAACCCGGAGGAAACCCACGCAGACGCGGGGAGAACATGGAAACTCCACCCAGATGGGGATTCGAACCGGGAATCCCTAGTGCTGTGAGGAGAACATGCTAAAGCACTAAGCCACCGTGCCGCCCTTGTTTAATCATTAATTAATTAATTCCTGATTTTGGGTGAGGTTTATTACTCTGTGGGTCTGAGAGTATTTAATTACACTTTAATACTCTGTATCTGTACTAATCACACACACACACACACACAGTGATGAGTGTTACCCCTGTGTTCTGCAGACTGTGAGGAGTGCATGTCCTTCTTCTTTAATAAGTGTGAGGTGCATGGCCCCGCCCGCTTCGTCCCCGACACCACCATCCCGATGGGCGTGTCTGACCGAGCCAGGCAGACGCTTCCTCATGGGCTGGAGATCAGAGAGACCCCCGTCCCTCGTGCTCAGCTGGGGGTCTTCAATAAGGGCCAGACGGTTCCTGTGGGTTCTCATTTTGGACCTTATCAGGGCGAGCTGGTGGAACGAGAGGAGGCTGTTCAGAGCAGGTTCTCCTGGGTGGTGAGTTTGTTTGAACCCTAAACAGAAATGAAATCTGATTAATTAATAATAATTATAATAATTAATTAATATTCAGTTGTTTAGCAGATGCTTTAATCAAAGTGAATGAGAACAGCAGTTACAGAGGATGCAGCTGCACTGCAGAATTATCCACCTGATCATTACCTTCATTATTCATTATTATTTATTAATTATCTGTTTGTAGAATATACATGTAAATTATATTAATACGTTATTTAGTAATTCCTTCTTTACAACATCAGGAAGATCAGACCCTTCTGGACTGAACATGTGACCCAACTGCTTGTTCAAGCCCGCGTCCTATCCCGGCATCTCAGCGTCCACAATCAGAACTCTGCAGCCCGACTCGTCTTCAACCCCCAAGAACTCCTGTCCCTCCGTCACTCCTGTCCCTCCGTCACTCCTGTCCCTCCGTCACTCGTGTCCTTCCATTGTCTCCCTGTAGCTGCTGCATTCAGTACAGGACCCTGACTCTGGCATACAGAACCATTTCTGGATCTGGCCCCTCTTACCTTCACTCTATCTTTTTAAACACACTCCGACTCGTTCACTTCACTCCAGTGATGATCGCCCCCTGGTGGTTCCACCTCACCGAGGAGCTGATTCTCACTCCGCGGCGTCCTCCACTGCAACATGATAGTACGATCTTTCCAACTCTGTCCGTAAGAATCACTGAGCAGCTTTAAGAAACTACTGAAGAGGCATCTCTCTAACAAATACCTGTTATAAATAAAGGGGGGGGGGGGGGGTGCAGCATCGAATAACAATCAGGTCTGATGAATTTACAGTGGAGTTGGTTTTCTGCAGAACTTCAGACTGTAATGTTCTCATCTGTAAGTCACTTTGGATAAAAACATCTGCTGAACGACTAAATGTAAATGTAATAACGAGCTGGATTGACTGCACTAATGACATTTATTTATGATAAATGACTTCAGCCCAGGGGTAGTGCACTCAGAGGAGGGTAGTTCACTCAGAGGAGGATAGTGCACTCAGGGGAGGGTAATGCACTCAGGGGAGGGTAGTTCACTCAGGAAATCGCAGCTTATTTAATGGCAAAACAGACCTCAGCGCTGAATGTGTCTCTGTGTGTGTGTCTGTGTGTGTGTGTGTGTGTGTGTTTCAGATTCACAGGAGTGGAGTCAGTGAGGAATACATTGATGCTACAGAAGAGATGTTCGCAAACTGGATGAGGTCAGAATAAACACTCACCTTTAAAGTGTGTGTGTGTGTTTGTGTGTGTGTGTGTGTGTGTGTGTGTGTTTTTGTGTGTGTGTTTTTGTGTGTGTGTGTGTTTTTGTGTGTGTGTGTTTTTGTGTGTGTGTGTTTTTGTGTGTGTGTGTTTTTGTGTGTGTGTGTTTTTGTGTGTGTGTGTTTTTGTGTGTGTGTGTTTGTGTGTGTGTGTTTTTGTGTGTGTGTAAGTTACCATGATGTCAAAGTTTACTGTAGCACACTGATTACCCATGATGCCATGCGTGCAGAGTGGTTGCTGAATGTCTGTTTATAGATGTTTATGGTTCAGTTTGTACACAGAGCTTCTGACTCACTGTGGATCACAACACTTTAGATCTGTTTCACTCGTTCTTTAATGCTCTTTAATGGTGTTTAATGTTCTTTAATCGTGTTTGTTGTTCTATAATGTTCTCTGATGTTCTGTATGTTCTCTAATGTTCTTTAATGGTGTTTGTTCTATAATGTTCTGTATGTTCTCTAATGTTTTTTAATGGTGTTTGATGTTCTCTAATGTTCTTTAATGGTGTTTGTTGTTCTATAATGTTCTCTGATGTTCTGTATGTTTTCTAATGTTCTTTAATGGTGTTTGATGTTCTTTAATGGTGTTTGATGTGCTGTAATGTTCTTTAATGGTGTTTGATGTTCTTTAATGATGTTTGATGTTCTCTAATGTTCTTTAATGGTGTTTGATGTGCTCTAATGTTCTTTAATGGTGTTTGATGTTCTCTGTCCTGGTTCTCTCAGGTATGTGAACTGTGCTCGTAATGATCAGGAGAACAATCTGGTGGTGTTTCAGTATCAGGGGGGGATTCTGTACCGCTCCTGTAAGCCCATCCATCCGGGTCAGGAGCTCCTGCTGTGGTACGATGGAGCGTACGCTAAAGACCTCAGCACCACCTTCAACTTCATATGGAGCAGGAAGTCTGGGATTAACGGTACTCTAAATCTGATTCCTTAATCAGGCTGTGTGAGTGGAGTGTTTATGGTTTAACCTGCATCTGAACCCGCAGCATGCGCTCAAACCTACCTCTGAATTCACACACTGCTCTAATTAATTAAGAGTTTCAGGTGCTGTCACTTTAACTGATTAACGAGCCGATGTCCTTCTGATTTCTGATGTAGGACAGAATAAAGTGAGGGGGTGTTGGTTCTCGTTTACGTGTTTTAGTTCCATCAGAGGGTTCTGATTAATCCAGTGCAGCAATGTGCAGGTCGTTAGTTCTGAATCCGTTTGGTTTTAATTAAACGATGGTGTCGGATCAGACAGCTGTGTCTGAACAGATTTACAGATGGTTCCTGTTCGATGGTTCCTGTTCGATGGTTCCTGTTCGATGGTTCCTGTTCGATGGTTCCTGTTCGATGGTTCCTGTTTGATGGTTCTTGTTTGATGGTTCTTGTTTGATGGTTCCTGTTCGATGGTTCCTGTTCGATGGTTCCTGTTCGATGGTTCCTGTTCGATGGTTCCAGTTTGATGGTTCCTGTTTGATGGTTTGATGGTTCCTGTTCGATGGTTCCAGTTCGATGGTTCCAGTTCGATGGTTTCAGTTCGATGGTTTCAGTTCGATGGTTTCAGTTCGATGGTTCCAGTTCGATGGTTCCAGTTCGATGGTTCCAGTTCGATGGTTCCTGTTTGATGGTTCCTGTTCGATGGTTCCTGTTTGATGGTGGTGAAGGTCCAGCCATCTCCTGTTTGATGGTTCCTGTTTGTTGGTTCCTGTTCGATGGTTCCTGTTCGATGGTTCCTGTTCGATGGTTCCTGTTCGATGGTTCCTGTTCGATGGTTCCAGTTCGATGGTTCCTGTTTGATGGTTCCTGTTTGATGCCTTGGGTTCTGCTGTGTTTATGTTGTTTCAGAGGACAGGAGCTCCATCCTGAACAGCTTGTCCTGCCACCTGTGTCCCTTGTCCTACAGTTCCCAAGTGTACTTCCATAAACACATGAAGAAACGTCACCCCGAGGAATATCAGAGACTGCTGACGTCAGGACACGTTCCCAACGCCGCCACGCCCGCCGCTCATCAGAAGACGCGCGCCGACCCCGGCGGGGCGTCCTCCTCCGTGACCGGACCGTTCCACCACTGCTCAGAATGTGGGAAGGGTTTCAGTGAACAGCGCCACCTGAAGTCCCACCAAAGACGTCACACCAGAGGAAACTCGTACCAGTGCGCCGACTGCGGCAAGATGTACGCCAAGCAGAGCCACCTGGACCGCCACCAGCGCATTCACACCGGGGAGAAGCCCTACCGCTGCTCGCACTGCGACAAGAGCTTCACCCAGCAGAGCAACCTGATCCGCCACGAGCGCACGCACACCGGAGAGAGACCCTACTACTGCTCCGAGTGCGGCAAGACCTTCACCCGCTACAGCCACCTGCAGTCCCACCTGCGCCTGCACACCGGGGAGAAGCCCTTCCACTGCACTCTGTGTGACAAGAGCTTCACCCACCAGATCACTCTGCAGCTGCACCACCGCAGCCACACGGGGGAGAAGCCCTACGAGTGCCCCGAGTGCCGCAAGTGCTTCTCCCACCAGAGCAACCTGCAGTCGCACCTGCGCACACACACCGGGGAGAAGCCCTACGAGTGTCTGCAGTGCGGAAAGAGCTTCGCCCAGCTGAGCAACCTCAAGATGCACCGCCGCACCCACGCCAACGACTGACACCCAACACCCGATCACCCACCCGATAAATAAACTGCTCCTCTGCCCCACAGCGGCACGCACACTCCAACATTATGACCCCGGGGTCATGACCCCTGAGACCTGGGCTTAAAGTGGAAATGATGTTGGTGAAAAAGCCTTCAGTGGAGCTACCGAATTCTACAAACCTCTGAACCCCCCCCCCCCCCCCCACAGCGGAATTAATACAGTAACATTAAATACGGTTTGAAACTTCAGTTCTGTACTCTTTACACTTCATCACGGTTGTTGGTCCACACACACACACACACACACACACACTGGAAGGTGTGAAAGTGTTATGATGGAGTTATTCTGAATTCCATTTAATCCTAAAAATAAAGAGCTCGAGTTGAGTTTCAGGTTCTGTTCATTCGTCTCCCTGTAGGCTGCCTACGGAGGAAGGGCCCTAAGTTTCGTGCTTCAGACTTAATTGTTAACCCCACTGCTTTGACCTGGTGTCCTCTAACTGCTCAGACTGCTGGACCTTCATCTTCTTCATCTTCATGACCAGCAGGTTCTCCAGATGAACGACAGGCTCCTGAAATGATACACCACGGTTCCTCAGACTGTGATGTCATGGAACGTCTGGATGAATATCTGTAAGCTATATTAGCTCCGGATCTTCTTTATTTTACATTTTAATTAAAAAAAAAATCATGTACAAATAAGAAGCTCGTGTTGGATGAGAGAACCTGTCTCTCAATCTCAGTTCCAGTTCATCCCATAAGTATTGGACTCCTGCAAACCGAACTCCTTCAACCTTCATGCTCTTCATGGACCTTACTTTATTCACTGAGACACACTCAACAGGAACACTCCCCAAACTGACAGGGGGGCAGGGGGGTGTTTAGGGTTTGTGGTGGGGCGTGGTGTTCAGCAGGATGTTCTCATTAACTGGTCTAAGTTCTAAAGGTTCTGCTGTGTGGTTCTGGATCATTCATTTTGTTGAGAATAAATGGACTTGAATTCTATTATTAGAACAGATATAATTTCATCATGTGACGTCATCTCTAACGAACACTAACGAACTGCTGGAACTGAAGCAGAACGTTGGACGAACATCACGGTTCATTAGCGAGCCGTGCAGCTCCATCACCACAGCGTTCACTGGACTTTCTACATCAGCTGGAACACAGGATTTATCTACGGAACCAAAAGAGGAACCAAAAGAGGCAAAGAGTAGCATGACCTGGGATTCGTAGCCGCTCATCATCGAACCATCATCTCTCAAAGTAAGAAATATATTCTCTGATCAAAGAGAAAACAGAGAAAGGTTAATTTAATCTCATGGTTAGATTATAGAACAACACCTTCATGTTTTAAACATCGTTAAATAATACAATAATGAGAAAGTCACGGAAAATGATCAAATTCAAATAAGTGAAACCTTTTTTGTCCACTTGGTGGCAGCATAGTTCTAAAAGTTTGATCAGATGAAACATTTAAATGTAAATGAAGGTGATGGATTAACCCCTTGTGTGACTTTAAGGTGAAACTGTGATGATCACGTGATCACGCTGACGTGGAAGCCACATGTCTGATCATCAAACAGCGTTACGATCAGATGTCCAGGTTTCACTCCAAAAACCTAACTGGTCTGAAGAAGGCGGCACGTTGGCTTAGTGGTTTAGCATGTTCTCCTCTCAGCACTAGGGATTCCCGGCTCGAATCCCCATCTGGGTGGAGTTTCCATGTCCTCCCCGTGTCCGCGTGGGTTTCCTCCGGTTTCCTCCCACAGTCCAAAAACATGGATCAAGGTCAATTGAGTTCTCCAAATTGCCCCATATAGAGAGTGTGTGTGTGTGTGTGTGTGTGTGCCCAGCGATAGATTGCCCCCCTGTCCTAGGTGTATCTGCCCAGCGTCCGAAACGTTCTCCCCTGGACCCTATTAGAGGATAAAGCAGAAGATGATGGATGGATGGATGGTGTGAAGATGGCTGAAGGTTTCATAAGCAGCTCCTGATCTTCACTAAACTCCTTCGTCTGTTAGAAGGGCGTGGCTCTTAGTGTCTAATTTAAGCATCATAATCGGTGAAGCACAGAAATAGAGATTTAAAGACAGAAACATAAGATTCACAGGACTTTTTTGTGAAGCACATGGCGGCTCGCTGGTTGCTTTAATCAGGAGCAGCGCCGCCCTGCTGGTGGCTCGGTGAGTGGAGTTTGAAAAGAAACCTTTTTAATCTGCTTTTTATTCAGAGTTTAATTTCATTATTGTATTAATGTATGTATAATGTATACATTTAAAAATGAATGTTAATAAAACCTTTATGTAAGAACCTGTTAAGTCCTCATTTGTACATGTCAGGAATTTTAAATTGCGTGAACATAAGAGTCCCAAAATGGCCAAAAGTTTGTATTCAAACAGAGGACCTTACTGGGGCTCGCCGCCATTAGGAAGTGGGGTGGGGCACGCTAGATTCGAACCAAAATACTGGTCTTGGATTGGCTGATTTAAACCATAGGGTGGTAATTTGTGATTGGCCTAGGCAGGTAAGGGGCGGGAACTAGACGTAACGGGTATATACACAGGTAAACACTGCGGGGGGCGCTCTATCACTCAGACCCGGAGGCAGACAGCATCTGAACGCTGAGGATGGAAGCCCCGCTGGCCAGCGTGAGTTACTGACGGTGTTCATGGAGTTTTCTTTGTTCTCAATAAATGAGTTGAGGCGACCATTTTTGCATCAGCTCGTTCTTTCTGCCTTTTTCAAAATCAAAAGATCCTAACACTTCTCTATACACTGATTACAAACCTTTAACACTACGGGACACTTTAGCTTTGAACTTTGACACTAACAACACTTTACAGACAGTCACATGACTATTTACACGCTATACATTATACATTTAGCATTTATTCTTAACCATCAATCTGCACCGCCATCCATTTAATCAGCTTTAATTGACTTTAGACTTTTTGTACTATTGTTTAATACTGATGGCGGCACGGTGGCTTAGTGTTTTAGTACGTTCGCCTCTCAGCACTAGGGATTCCCGGTTTGAATCCCCATCTGGGTGGAGTTTCCATGTTCTCCCTGTGTCTGCGTGGGTTTCCTCCGGGTTCTCCGGTTTCCTCCCACAGTCCAAAAACATGGATCAAGTCAATTGAATTCTCAAAATTGCCCCATATAGAGTGTGTCTATGAGAGTGTGTGTGCCCAGCGATGGATTGTCGCCCTGTCCTGGGTCTATCTGCCCAGCGCCCGAGATGTTCTCCCCTGGATGGGCATGGGGAACCCCACCGCGACCCTAATAGAGGATAAAGCGGGAGATAATGAATGAATGTTTAATACTGTTTTATACTGTTTTGCTGCTGGTTGCTAAATTTCCTCCGGGATAAATAAAGTATCCTCTCTATCTAACTCTCTAAAACTGTCGACTGCGTTGTCATTTAAATATAATGTTTTTATTAAAACACATGAAACAGAAATAACTGTAACATATTTTAAGGACTTGTGTAATTGTTTTAATGGTAAAAAGAAAATATATGAGATATTGTTTTTAATGTTTTAGAGGAAAAAACGTAAATATTACAGAAAATATATTTTGACATTTTATTTGTAACTTTTTACAAATGGTCATCTTAGACATCTTGACCTTTATCATAGTATTTTAATGTAAAAGTTATTTTAAAATGCTAAATAAAATTAACTGCTACTTTTGTACAATTACTAAAAAGTTTTTTTTTGCACTGTGACTTTCATAATTTTAATACTGCATTTTATTTTATAACTAATAAAGAAGCCGTGCTTCACAGCGGAGAAGTTCTGCCTGAAAATTCGTTCCTCTTTCTCTCTTTAAGTCGAGCTCTTCACTTGGTTTGTGTTCTATGCTGCTTCCACACTCAGGCTTTAGTCTTATTGATCTAATAATGTCATCTAGAACAATCTATTAGTTAGAGGAATGAGCTGAACCATGGACTTCAATACTCCAACTGTGTCACTGTTAATAATAACTAGGGGTGAGCTGCAATATTCGCTGATTCGACGATTCGATTCGGAGAACCGTAGTCGACTATGAACCTCATAGTCCGTCTGACGCGTAGCCGGATCCCGGGAGACGCTCATTATGCGCGAGCGGCGTTCGCGATTTCCCCGCGGAGCTGTTCATCTCCGGGGAAAGACGGACATTTGTGACAGGATGATTTTATTTGACAAAAGGCTATATATACATATATATTTGTTATATATGTTATAACGAAAACAAAGACATTTCATGTAAAAACTAATGCTTAGCAGCAGCCATGGACATCCCCATGTGGTCAAAATGGTACATTCGACTATGAGGTTCATAGTCGACTACGGTTCTCCGAATCGAATCGTCGAATCAGCGAATATTGCAGCTCACCCCTACTTCTGACAGACCTCTTTTGCTATTGTTTTAATCCCAAGCTGGGTGGAGTTTCCATGTTCTCCTCGTGTCCGAGTGGGTTTCCTCCGGGTTCTCCAGCAGTCCAAAAACATGGATCAAGGTCAGTTGAATCCTCCAAATTACCCCATATATTGTGATTGAGTGATTGTGTGCCCAGCGAAAGATTGGCACCCTGTCCTGGGTGTATCTGCCCAGCGCCCGAAACGTTCTCCCCTGGATGGGCATGGGGAACCCCCCCCCCCCCACAACCCTAATAGAGGATAAAGCAGAAGATAATGGATGGATATGAAAATATATCAGGTGAGCTGATCTGAAAATCACTTTTTTATAGAACTTCGACATGGTGTCCAGCACTCCGTCATGTATGATAAAGTCTGCTGCACAATCATAGAACTAAAGTCTGTTTTCAGATTGAATCTTTTTTTCTAGCACTGGTTCTGTGGTTTAGTTAGCAAACTCGCTGCTTATTTGCTGTTATTTAAAATGTTCTGTGACATGACAAGCCATGTGCATTCAGTATATGCAGATCAGATGTGGTGCTGTGGCTTAGTTGGTTAAAGCGCCTGTCTAGTAAACAGGAGATCCTGGGTTCAAATCCCAGCAGTGCTTTCACAAGCCTAACCATTAGAGGGCAGTTTAAAAATTGCATTAGACAGTGAATTTAACACAAGGAGTAAACTGTTTCACCTTTAATTATGTTGGTGTAAATTTAAATTAACAGCAATGAATTGTTTTGCAAAAAGTATTTAAAACTTTCTAGACATAAAAACTTGGATCAGATATTTTTAGTCTGCAGACTTCGAGCTTTCACATGAAACACCAATCCCTAAACCAGAGAGCTACTGCTGCACCCCTGGAGAGTTAATGCAGGTTGAGCCAATCAGACTCCACAACTTAAGAGCAGGACGCAAATGCAGTTTCTCCACTCAAGACGTGGACCTGCACCTAAAAACTTAGAGGAAGAGGGGAAGGGGGAAAGACAGCAATTAGACAAAAGGAAAAACACTGATATTTTTTAGTCACCTGGTCTTGAACCCGGGTCTGCTGAGTTAAAGCTGAGCACTTAGCAGGATTACCACTGAAGGGAGCACCATAAAGGCCAAGATTGGTAGGCCTTAGTCTACAGAGGTCCCAGCAACTCCCAGGGTAAAATACTTTTCCTGCTTAACAGAGAGCTGAAATACCTCCCATCTCCTGCCGGTACCACGGCTGATCCCCTCTGAACAGGCCCAGTCGTACCCATTAATCATACAGTGGCAAACTCATGGCTGCTGTACTTACCAGCCACAGAGCAGCTCCTTAAATAAGGAAGCTGCAGCTGGTGCACGTTAGCCCTGATTAGGATCTCCAGGATAAAAGACCCACACACAAAAGCTCTGTAACCTCAATGGCACCTGGTGCCCGAGCTTCGGGCGTGGGATGATCCAGAGACCTTAACAATTATAGTATAGTATAAAGCAGATATACAATATAGACAGTGGCAGGGAAAAGCTAAAAGAAATGACTGCTGCATGATGAGAACAATTGATCAATCAACACAAACTAATACAAATGTAGTCAGTGGAGCTGAACGCTGGGACACTGAAACAAGGAGCTGTCATCCAATTTATGTTCAATTAGATTTGTAGTGTCTGCAACATACTCACCAACAGAGGGCGCATTTTAACAACCTTCCTCGTCAGTACCAACACTTGGACAAACCTGACTTGGGGAAGGAGGGTGAACTGACGGATGAACTGTCATCTTCAATGTTGCAACAAGCGTACAAGCGTTTTGTAATCTGGGAAATGTATTTAAATTAAAGATTAACGTCTTAACGACATGTCTTTATTTATTAAACCGAACTGTAAATCCTTTATTCTGATTCGTTCTATAAATGTTCATTTATAATATTTGTATTGTTTAATAATACAGTATATCAAATAAATGATCATCCATTCGACTTTGAAAACATAAACGTTTAATCAAACCACAAAATGCACCGTCATATTATTTTGCATTTGAGACCAATCCCATCAGTGTTGAACCTGAATGAACCCGCCTGAATGTGCTGACTGAGGCTCAAGGCCACGTTCTGTACGCGTTCTGGAGAAAATGAAACCCTTATCGCTCGTCCTGATTAGAACCTGCAGAGATGTATCATAAATTGTTCTGTAACAACAACACAAAGAACAATGAATCAATCGCATCAGAATGTCCTTGAACAAGTGTTCCAGTGGGTACTGTGGAGAACATGCAAACTAAAATCCATCAACGTCACTGTGCATTTAATTAATGATTGAATCAGAATCGCATTTATTGTCATTATAATTTTCCTTACAATGAAATTTGGGTGCAACTCCAATAGTGCTATTAATGTCCAAAATAAAAACACAATTCTCACTAGAATATATTGCTCTTGTTATGAATGGCACACATTTATTTTGTTTTCAGTGGACTGTAACGGTTTGGTAGCTAGTTATTATTTCCTATTGTTCAGCATAGTGATGGCTTTTGGGTAAAAGCTGTCCCTTAACCTATTTGTTCTGGTTTTGTGAGACCTATACCAGATGGAAACAGGTCAAACAGGTGATTGCTGGGGGTGTGATGCGTCTTTAATAATTCCAGCAGCACTGGTAGCAAGATTTGGCCAGGGCCTCCAGGCTGGGCAGGGAGCAGCCAGTGATGCGCTGGGCCGTATTGGCCGTAAGGATGCTCTCAATAGGAGCTCTGTAGAACAGCACCAAACGCTCCCCCCCCCCCCCCCCCCCCGACCCTGATATAGGATAAAGTAGAAGATAATGGATGGAGTTACAGGAGTTTCTGCAACCGATCAAGCCCAGCCCAGTGTTTATAAGGCAAAAGGTGGTGGCACCCTGGCACGTGCACACACAAACACACACAAACACACTAACACACACACACACACTAACACACAAAAAACCTACACACAAACGAACACACACACACTAACACACAAAAAACCTACAAACAAACTAACACACACACTAACACACACACTAACACACAAAAAAACCTACACACAAACTAACACACACTAACACACACACACACACACTAACGCACACACACTAACGCACACACACTAACACACTCACTAACACACACACACACTAACACACACACACACTAACACAAACACACACACTAACACACACACACACTAACACACACACTAACACTAACACACTAACACTAACACTAACACACTAACACACTAACACTAACACACTAACACTAACACACTAACACACTAACACTAACACACTAACACTAACACACTAACACTCACACACTAACACTCACACACTAACACTAACACACTAACACTAACACACTAACACTAACACACTAGTCAAGTTATTTATTTCTGTCGCGCTTTTTACAACAGTACATTGTCACAAAGCAGCTTTACAGAATGAAAAGCCTTTAGATCCCCAAAGAGCAAGCCGAAGCGACAGTGGCAAGAAAAAACTCCCTTTTATGTTGTTATTTAAGGAAGAAACCTTGGGAGGACCAAGACTCAGTGGGGGACTCATCCTCCTTGAGCGGCCAGGCAGCAACAACAGTGTAGAACAGCCATGTCCAGATATTAAACAAATGGAAAAACTAACAACTGGAAAACTATATGTGAGTCCATTAGGGGGCGTCATGCAGGTCAAACTTGTCAGGTTCCATACAGTATTCGTAAGCAGAGCCATGGATCTCCAGGAAGCCGGGGGACACCTCAAAAGAAACAGACAAAGGAAGGGAGTTAGAGCTAATAATAAAGCACGGCATTTAATTAATAAGTAATTAATTGACACAGTGCAGCATGTGACTCCGGCATCACTGACTAGAACAGCAGAACTAAAAGAGGCAGATCCTGCAGGGTACATAGTTGAGATGGCGCCCCGGAACAGCATCATTCCAGCGCCACACCCCCCATTAATGATGAGGTGGGTGAAGAGGTGAAACGACAGCATACACTGATCAGAGATTACCCCCCAACACAGCCAAGTCTGAGATCTACATCTTTATCTACAGGGGATTATTTAAACGCAAGATTAAATAAACGTGTTTTTAATTTATTTTTAAAGATTAATAGTGATTCAGAATCACGAACAGTAACTGGAAGGCTATTCCAAAGTTGAGGAGCCTTGTGGGAGAACGCTCTTCCACCAGCAGTAACTTTATTTATTCTAGGAGTAGACCAGCACCTTGAGATCAGAGCTCACGTGTCGGCTGGTACACTAACACTAACACACTAACACTAACACACTAACACTAACACACTAACACACTAACACTAACACTAACACTAACACACTAACACTAACACACTAACACTAACACACTAACACTAACACACACACACTAACACACTAACACTAACACACTAACACACTAACACTAACACTAACACACTAACACACTAACACTAACACTAACACACTAACACTAACACACACACACTAACACACTAACACTAACACACTAACACACTAACACTAACACACTAACACTAACACACTAACACTAACACACTAACACTAACACACTAACACACTAACACACATACACTAACACACTAACACTAACACACTAACACTAACACACTAACACTAACACACTAACACTAACACACACACACTAACACTAACACACTAACACACTAACACTAACACTAACACACTAACACTAACACACTAACACTAACACTAACACACTAACACTAACACACACACACTAACACACTAACACTAACACACTAACACTAACACTAACACACTAACACTAACACACTAACACTAACACACTAACACTAACACACACACACTAACACACTAACACTAACACACACACACTAACACACACACACTAACACACACACACACTGTTAGGTTCCAAATCCCGAGCCGACCAAACAGCTGCGGTCCCGATGCCAAATGAAAAGCTGAACCCGTTGTCAGCTATCAGTCAGGAAACACGCTGACTGCAATTGATGCTTCTGAACCTGATGCTGGAGCCCTCTGTGTGCCACTAACACACTAACACTAACACACTAACACTAACACACACACACTAACACTAACACACTAACACACTAACACTAACACTAACACTAACACACTAACACTAACACACTAACACTAACACACTAACACTAACACACACACACTAACACACTAACACTAACACACTAACACTAACACTAACACACTAACACTAACACACTAACACTAACACACTAACACTAACACACACACACTAACACACTAACACACACACACTAACACACACACACTAACACACACACACACTGTTAGGTTCCAAATCCCGAGCCGACCAAACAGCTGCGGTCCCGATGCCAAATGAAAAGCTGAACCCGTTGTCAGCTATCAGTCAGGAAACACGCTGACTGCAATTGATGCTTCTGAACCTGATGCTGGAGCCCTCTGTGTGCCAAAGTGCAAATGTTTGGGAAGAAAAGACAACCACGCAAGTGTTGATCATCAATGCTTCCATTTATTAGGATTCACAGCTTGTTTATATAGGTAGATGGAAACGAACAAAACACAAAACAAAGACAGTCTTCCCACAGACTGCTAACCAGGTGCATGTGAAAGAACCACAGTTAGTCAATACAACCCATGTCCCAACCGTGTGAAGCTTGAGCCCAATCATTTTCCACAGGACAGTAACTAGCAAACATGTATTTCTCAGCCAGAAGCCAAGGTCAGTTAGGCCTTTCACCAGAGAAAGAGATGCCTTCTAAGGGTCATTAGATCAACATAAAGTATCATAGTACATTATAGTATGATATGAATAAAATGCATTTGAATGATTAAGAATAATATAAACATAAACTTTTAAGCATATGACCTTAATCTCTAATATACCAAATAAATTACTCTCCATTATACATTACATCCTTACCACTAGAAGTCCCAGGATTTTCAACCTACCCCCTGAAGTCCTGAGAGTGGGTCAAAAGACCCTTAGTCCAAACTGTTGACTCTGATGGCTCCAATTAGCATCCTTTCATTTGTAAATGTGGCCATTACCTGAGGACTCTGCAGGGGGGAGTAGAGCTAAACTCACACCTCACACAAACGTCTGTCTCATACTGTAAACAGTTGTGAAATCAACTGGTTAGATTTAAAACTTATATCTCTTTGTGGCATGGTGGTGCAGATTTTGAACAAATTGTTGATTTACAATCTGTTTCAAGAAATATGCAGAAGTTTTTCTAAAATAATTTATTAATGTTTTTCTTTTAAAAAAAGATAAATGGGTTCAAAATGACAGTTTAGAAAAAAATAACCAAACTAATTGTGTTCATCCATTTACATTACATTTACATTTATGGCATTTGGCAGATGCTCTTATCTAGAGCGACTTACAAAAAGTTCCTGTCATCATCTTAGAATATTCACCAAAAATAGAGATTGACCAGAATTCAGAGTGCTTTGAGCCAAAGTAATACCAGAATTAATCTGTACAAACAAACTAAAAACCTGACTCTTTTTTGCTCTTAGTACGCATTATCATGGTAATGACCTACAGGCTGCCTAAACACACACACACCTATCATCCCCCTCTGCCCAAATTCTACAGACAGGCCTGAGTGAGACCTCCGTGAAGCTGAAGAAACATACAGGAATTGGCAGCAAGATTACATGAACATGAAAAAATATTTATCATTCTCATTCCTTTCTTTTTCTTTTCTTTTTGTTGTCCAATACGTTTTTTTATTACTCAACATATTTTATGCTCACATATTCTTTACCCTTTTGTTCTTTTCTTTTTCTTTTCTTCACAAAAAAATACAAGGTTTTGTCTATTCATTCTTTTCATTTTTTAATTTTACCCTTTGTTCACCTGCTTTTTCTTATGCTGTTCTTTCCTTCCATTTCCTTCTTTCTTTTCTCTACATTGTTACATGTATGTATATATGGGGAATACTATATGAAAACTGTTTGACCATGCTGACTAAAAAAATAAGTTGCCCAATAATAATATATGCTGGCTAATAAAAAAAAAGCAGGTGAAGAAAATGGTAAAAAATAAAAATTTAAAGAATAAATAGACAAAACCTTTTATTTTTTTGTGAAGAAAAGAAGGATAAGAATGAAAACTGTTTGATACTGACTAGCAAAATACAGAAACATACTTTAGCTGGGGGTAGGTTGAATAGTGTGTTACCTGCAACCCTATGCATGACAAAAGAGGACAGCTAGTGCTCTCTAATGGTTATGCAGAAGGATCTCAGATTTTCAGTCAAGCTAGTAAATCAACTTCTTATATTTTGAACTTATATCTCTTGGAGGCAAGGTGGTGCACATTTTGAACAAATTAAAGTTGATTTAAATTAAAGTTGATCTTGTTTTTCAATTGGTTTGGCTCATTTCTTGAAACCGAGGTGACATTCTCAAAACACCATGTGAAACACAGCTCAAGAGACTTTTTGGGGGCATTTTGAGGGCACTGACAATTTGTATAAAACACACATTTTGTTTTGAAGCATACATAATGTGTATTGGGGAGATGTAACCTTTTGGTGCTGATCTGTGATGTTGTGCTGCATTATACAGGTCATTTTGCCAAATGACATAGTTTGCAAAACATACAATCTGTTTCAAGAAATATGCTAAAGTTTTTCTTTTTAAAAAGATGTGGAAGAAGTGTGTTCAAAATGACAGTTTAGAAAAAGAAAACAAATTAATTGTGTTGATCCAGCTCAACAAAGGTATTGAAAAAGAGTGTAAGCAAAAGAATGTAAGTTGCTCCTGAGTGTCTGTCCACCCCCCAGCTGCATTACTGTGCAGGGGACATGCATAAGGTTGCTAACACCTTAGCAAATTTGCATGCAGCCTTTTGTGCTGTGGGGGATAAATAGGTGACTGCTTCACCTATTTTGCTCACAAGAAACAAAATGCAGAGAAGGTTCACCACTCAACAGGCATTGGAACTGATCCTGAGCAACACCAACCCTTGTGACTCAGATGGAGAAGACATAGTCCTTCAACCGGATTCAGACTCTGAGCTGTCTTCAGGTTAGATTTCTCAAATTACCTATTTCCTATTTTCTGACTATATTTTTTATTTAGAACCAAAACAAAATGTTAATTTTTAATTATTTATCTTGCAGATGAGGAGACTCCTCCTCTACCAAAAAAGAGAGCTCGGTTGGCGAGTGAACCGACAGAGACCGCAAAAGATGGCACAGTGTGGTGTGAAGAAAAAGTGGGGAAACGTCTCCATTTCACCCCAATAGAACCATACCCTACCCTAGATGGAGAGCCAAGAGCTAAGGCCAGACAAAGTGTCCGGAGTCGCCTTCAGAGTTTCCTCTGTTTTATCACTCTTGACATGCTTCGTAGAATTCAAGAATGGACAACACAACATGCACGTCACACGGAGCAGGTGGATTGGTTCATGGATCTCCCAGAACTAATGGCATTTATTTCAGTCATTATCTTGAGGGGGGTGACCAAGGTTCCATCACTACGTGACAGCTGGTCTGCAAACCTTGGAAACCCAAGGATCATTGCAACTATGGCCCGAAACCGCTTCCAAGACATCATGCAGCACCTTCGCTTTGATGACATGTTCACACGCAGTGAGCGAGCGGAGACTGATAAGTTTGCTGCAATCTCTGATGTGTGGAGATCATTTGTCACCAATTGCATCGCATCCTACAACCCTGGTCGACACATTACTATTGATGAACAGCTTTTCCCGTCAAAGACTCGCTGCTGTTTTCTGCAATACATTGCAACAAAACCAGACAAGTTTGGGATTAAGTTTTGGGTGGCTTGCGACTTGAAATCAAAGTACATCTGTAATGTCCTCCCATATCTTGGCAAGGACCCCAGTCGTCCCAGCGGGGAGAGACTGTCCGAGACTGTAGTGATGAGGCTGATGGAACCATTCATGGACAAGGGCAGAACTGTAACCACGGACAATTTCTTTACATCACTCTCACTTGCACAACGACTGCTTAGCCGGAAAACCACTATCCTCGGCACAGTCAAGAAGAGTCGCCGGGAAATTCCTCAATCCGCTAGACAGATGGACCGCACTGAATTGACCACTCAGGTGTTTTCAACCACTGGTGCAACACTGACAGTGTATGCTCCCAAACGGAAGAAGGTCGTCTACATTCTCAGCAGCATGCACAGCATGGTTGAGATTGAGGACACCACGAAAAGGAAGCCAAACACAGTCACACAATACAACAACACAAAGTGCGGGGTGGATGTGATGGACCAAATGGTGCGGGAGTACAGCGTGCGTGCAGGAACACGGAGATGGCCGGTCGCTGTGTTCTACAACATGATTGACATGGCAGCACTAAATGCACATGTGCTTTATCAGGCATGCACTGGGGTGCAGGAGAGACGGGTGGACTTCCTCTTTGAGCTTGCAAAAGAGTTGGGTGACTTTCATGTGAGTGAGAAGAAGGCACGCAAGGAGAAACTGCTTCGGCAACAACCATCCACACCCAGCCCTGGCAAAAGGGCGAAGTGTCAGGTCAACCATCGATGCACAAACAATTGTGCAACTGTGAGATGTGTCGACTGCTACAAATACACGTGTGGCAAATGTACCAGGGACATACCCTGGCAGTGCCAGGTATGTTCCAACAGTGCAGACAGACTGCTGAGTGAGTGCTGAAATGCTAGCCACACAAAGAAATGCCACTCACACACACGCAGACCCCCACTGCAGCCTATTGTATATATGTGTGAAATTGTTTTATTCCTTGTATTTTTTGTATTATTTTTATAACAAAAAATAAAAAGCATGGAAACAAATAACAGTTGTTCTTTTGTATATTTCTCATGCTGAAATTTCAGTCCTCTTCACACAAATGCTTCTGGTCATTACTCACAGTTGTACCTTGCTGTAAAATTTCTAATTCTCTATTTAAAATAAAAAAAATAAATAAATAAAACTAAATAAACTAAATACAATATATATAATCTTTATATTATAAAATACAATAAACTGAATAGAACTAACTAGAAACTAAATAGCTAAACAACCTCCCCCTAAATTGCTCACTTGTATAAAAAATGCGATAAATGTAAGTTGCTCTGGATAAGGGTGTCTACCAAATGCCATAAATGTAAATGCTGAAATGCTAGTCACACAATAAGGACATGCCACTCACACATGTAGCCCTCCAATGCAGCCTATAGTAAATAGGTGTGAATTGTTTTATTCCTTTTATATTTTTTGTATGACAAAAAAAAAAAAATGCATGTAATCAAATAACAGTTGTTCTTTTGTATATTTCTCATGCTGAAATTTCAGTCCTCTTGACACAAATGCTTCTGGTCATTACTCACAGCTGTAACTTACTGTAAAATTTCTAATTCTTTATTTAAAATATAAAAAATAATTTACTGTTTGTGCTTTTTTGCTCAAATAAAACTAAACTAAATACAATATATATAATCTTTATATTATAAAATACAATAAACTGAATAGAACTAACTAGAAACTAAATGGCTAAACTCAATGGAAAACCTCCTGTGGTGCTCCAGTAATGGCCTTATTTACAGAACAAAAGACGGTGATTAGAGGATGTTAGCTAAAATCCTTCAGGTCATTCGACCCGTCTCTGGGTTCCAGAGGTAGAAATGTCAAATGACCCCTCTCTGGGACTTCGAGTGTTACAGTCCCCCCTTTGATCACAAAGTGATCACTTGAAAGGATGTGCAGGAGGAGTGATCTCAGGGTCTGGTCTTCTTGCAACATACATCACGGGTCTCAGGAGGTTGGAGGTTCAGAGGGAAGCAGGTTGGTCATACGGGTCTGGATACATTGGCAGTAGCATGTTCCAAAAAGAGGAGTGCCGTATTGAACAAAATGGGAAGGGCAGTTGCTACAGACACCATTAGAAGAGCAACATCTAGACTGTTGAGTAACTTTAGAGTAAATTGTTGAGTAAATTTACAAACAAAAACAAAGAATAAAAAATCTAATAAAATTTGTGTGAAACCTTAAGCTAATTAGAACGGGTTAAGCCCCCCACTATGTGAGGGTCGGACTATACCGCTCTCTTCCACCCCCCTTGGTGGGTAAAAATAACAAACCGAGTCTAATATAGTATTAAAATTATATTTATAATATATAAAAAATATATATTGTGACATTATCTTGCTTTTGTCACCCCTTTAAGTTGATGTGCAGAAGTGGCTGGTGTCACCAACTCTGATGGTTAAGGAATGCACTTGCAGTCGCAGGCGGCCCCACATTGCTCGAAATAATTATCAATATACATCAGTGGTCCTCCCTTTTCGTGAAATACTGCGAAAGTAAAAATAGACAAGTAGTTATTATTTGGACTGGTCCACACTGCTATGTCAGCGCCATCCTCTAGAACCTGCAAATCGTCTTGTTTGATTAGTGCGGTTAATCATAACATCAAACAGACTCTGAAAAATAACTTTTTAATGCAAATCACACAACATAGGGTAAATACACGTGTTTCTTTTGTTAAATGTGGAGTCTGTTGAGGCCACATTCGGTGCACAGCCTGGAGAAAGTAAAACTCTTATCAGTTAGTTGATAAAAAACATGCATGAATGTACAACTCACTGCTGCAAAGAAAAGTTATAACTTTAATCATTATGTATTATTAATGTCTCTGCAAACTTTTTCTCGTGCTCCTGTGGAGAAAATACAAATATCATTTATAAGTCCTTGTCCTCATTATGTATTGTCAGTCAGGTCAGGTCAAGTTAGTTACCAGTTAAATATTCCTGGGGTACCCCGTGATTCATTAAATGAAAAATTAAAGTGGTGCACCACATAGTTTTTTCATATTTAAAGTAAATGGAACATTTCGCTCTGTTCATTCATTGCTTCAGTAGATTATTACCATGAATTCAAAACTATTTTTAAGGCAGCTGCTAATTGATAAAGACGCACCATACCAATTCCAAAAGCTTTTACTACTTTAATCTGTTAAACTACCACAATCCAAACAGCAATTTGTTTACACAAAATCTCGCATACACATCCGTACTCTCAGACAGACACACACACACACACACACACACACACACACACACACACACACACACACACACACACACACACACAATGTTAAAACAGATAAGAAGATGAAAACAGAACAGAATAGCGCAGGCAGAGCTTATGAGAAATGTGTCTCTATTACTATAGAGTTATTACTGTTTTAGCCTTAAATTACCTGTTCATTCAACTGTTAAGCAAATATTAAGCAAATATTAATATGTGAGACAAATTTATTTATTACTTTATTTAATTAATTAATTTTATATTTACAATGTGTAGCTTGAATGAATTTAATTAATTTGTGCATCCTATAGTTTTACTTTTAAAATATTTTTTACATTTCAAATGACAGCAGTTCAGTCAGGCTTGGTTTGTGGTTTGGCTCACAGACATGGCAGACTTGGTGATCTGGACAGCTCTCTGGTCCTGAGATACTGACCATGACTTTCCAGCGTCGACATCCCCCCTGATCTGGGCAGGTCTGGGACCAACAGACCTATACCTGTCTTCGGGGGGCATGTCCTCTTTTCTCACTGGAAACTCAGTCTCCATCGGTTCATGACCTTTCAGAGCGTAGTTATAAATTCCAAGCCCTGATTTGTTAACCATTATTTAACACAATAAATGGAAGCAGTGTACATTTTGTCTTTCATACATTATATGGTTATGAACTTATTAATTAATTTACTTCTTAATTTATTATTGTATCATGTTATGTTACTTACTTACTTTTAACCAATACTTTCATTTTATTTATATTTATATTTTCTTATTTGCTTGTGGTGATAGTTTTATTATTTCTCAGTTTTGTCATATTCACCTAGAATATAAGCTGGAAAAGTTCAAAATAGGAAAAATGGTGGAATGATTTTAGTACAAAACACATATGCATTCATACCTCCGTCAGCACAAAGTATCTTAAACCAAAATATTTATAATATGCCACAATATGCCACAAAATATGCCACAAAACAGTACAACAAAGTTAATAGCGCAATTAATACAGCCTACTGAGTCCTTATGTTCCGTCCGCATAACCAGATTCACCAAATGTAGTATGTCATCAGACTCAGGCTCATCATCTGTAATCACATGCTCAGAGCAAGTGGAGGAAAAGAAACAAAGATTAGACGGTGTTTTGCATGTTAGGAGACTATAATCAAATTGTTAAAAATAAAATATAAGCCTAAAGACCATAAATATGTCACAGGATTTCTTTAAAACTCCTCCCCATCGTCTTATAAGACAAATACAGATACAAATAAAACACACCGTAACAGTACCAAAAACCAAGGCAATATATTGGATCAGCACAGAGCAGTGGCTCCTATCAGTGGACAGGGTTGTATGGCTTCACCACCTGTGTAAGAACGGATCCCAGCCAGGAAACACACTGACTGTCAAGGTGCGTGGTCCCCATACCCATACGTATTATAACGTTAATATAACGTATAATTATAACGTAACCGCCACCTTTGTAAGACCTGGTCCCAACCAGACCCCAGTCAGGAAACACACTGACCGTGAAAAGGTGCGTATCAGAAAATACTCTGAAAATAACACCACCTGTGAAAGACCTAGTCCCAGCCAGGAAACACACTGGCTGTGCTAATAGGTGCGTGTGCCCCTACTGTAATAACCCCCCTTTTAACAGCTTTAAAATAGCAATATAACTAAAACCCATAAAATATTAGGAATTTAGATGCCAAATAAAGGGATAAGACAGGAGTAAATGGAATAAACACTTACCCAAGCCTTATCCCGGACGAGCCCCCAGATTGTTAGGTTCCAAATCCCGAGCCGACCAAACAGCTGCGGTCCCGATGCCAAATGAAAAGC